>OZ010597.1:26134871-26207371 GCA_963932145.1 Acanthosepion lycidas
AAGGCCGAAACGTTGTGATAAATATGGCGACAAATATGAGGACAATAGTCCGAATAATGTAAATAGTGTACATAATACCTCATCCCAGAAATATAGACAGATATTGAAAGGCCGAAAAGTTGTGATAAATATGGCGACAAAGATGAGGACAATAGTCCGAAAAATGTAAATAGTGTAAATACTTGTTTGAAAATAAAATCATAATTAAAACGTTATTGACGTAACCTCTTTATTTCTGTCTTAGTCCTTGACCTCTCTAAGCTCAGAATTTATTGAATCCTAACGACAATAACCCTTTTCTTTTCTAATGCCTTCAAAATCTATCATTCAGTCTTTGTGAATCCTCTGAAATGAACGCCGTGTTATTATATCAACATCAATTGGATATTTTCATTGAAGTCGTGGGTGTGTGAACTTGACGAATTGAGCAGATATCTATCTGTTTGTTGTTGATGGCGGCCATAATGATAGAATCATATTTTAGCTCATCAGAGTTTCTCCCAATGAAAAACAAAAAATATGTACATTAATGTTTTGTAAACACGTCTTTTCATCGTCTCGTTGGCTGCTTTGTATATATTAGAATATACAGCATTCCAATAAGTAATCATGGTTGGTGAAAATGATTGGCGTATCTATATATCTATATATCTATCTATTACAATCTATTCATTCACATCTATCTATCTGCCATCTATCTATCTCTGTTGATATCTATCATCTATCTTTGTTGATATCTGTGTATCTATCTACCATCTATTTCTGTTGATATCCATCTATCTATCTATCTATCTATCTATCTATCATGTATCTATTTCTGTTGATATCTATCTATTACAATGTATTCATTCACATCTATCTGTTTATTCATATCTATCTATTTTTGTTGATATCTATGTTAATATCTATCTCTCTGTCTGTCTATCTATCTATCGCTGTTTTTATCGATCTACCATCGATCTATCTCTCTTGATATCTATCTATTTATTACAATGTATTCATTCACAGCTATCTGTTTATTCTCCACCGATTGAACTCACAACTCTTTGGGTCCTATCACTGGATCTAACTAACTCCTTTATCCACTGAGATATGTGTCACTGAAGAACTTGGAGAGAGAATTAAGCAGGAGATAACTGATAACTGACATCCATTAGACATGGCACGTGGAACTAGAACAGTCTATCCCAGTGAACGAAATAAAGGGTTCAGTTCGACATTCCAACCACCTGAAGAAGGCCGGAGCGTACAACGGCCGAAACTTTGTGATAAACATGACGACAAAGATGAGGACAATAGTCCGAATAATGTAAATAGTGTAAATAATACCTCATCTCAGAAATATAGACAAAATTATAATTGATAGTAATATATGTAATAACTTCATTAAAAATTTACGGAGAAGAGAAGTTGATAAAGACATAACTTTAATGGCAAAAACACAGCTAAAAATATGGAATATTAATAAAACTGACGCAGATCAAACAAGATAATCATGGAAAATGAAATAAAAATCACTTCTAAGCACAAACAACGGATGTGAAATAAAAAAAATGGATGAAGGTTTTCCAGTAGATGCCGCAGGGTGAAACTCAGAATCGGCAATGAACATCTTGGTAATTCCATGTCATCTGGCGTTAACGAATCAAAAACGTCTTTGGAATCTTTCGATCCAGTGGAACTAACAGGCAATATAATGGCCGCCGCTCACAGATGGCCGCCTTTTTTTTCCTCCATTCAACCTTCGCTATGCACCACCATACACTGATGTCACAGGTGAATGCACTTAACCAATCTTCTTCCCAGCCCGAATCGATAGAGAATCCACCAGGCGTACGAGAAACAGAAACATTTTTTCCAGTGTTAAGCATTGTTATTGGAAAAATATCTTCGGTTCCATGATATCAAATTGAAAAGGAAATAACTTGCCAAAAGAACGGCAGCAACAATCGGTGCTGAAGTTAGCCGATAACACCCACACACAAATGCACACATATATAATAATGGCGAAAATAATCTTTTCTATACAGGAATTATTTAGCATTCTTTAAAGGAAGAGCTTTGACATGTATAAAATTTGAAATTACAAATGTTCCTTAAAAAAATTAGACTTCTAAAGTCAACAAAGTTTTATCGTTCTTTTAGTATTGCTTCTAGCATTGCTTGTAGTTTCCTTCCAAACGTTTTTCTCTTTTTTCATGTGTAGAAAGTTAACATCTTGATTATATGATTAATTTTCTCTTCGATACTCGTCTTTGTTGTTACTGTTTAAACAGAATGCATTGAAATAGCGAAAGATGTCTTCCAGAAGGAAAGCAATGTACCAAAGAACAGAAAGAGTTTTTTTAGAAACAAAGAAAAAGTACGGAACTTTTCATGTAACGTCAGTCCTCTTATATAACAGTGAATGCAGAAATATTACCTGGCAGATGAAAAGAGAACTGGAGGCAACTTATGGCTCTATAGAAGAGTACTGTGAATCATATGGACGGGGAGAAAAAGTAAGGAGGAACTCTTAAAGGAAAAGGTGACAAAAAGTACACTTATACTCTGAATTAAGAAGAGAAAGCTGAAGTTACTTGGACACATAATGATGAAGGAAGGCTTAGAAAACTGAACTTTCACAGAGCCTATTGAGGCAAGAAAAATGGACGTCCTGGGTAAAACAATAAACTACATCCAACAACAAGGCCTCTGATCAGGAGGTTTTGAGCAGCGTGGAACTACTTAATTGCTGGTGTTTCCAGGTTCACCTTGACTCGGGGTGGTAACATCTGTTAGGGTCCCAGCTATGGGCAAATAGTTAACCCCCCAAACTGGAGTCAATACTCTATGAAAGTGCAAAAATAGGTTTTAGTAACAGCAATACATTTTTATAAAAAAAATTATTACCAGGAATGAATTTTGAAGAAAAAATTATTACCAGCAACACATTTTTGGAAAATATTACCAGCAATAAAATTCTTGTCGGCATTAAATAACTCAGTACAAAGCAAACCAAACCAAACCATGAGAGATGGGAAAGGTTAGCGAGTCACCTCCCTGGTTTATTTGTGTGAATGGACGGCGACTAAGAGGCTTAGCAAAGGAAGAAAGCTGGTAAGGGCAACAAGGCATAGGAAATACTGAAGAAGAAGATAAAGAAAAAAAAAGAAACATTGAAGAAGTTTTGGAGAAGAAGTAGAAAGAAATATTAAAGAAGAACAATTGAAAAAGAATTATTGAAGAAGAAGAAGAAGAAGAAGAAGAAAAGAAGTAGTAGTAGTAGTAGTAGTATTGAAGAAGTACTGAAGTAGTAGTCGAAGGGGAAGTATTGACAAAGAAGTGACGAAGAAGAAGTATTGGAGAAATATTGAAGAAGAAAAGTATTGAAGAAGTATCGAATAAAAAGACGTATTGAAGAATAACTATTGAAGAAGTAAGGAATGATATCAAAGAAGTATTGAAGAAAGAAAGAAAGAAAGAAAGAAAGAAAGAAAGAAAGAAAGAAAGAAAGAAAGAAAAATATTTAAAAAGAAGTGTTGAAGAGAAGAATAAGTATTGGAGAAGTACTGAAGTAGAGGAAGGTGAAGTATTGAAGAAGTATTGAAAAAGAAGAACTATTTAACGAGTATTGAAGGAAAAGAATTATTGAAGAAGAAGAAGAAGAAGAAGAAGAAGAAGAAGAAGAAGAAGAAGAAGAAGAAGAAGAAGAAGAAATATCATGGATAAGGTTTAGGTAACAACAAATGCACCCAAATGTCCATTGTCACAAACTGATTTACACTAAATCAAAGATTTAGAGACAGTTTCAAAAAATTCATATGCCAAAAATTTATATGATTTCAAAATTTCAAATATTATTATGGATTACTTGTAATTGCATGCATAAGTGCCAGTATAGTTATAATTAATTATTGACCAATTTTTTTCATTGTGATATTTTTGCATTATATCAAATCTTACCATAGTAACTAGGGTCTGCAAATTGAAGGAGGGAGTTATCAATGATTATGTTCTAACTTCAAATCCCCGGTTATCTCCCTTTTATCCTCTCTTTGTTTTTTGTTGTTGTTTTTTTAACTATTTTGTATCACATAAAATGTGTTGAAGAGTGAACAAATCTTCATTCCGAAAATGCGACCCAGAGAAAAATATGTTTGGGAACCACTGCATCAGACATTATTTTTTTTTTTTTTTTGTTAGTCTCAAATAATTTTAGATGAGCCTAATCAGGTTTAACAAAATTTCAAATTCCTTATTCTATGTTTAAAATGCAACTGTAAGTAGACATAGAAATGACAGGTATTTTTGTAAATTACATTAGAAATCAGAACTTCGATTTATGCTTCAAATAAGCTTATCCTATGAACTAATCTGTCTTATGATTATAAGTTTCCTGATAATAAATTAACAGTGTTTTTATATGATGTAAAATAAATTGAGTAGCTTTAAAAAATATAGAAAGGACGTAAGAGAAGAATGCCAGATTTATACAGCGACGCCATCTTAAAGGAGCTGGAGACCCTAACAAGGTTTATTATCGGGGAGTGTAATTTTAACAGTATAAACTACGCAGATGACACTGTGCTGATGGTCGAAAAGGCAACTACAGTACCTCCCTGCCTGGGTGGTAGAAGAAAGCGATAAAAAAAGACTATCAACTAAAAAAAGTCAGTATAGTCATCAGCTAAAGAAAAAGCTCGCGATGCGAGTTACGATTTGGAGATATAAGTATTAAGCAGATGTTGAAGTTCAAATATCTAGAAAGGATTTTAACTGAGAATGGAAAACGCGACAGCAAAATCCGAACAGGCATTGGATTAGCGAAAGAGCTGAGAAACGGAAGAATTTCCTTAGAAACCAAGCAAAAAGTGCTGGATGGCTATGTTGTATTGATTCTTTTATATGGCAATGAATGATGGACAATTTTCTGAAGGATAAGGCAAAAGCTAGCAGCAGAAATTCTACAGAATGATACTGAAAATTTCATGCATGAAGAAGTCTTTAAGACATTGGTAACAGAAAGAAGACTTCTACTCAAAATCAGGAAAAGGATCCTTGGACACATGACGAGGAAGGAGGGCTTGAAAAACTTAACCTTCACTTGGAATATTGAAGGACAAGAGAAATGGATGAAGGCCGCGAGCCAATTTCTTGACGGGCTAGTGTGAATGGATGGCGGATCGGGGGAGGAGGTCTTAGCAAAGGGAGAAAGCCACACGAGGTAGTACAGTGAAGGGACACACAGATAGAAAGTTGTGGAGAGCCATGATCACCTGTGCCCTAAAGGGACGAGACATATAGAATAATAATATGATTTGATATGATAACCGTCATATATCTACATAATACATTCGAATGTCAGTATGTTACTGTATTACACTTTTTCACCTTAAAGGGATACAACACTCTAATTTTCAATAGCTCATTTGAAATGAAAAAAAAATACTGTTTTCAAATTACTGTATTTTTAAATAAAAATGTCCGTGTGTTCAACTTTACTCCGAGAGGCTGTACTTTCAACTTTGGGCCAGGGGATCATCCATTTTTAAATATTTTTGCTCTTATAAAACTGTTTTAATGTAAAACATGAATGATTAAAATTAAACTCCAGCATGGAGTCAAAAAGTAATTTTATACATGCTTTCTTTTGACTATCTACCCCCTCCTCACTGTTTTCCCTGCAGTCTCCCTTTTCACTGATTTTTCAGTAATGATAATTTTCTGCAAATATTGGCTTTATTTGCGATGTTTTTCCAACTTGTTTAAATCCATAGAAAAACAATTTATTTTTTTCGTCATATTTTTTTCTTTCCATGAAAGGTTTCTACTTTAGCTCAACATATACTGTCGGAGTTAGCTCCTCCTTAATTCCCAAATTGTCACTAGGGGTCACTCTTCCTATACTATAAATACTGGGCGATTTCTGGCCTCGTACTCTTTTTCATTTCATGTCAGCGACTAAAATGTAAGCTCTCTTAGAAAATTTGCGTCTTCCCATTTTTGGGAGATGCCACGAACATTATACACACATACACGTACGTACGAACATTTACCAAAGAACAGGCACAAACGTTCACACACACACACACACACTAATATTATTGTCTATGTCCATTGTAAAATTGTTTTTGTTTAATACATATATTTGTTATATATATATATATATATATATATATATATATATATATATATATATATATATATATATATCAGTTTTTTTTGTCTTCTTTATCTTCAGTTGGACTTAATTCAAGTCCGACCATTTTTTGTGGTTGGACCTTTTAATATTCTACCAGGAGTGTTTCTGATACAAACTCACATTAACCCACACGGTCCACAACGATACCATTTTGGAATCAGGCCGACTCCATGAGCAAATTAAAAACATTCCGAGTTGGATCCGAACCTGAAATCTTGAAATTTTCGATTCCCAACTTTTCATTAAATCGATTGTTTTCAGCGATATATTTACGTGATTTTTTGCGACGAACTTTTTTGTACAATAACAATTTTTATAACTTGGAAATAAATTTGAGAACAGTCGAAATTAATTGCGAAATCCAGAGAAAGTTAACCATGAAATAAAAGTAATTGTTTGTTCGGAAAGTAAGGACCTACGTACATCAAATTGTCTTTAAATTAAGTGGCGGAAGAAGAATTATCTTTGAACTTTTAAAAGGTAAGCTTAAATATTAAAGTAATACTTAAATGCAGCAATCAATTTTGAGTTCTTCTATAGATTATTGTTGCCTATCACATCTACTCCACCCTACCTATTGTGATGGAAGCCCAATCAAGAGCTCTCCACAGGGGCTAGATTAAATGCCGCCCGATATGGCGGTTTTTAAGCTAGTTAGGAATAATTTCAGAAATGATATTATTTCATCACTATACTGTTTGAAATCACATTAAGATAACTCAAGTTATCCGTCTGTCAAACTCAAGTCCACTTCTATGCGCAATTAAAAAAGGCCTTACATACATCGAAGTGCATTCATCTAATTGCATTTATCAACTGCATTCATCGAAGTGCATTCATCAATTGAATTCATCAAAGTGCATTCATCAATTGCATTCATCGAAGTGCATTCATCGAAGTGCATTCATCGAAGTGCATTCATCAATTGCATTCATGGAAGTGCATTAAACGAAGTGCATTCATCAATTGCATTCATGGAAGTGCATTAAACGAAGTGCATTAAACGAAGTGCATTCATCGAAATGCATTCATCAATTGAACACATCGAAGTGCATTCATCGAAATGCATTCATCAATTACATTCATCGAAGTGCATTAATCGAAGTGCATTCATCAAAGTGCATTCATCAATTGCATTCATCGAAGTGCATTCCTCGAAGTGCATTCCTCGAAGTGCATTCATCAATTGAATACATCGAAGTGCATTCATCAATTGCATTCATGGAAGTGCATTCATCGAAATGCATTCATCGAAATGCATTCATCAATTGAATTCATTGAAGTGCATTAATCGAAGTGCATTCATCAATTGCATTCATCGAAATGCATTCATCGAAGTGCATTCATCGAGGTACATACAGCGACGTGCATTCATCAAAGTGCCTTCATCAATTGAATTCATCAAAGTTATTTCAGTACTTTATCGAAGTACATACAGCGAAGTGTATTAATAGAAGTGCATTCATCCAGATATATTCATTAAAATACAATCTCGCAGGTACATTTATTAAGGTATATTATATAAAGTATATTAATTGAAGTAGATTCATCAAAATACATTCATGAAATTAACTTCCCACTTCGATGTATATTCATTTAAGTACATTCATAGAATATATTAAATGACGTATGATGTAATTGTGATCGAGCAAATGTGATTGACTTATTTATGTTTTACTGTTTATCAAACATTATGCAGGTTATTTCAAGCCAGAAAATAGATTTAGATTATAAGAATCATTTTAGGAGGTAATAAGGATTTACATAATATAAGGTCTACTATTTAATCCATATCTACGGTGGGGAGAAGAGGTAGATTTACACCTTTCCCAGGGGCATTTGCGCGTAGGAGAATATAACGAACTCAACTGAAATTCGAACTCTGCTCTCTGGTTTCAAATTTCTAGCTTTTATTTATTGAATCACGCACACATCCAAAATTACAACACCTGATATTCGTAAGTGATCACCCATATAGGTACTGAACAGGCTCGACTTTCCTTAACTTCATTCTTGTTATTCGTATGATGTTATGGAATCCTCCTATCTTTCCTTTTTTTTTAAATAATATCACTCCAAAGAAGGGAATAAAGTCACTAAGTTGCAAAAGACTACTGTGTGTGAGACAATATGAGAAAGAACATTATTAATGACAGAGAAGAATAAAAGAACGGGAATTATGGCGACAGAAGATAACAATTGACATCACGTTTACATTTTTGAAGATCAAAGTTGATTGGAAAGACAAAAGCCTGAAGATATTTCCACAAGCATCTCAGTTTAGTGCTTGTCCGTTTTACACTGCGTCCTAGTTTTATTTTTTTATTAACGCTCATTTAGTGATTGTCCCCTTTACACTGTGTCCATCTCTTTTTATTACTACTCAATTAGTGCTTGTCCTCTTTACACTGTGTCCATCTCTTTTTATTACTACTCAATTAGTGCTTGTCCTCTTTACACTGTGTCCATCTCTTTTTATTACTACTCAATTAGTGCTTGTCCCCTTTACACTGTGTCCATCTCTTTTTATTACTACTCAATTAGTTCTTGTCCTCTTTACACTGTGTCCATCTCTTTTTATTACTACTCAATTAGTGATTGTCCCCTTTACACTGTGTCCATCTCTTTTTATTACTACTCAATTAGTGCTTGTCCCCTTTACACTGTGTCCATCTCTTTTTATTACTACTCAATTAGTGATTGTCCTCTTTACACTGTGTCCATCTCTTTTTATTACTACTCAATTAGTGCTTGTCCTCTTTACACTGTGTCCATCTCTTTTTATTACTACTCAATTAGTTCTTGTCCTCTTTACACTGTGTCCATCTCTTTTTATTACTACTCAATTAGTGATTGTCCCCTTTACACTGTGTCCATCTCTTTTTATTACTACTCAATTAGTGCTTGTCCTCTTTACACTGTGTCCATCTCTTTTTATTACTACTCAATTAGTGATTGTCCTCTTTACACTGTGTCCATCTCTTTTTATTACTACTCAATTAGTGCTTGTCCCCTTTACACTGTGTCCATCTCTTTTTATTACTACTCAATTAGTGCTTTTCCTCTTTACACTGTGTCCATCTCTTTTTATTACTACTCAATTAGTGCTTGTCCTCTTTACACTGTGTCCATCTCTTTTTATTACTACTCAATTAGTGCTTTTCCTCTTTACACTGTGTCCATCTCTTTTTATTACTACTCAATTAGTGCTTGTCCTCTTTACACTGTGTCCATCTCTTTTTATTACTACTCAATTAGTGCTTGTCCCCTTTACACTGTGTCCATCTCTTTTTATTACTACTCAATTAGTGCTTTTCCTCTTTACACTGTGTCCATCTCTTTTTATTACTACTCAATTAGTGCTTGTCCTCTTTACACTGTGTCCATCTCTTTTTATTACTACTCAATTAGTGCTTTTCCTCTTTACACTGTGTCCATCTCTTTTTATTACTACTCAATTAGTGCTTGTCCTCTTTACACTGTGTCCATCTCTTTTTATTACTACTCAATTAGTGATTGTCCCCTTTACACTGTGTCCATCTCTTTTTATTACTACTCAATTAGTGCTTGTCCTCTTTACACTGTGTCCATCTCTTTTTATTACTACTCAATTAGTGATTGTCCTCTTTACACTGTGTCCATCTCTTTTTATTACTACTCAATTAGTGCTTGTCCCCTTTACACTGTGTCCATCTCTTTTTATTACTACTCAATTAGTGCTTTTCCTCTTTACACTGTGTCCATCTCTTTTTATTACTACTCAATTAGTGCTTGTCCTCTTTACACTGTGTCCATCTCTTTTTATTACTACTCAATTAGTGCTTGTCCCCTTTACACTTCATCCAAATCTAGTTTATTGGAGTTCCGTTACTGCGTTTTCCCTTTAGATTTTGTCCAAGTCTTTTTTTATTACTGTTTCAGTTAGTGCTTGTCCACTTTACACCGTCTTCAATTATTTTTGATTACTGCTCAGTTAGTGTTTGTCCCCTTTAAACTGTGCCCATGTCATTATTGTTACGGCTCAGTTACTGTTTGTCCCCTTTACATTTTGTCCAAGTGTTTTTATTACTGCTCAGTTGAAACGTGTCCCCTTTGTTGTTTTTATTGCTGCTCAGTTAGTGGCTGTCTTATTAAATGGTGTTTAATTCATTTTGATTACAGATCAGTTAGTGTTTGTCTCTTTTAAACTGTCTATGTCTTTTTATTACTGTTCAGTTAGTTTTTGTTCCCTTTCCACTGTATTCAGGGCATTTGTATCAATGCTGATTTGATGTATGTCCTATTTACTCTTTGACCAACTATTCTTTATTACTGCTCATTTAGACTTTGTCCAAATCATTTTTATACTGTTCCGTTGTTGCTTATACTGTGTTCAGTTCTTGTTTATTACTGTTAAATTAGTGTTTGTCCACTTAATATTCTGCATATATTTACATTGTGTCCAAGACTTTTTTTATTACTGTTCGTGTTTGTCCCTTTTAAGAGTGTGCCAAAGTCATTTTTACAGTTCAGTTAGATTTTTTCCCATTTACACTGTGTATATCTTTTGTTTTTACTGTGATACAGTTAGTGTTTGCCTCTTTTACACTGTGTCCATATCTTATTTATTGCTGCTCAGTTAGTGCTTATATACTGAGATAGATAGATAGATAGATAGATAGATAGATAGATAGATAGATAGATAGATAGATATGAACCTAAATAAGATAGATAGATAGATAGATAGATAGATAGATAGATATGAACCTAAATGAGATAGATAGATAGATAGATGAGATAGATAGATAGATAGATAGATAGATATGAACCTAAATGAGATAGATAGATAGATAGATAGATAGATAGATAGATAGATAGATAGATATGAACCTAAATGAGATAGATAGATAGATAGATAGATAGATAGATAGATAGATAGATAGATAGATAGATAGATAGATACATAGATAGATAGATAATCTACGTTGTTGCCTAATGGCGGATTTGAAAATTTAGGTAACCCCTCTTCAAATAATTGTATGCCATGGGTAAAATTCTTGTAGACATTTTATTCCGTAGAAGTTGATTAAATCAAATAAGGCATGAAACTTATTATTAAATCCAGGGTGATTCCACATACTTTTTATTGATAGTGTGTGTTGGTTTACCTCATCACCTACTTGAATTCAATGTGACACATGGCCAAATTAAAAGGGAAAATTCCAGCGCACATTTAACCTTTCTGGAGACGCTTCAGGTACCAAGTCATGACCATAACCTCTTACCGAGGGAGAGGTAGTGTCTGGAGAGACGGATCCCCTGCGACTAGACTAAAGTAAGCGAAACAGCGAAAACATATACTCGCACTCTTCTATCAGTAAACTATGTATTAATTAACCAGAACAGTGCAAATCATTTTCAAAGCCTTTCTGTGGCGAAATTATTTGTCATATTTTGAAATCTTAAAATCGAACATTTCACTTGCATATATTTAACCATAACTTGTTGATGTTGAACTTTTCCTTCAGCAACACAGAATGTATTCTCGTCCTGGGTAAGACGATAAATTACGTCCGGCGTCCTGCGTAAGTCGATAATCTACATCCGGCGTCCTTCGTAAGACGATAAACTTCATGCGGCGTCCTGGGTAAGACGATAAATTACGTCCGGCGTCCGGCGTAAGTCGATAATCTACATCCGGCATCCTTCGTAAGACGATAAACTTCATGCGGCGTCCTGGGTAAGACGATAAATTACGTCCGGCGTACTGCGTAAAATAATAATCTACATGCAGCGTCCTGTGTAAAACGTTAAACTACATCCGGCGTCCTGGATAAACTACACTAAATGCCTCTGAGCAGGAGGTTTTCAAGAACTCGAACCACCTCTTAATTACTGACGTTTCTAGATCCTTCCTCACTTCGGGTGGTAGCACCTGTTAGGGTCCCAACAATGGGTAATAGTTAAGCCACAATCTGGGGTTAAAACACTATGAAAATGTAAAAATAGGTTTTGAAAGAAAATTATTACCATCAATAAATTATTACCAGCAAAATATTTGTGAAGAAAATAAATATTATCAGCAATAAAAATCTTGTCGGCATTAAATAACACATTGAGTTTTATATGCCGTAAAACAAAACAAACCAAACCAAAAATATTAGCAGTAATAAAAAATCTTGTCGGCATTAAATAACCCATTGAGGTTGATATGCCGTAAAACAAAGCAAACCAAACCAAAAATATTAGCAACAATAAAAAAATAACACATTGAGGTTGATATGCCGTAAAACGAACCAAACCAAACCAAAAATATTAGCAGCAATAAAAATCTTGTCGGCATTAAATAACCCATTGAGGTTGATATACCGTAAAACAAATCAAACCAAACAAAACCAGAACGTGTACAAAAATTTTAGTAGATACGTTCGCCTATCGTCCAGTTTATCTTTTGTTTCCTTTTTAGGATTGGGTTTCCGGTAACTTTTAAAGTCTCATCATAGTATTGTCATATTAGGATCATCGCCATTTTTAGTGTGTATCGTTAAAAAAAATAAAACTTGATTCAAATTACTATACTGAAAGAATTTGTCACCTACAATGTTGTTAGTAAACCTACCAGTAACTTTACTTCTCATCATCTGTATATGCTTCTTCTTCTTCTTCTTCTTCTTCTTCTTCTTCTTCTATGTGCTGTGTCCCTTCAGGACCTCGGTGAACATGATTCTTTACAATTTTCTGTCCTTTGTAGATCTTAGTAATTTCTGGTTTTTTTTTTTTTTTGTTTTTTTTTGTTCCGCCTTTATTTACTCAAGCTTCCTAAGTAGGTTATGCGTTGTTTTCCTCTATCTGTCTTGCCTTCAATCTGTCCTGTGAGTAGAAGTGTTTCCAGGTCCGCTTTCCTCAAAGAAATTTCAACTGACTCTTCCTGATGTTATATATAAGTATCCTTAAGTTTCCATCTTCTCTAAAACTTCATCATTGCTCACATGTCATCTGCATATCTTATGTTGTTAACTACGCGTCCACCAATAATGAATTCTGATAGGATTTCTACTTATCTCAAAATCACCGGAAACGTTGAATAAGTTCGATGAGAAGACAAATGCTCTCCCCATTTTGGGGCTAGGAATTACTGCAAAAAGTTCGATAAGAAGACAAATGCTCTCCCCATTTTTGCGCTTGGAAATGCTGCAAAAATATCTCATGGCATCAAACATAAAATAGGCAAGAATATAAATTTGGAAATTTAAAGAATATAAAATTTGGAAATATAAAAAATATAAAATTTGGGAATATAAAGAAAATAAAATTAGCAAAATATAAAGTATATAAAATATGAAGAATATAAAATTTGAGAATATAATGTATACATATTTGGAAATATAAAGAATATAATATTTGGAAATATAAAGTATATAAAATTTGGATATATAAAGTATATAAAATTAAGAAATACATAGAATATAAAATTTAGGAATATAAAGAATATAGAATTTGGAAATATGAAAATATAACATTTGAGAATATAAAAAATATAAAATTTGGAAATATAATCAACATAAAATTTGGGAATATAAAGAAAATAGCATTTGGAAATCTAAAAAATATAAAATTTGGGAATATAAAGGATATAGAATTTGGAAATAAATCGAATATAAGATTTGGAAAAATAAAGTGCATAAAATTAAGAAATACAAGTATATAAAATCAAGAAATTTGGAATATAAAGAATATGAAATTTGGGAATACAAAGAATATGAAATTTGGTACTATAAAGAATATAAAACTTGGAAATATAAAGTATATAAAATTGGGAAATATGTAGAATACAAAATTTCAGAATATAAAGAATATAAAATTTGGAAATACAAAGAATCTCAAATTTTGAAATAAAAGATTATAAAATTTGCGAATACAAAGAATATAAAATTTGGGAATAAAAAGAATATAAAATTAGTGAATATAAAAAATATAAAATTTGGAAATATAAAGTATATAAAATTAGAAAATAACATTAGAATTCTTTTTATGTTATCAAGGCGGAGAAGAGAAAATTGTAGAGAGTGCAATAAAGTAGACTTACTGGTAGTGTCATTTCTCTTCTTCAATAAGTAGCTTTCTTTTTGCCTCTGCTTCGTCATGGCAACTTTATGGCTGACGTATGAGTCAATGACTATCTTACTTCATGACTTTACATATAACGATCGAATTATATACCTGCACATTGAGCAATTTTACAAACTAGTCCTTTAGCCTTGCAAAATATCGTGTATTATACTGAAGCATAAAGAATACAGTGAAATAGCTTCAGCTATTGTTCTCTTCTTCCTCCTCGTTTCTTTCTTACTCTCCTCCTCTTTCTTTTTGCTTTTCTCTTTCTTCGGCTTAGGGCCATATCACATTGGAACACTTGTGATCGTACGATCACCGAAGTTAAGCCTACTTGATCCTGACCAGTACCTAGATAATAACCGTCCTGAGTATGGTGATAAGCTACATCAGCGTTCTGGGTAAGACGATAAGCTACATCCAACAGTAAGGCCCCTGATCAGGAGGCTTTGAGGTGCATGGAACCACCTCTTAATTACTGGTGTTTACAGGTACACCTTGATCCGAGGTGGTAGCACCTGTTAGGGTCCCAGCTATGTGCAAATAGTTAACCCCCAAATTGGGGTCAAAACATTATGAAAGTGTAAAAATAGGTTTTAATACCAGCAATACGTTTTTCTAAAAAAAAAAAATACCAGCAATAATTTTTTGAAAAGAAAGATATTACCAGTAATACATTTTTGAAGAAAAAAAATTAGCAGCAATAAAAATCTTATCGGCATAAAATAACCCACTGAGGTGTTGATATGCTATAAATCAAACCAAACCAAACCTAGATAATGACTGCTTGAGAATAACAGATGCAATATGCTTGGTTATACGGGTGGAGTAATGTTTAACGGCTCGAAATTGGAAATCGGAGAGCCGTGTTCCAATTCAAGTCGGGTTTGTTAAGCGCAAATACCCTTTATGAATCTAACCCTTTTTCCCCAGCTATGGGTTAATTAGTTTTGGGATTTCAACAGAGATGCGATGCTACTTTTGTAATGTCAACGAATACTCGTTGTCACTTTCGAAATGCTCGTTGTAGTAGAGACTTTGTAATCGCAGATACAACTATAGTAACGCCGTTGAACAATACTGGGGTCAGACGCCGTCGAACAATCTCGCACTAATAGTACTGGCTCGATAATACCCGCTCGAAAAGTAACCACCGAATACTGATCACTATAGTAATAGGGAATAGAATAGAAAAAGTGATCTGTATAGTGATCAGTATAGAGAATAGTATAGAGTAAAGCTAACCGTATAGTAATACAGTACAGAATAGAAATGGTGATCCGTATGGTGATCAGTATAGAGAATAGTATAGAGAATTGCGAACCGTATAGTAATACAGGACATAATAGAAATGGTGATCCGTATGGGGGTCAGTATAGAGAATAGTATAGAGAAAAGCGAACCGTATGATAATTTAAGAAAGAGTAGAAATTAGTGATCATTATAAAGAATAGCGATCCGTATAGTAATAGAGGATAGTGTAGAAAGTGTGATGTCTTAGTCGTCACGATACTCTCTATGCGTTTTCTTTATGATCACGTGATCGACTTATTCAAAATATCATCGTCCGTGTTTGCTCACTGGCGATCTCTTTTCAAACAGCAGTGTCGGCAGCGACAATTTACTCGTATACAACAAATAGCAACAACTGTATCAGTAAATCCTTATTATCTCTGAAAATTTCATACAATGTAAAAGTGTTTTCTGTCTTTTGATAACCTGCAAAAGATTGATAAGCCGTAAAAAATATCACTCTTTCTTCCCCACCCCTTCCGGCTTCTTATACTCACCCACCTTTTTAATCACTTCCTCCTCTTTTGGTATTTTCTACTTCTTCCATGCCCTCTTTTTTCCTCTTTCTTCATAACTCTCCTCTTTCTCCATCCTCCTCCTTCTCTATTCTTATTCTCATCTTCCACATCTTTTTCTCCTCTTCAACGTTTTCTAGTTCTACCCCTACTTCTCTGCTCTTTATCCTCTCCCTTATTTTCCTCTCTTTTATTTTCTTCCTCCTTCCTTCATCTTGCCCCGGCTTCTTTTTTCTTCTCTTCCTCCTCCTCCTCCTTCCTCTTCCTATTACTCTTCTCCATATCTTTCCTTTGTTTCTTTCTATTAACTTCCTTCTTTTTCTTTTCTTCCTCCTTTTTCCTCTTCTCCTCCTCCTTCCTCTGCTTATTCTTCGTCCCTCTTTTTCTTCTACCTCTTTTTCATTCCAAATCCCCATCGAAGAGAGAAAAGATGCAAGAAAGAAAAATGCCAAAACTTCGAAACATAAAAGCAATTCCGCTTATTCCTTGGTCTTCCATGTCTGTCAGGGTGATCAAGATGGCTACTTTTGAGGACTCGCTTGTAGACCTTGTGGCCGGAGTCGGGTTGGCGTTCGCTGTCAAATCAAGTTCTATCATGTTTCTGAAAAGAGATTTAGTGTCGGTGTTGTCCTCGGATTTTATCGCGACCAAAGAACGGGCTTCGTTTCTCTCAAAACACCGGGGACGCATGAATATGGCGTTCTGCTAACCATGAAACCTAAGGTTCATAGCAATACGGGCTCGCATTTCCAAGACATTTACTTATTTGCTTACATATTCATTCATTCATTCCAGGTAGGTAGTCAAGGAGACGAGTCTGCATCCCGGGAAATGTCACCAAAGTGCGAGAGTGAAATCTACCAGGACTTGTTTCATCCGGGCACTCTTGTGCATATGGATTTTCTGTCAAGGATTTCTGTATTTTTTATTACTCAATGCAGTTGATTTTTTTTTTTTTTTTAATGGAACGATGTGCCGGCAAAGTTCTTCTGTAATGATAATGGATACTGACGAAGACTTTCAACGCCATTGGCCGTGAGGCAGGGCCGGAATTTAAGAAGAATAGCTGAAGAAAAAGTAGAGAGAGAAAAAGAGTAAAAAGAAGATATGTGAAGATAAGCGCAAAAGAAAGAAGTAGAAAAAGACCGAAAAAAGGGGATGTGAAGAAAAAAGAAAGGAAAAAGGAGGGGAAGAATAAGACGAAGAACAAAAGGGGAAAGAAAAAAAGAGTTTAGAAAGAAGAAAGGTAAAGTAGAAAGAAAAAAAGGAAAGATGGATGAAGACCAAGAAGAAGTGCACGAAGAAAAGTGAAGACGAAAAGAAAATGAAAAAAGACGAAGAAAAACAAAAAGTTGAATAAGAAAAGAAAAAAGAGGTTAAGAAGAAGAAGAAACATTAAGAAGAAGAAAGGTGAAGAAAATAGGTGAAGAAAGAAAGAACGAAAGAAAGAAAGAAAGAAAGAAAGAAAGAAAGAAAGAAAAGGTGGATGTAGAAGAATAATAAGTAGAGAAGGAAGAAGTGAATAAAAAAGAAGAAAAAAGGTAAAAAAAAAGAAGAGAAAACGGTGAATAGGAAAAAGAAGAGGTTAAGAAGAAGAGAGGTGAAGAAACGTGAAAAAAAAGAGAAAAGAAGGAAAAAGAGATGAAAGAAAGAAAGAAAGAAAGAAAGAAAGAAAGAAAGAAAGAAAAAGTGGGTGAAAAAAGAAAAGTGAAGAGAAAAAGAAGAAAAAGGTTAAAAAAGACGAAGAGAAACAAAAAGGCGAATAGGAAAAGAAAAAGAGGTTAAGAAGAAGAAGAAGAAGAAGAAGAAGAAGAAGAAGAAGAAGAAGAAGAAATATAGCAAGAGAAAAAAGAGAAAATGAAGAGAACAACAAAAACAAGAAATAAGGAGGAAATTTGGAAAAAGTAATAAAAATATTGAAGAAGGACTTGGAAATTAAAAGACGTATCTCGAAGATGTTTTATTCTTAAAAGAGATCTTTAACTTCATGTTTGCTACTTGGAATCTTGTTAATGCATGCTATACTTGTCGTAAAAAGATGCCATTGTTTACAATTGTGTCATTTAAACGTAAATATCGTCATGTAGTACGACAAAAAAAATCAAATGGGACACAGTAAGCTTCTGTAGCGCCAATCTTTCAAATGAAGAGAACATGCTGGCCTAAAAAGATAAACATTCGAATACCAGCTGTTCGTGTGTTTTTACCTCAACTCGAGTAATGGGAACTAAATGACTCTCTCAACTATGAAGCAACCCCGAAGCATTAACAGTATTTTTTTTTCTTTTATAAATTTGATGTTATTTTAACCTTTATTCTTCTTCTTCTATATGCGTTTGCTTCAGGACTTGAACAAATCCTGGCTCATCACAACCGCCTCTCCCTTGTAGACATTACCAATAATTGTAGATTTCGGCCGAATCACGGTCAAACACCGGTTCCCGTACGATCACCGAAATTAAGGAACATTGATCCTTTTCAGTACTCAGGTGACCCCGCTTGGGAATAATAAGTTCTGTAAACTTAGATGTGCGTGTGGTGCAATGGATAATGGCTGCTTGGATTAGTTAATCGAAGAGCCGAGTTCAAATCCTATTGGGTTTATTATATTCACTTACGAGCAAATATCCTTGATAAATGTATGAATCCACTTCTTCTCCGCCCAGCTATGGGTTAATTAGTAAGACTTGCATCAATAAATCATTATTATCACCAAACAAATCTTACAATCTAAAAAAAAAATTCTGGTTTTAAATTAACTGCAAAAGGTTTATAAGCGATAGGAAACGATTCAACCTAAGCCAAACCAATATTTGTCCCCTGTCAAGCATCTCACAAACCATTCTGCCATACATTCACACAAACCCGTCAAGTAGGTGGCCTGCTGCATTCTAATGTCTCTTTTACCTTCGATATGTCCTGTGAATGTCAAATTCGCCATACCGTCTTTCCACATTTATGTCCATGAAATTTTAGATATTTATTTCTGATTCTGAGTAAAAGTATCCATTTGTATCTGTCTATATTTCTGAGATGAGGCACTATGTACAATATTTACATTATTCGGACTATTGTTCTCATCTTTGTCGCCATATTTATTACAACGTTTCAGCCTTTCAGTATCTGTCTATATTTCTGAGATGAGGTATTATGTACACTATTTACATTATTCGGACTATTATCCTCATCATTGTTGCCATATTTATCACAACGTTCCGGCCGTTGTACGCTCCGGCCTTCTTCAGGTGATTGGAATGTTCAAAAGCTGGACGATACTTGACAGATACCTCTCCCGAGTAAGACCCCCTCCATAGAGGAGAACATGACTAAAGACTGTGTGTACGATACCCCGTGCAGCTGCGGAAAGAAATATAAAGGGGAGACAGGCTGCTCCCCTTAAGGTAAGGTTTCAAGAACACCAAAAAGCTGTAAAACGAGGGTAAGTGGAAAAGTCAGGCGTGGCTGACCACATATGGAGAGAAAAGAGAGATAACCGCCCTCTATAGGATCAGTTTGAAATCACAGACAAAGAGCATAATTGGAAAATTCGTAAACTTAAAGAATCAGCACATATGCTAGGCCACAAAAATCTCCTGAGCCGGCCAAACATAGAAAGGAATACAATATGCGAATCAGTAATAAGGAGTGTCAGAGAAAAGCAATAAAGAGAACGAAAATTGAAATATGAGCTCTGGTAAAAAAAATGTTTGTTGATTGTATTAGGTTTATAAGTCCAGAATTTCACACACAAGTTTTTTTTTTTTATTGATTACGCTCTACGTCCATGGAATCCTCAGTATCCGAGTACATCTCAATTTTTTGGTTACGCTTCGTTCGAAGCCAAAGACACAACTGATAGATGATAAACGACAAACAACAAACTGAATCATACAAGTCCAACTCG
The DNA here is from genome assembly GCA_963932145.1 of Acanthosepion lycidas. Lineage (NCBI taxonomy): Eukaryota > Metazoa > Mollusca > Cephalopoda > Sepiida > Sepiidae > Acanthosepion > Acanthosepion lycidas. Next base: position 26,154,859 of record OZ010597.1, read on the forward strand.
TAAAACTCGCGTATCGTATTCTGCCCCTCCCCTTACTACCTGGGCACTTATATAGTCTCTATGCCTGTGCTATGTTAATCAGGTAGTCATTTACATATCTCTACAGTTTTATTATCCATTGTTCTAAGTTTATTTGCAATCCTGCTGTTACAAATAAGAGATTTTTAAGTTTATACTCACAACAATTATCCGGAATCTGTCAATGCTCACCGAAGTTAACTGAAATGTGTCTATATCCACCGAAGTAAGCCGAAATATGTCGATACTTACCAAAGTTAACCAAAATGTATTTATGTCCATGGAAGTAACTAGAAAAGTTTCTATACCAACCGAAGTTGTTAAATAAAATGAATCGATATCAACGTAGAAAAAAACGAAATATGTCGATATCACCCAGAAGTAGGCAAAGTCTTTTGAGATTATATTATGTCGATATACACTGAACTTTGCCGAAATGTACCGATGTACACTGATTTAAGTCAAAATATGCCAGTATCCAGCGATGTTAGCCGAACTTTTTCGTTATCTACCGAGATTAACCGGAATATGTCGAACTCCTCCGGGATTAGCATATCTATTCTACTTCTGAACAGCTTTATCCGTTTATTTGATATCTACTGCAAATAAAAAAAAATCCACTTTTGGTCATTTTTCATGCTTGTCAACTATACTTATATCTCTTGGGGTTAAAAAATGAAAGCCGAAGAAAATTAGATATTTTGTCGTGGCTGACAAATCTCGCAAAATCTCGAGAGACGTTCCGAAGCTTCTCATTCCATAGAGAGTAGCTGACATTGAGAATTTAAATATTTTTATCTATTTTGAATGATTATTGCCATTATTTTCTAATGTTTTATTTAGACTTTTTATCAATCTACATTTTTATTATATTTGAAGGTTTCTGTAATTTATGGAATAAGTGTTCATGTTGGAAGTGCAAATACACACCAACGCACGCAGGTCCATAGATAGATAGATAGATAGATAGATAGATAGATAGATAGATAGATAGATAGATAGATAGATGGATAGATAGATAGATATGAGTACACTAAAATAGATAAATACATATGAGAACAATATGATAGATAGATAGCACAATATGATATATACAGGCTACGATAGGTAAATTGTCTATTTTATGTTTTTAATTTCGCGCATGCGCGTTGTTTGTTTTTGATTTTGTCAACTGCACAGCATAGTAGGGTCAGTTGGGCATAGTCTTTCCATGACGCAATTCACTCCGCCAGAAATTTGGAAACGACATGCCGTAATACTTGGCATTCGCGCCGGAAACTCCAATGCTAATATTTTAGAGTATATTTGGGTCAATATGGGGACAGTTCAGAGGATGCTGTGTCCCCATAAAATGTACCGAGAGTGATGAAAACAAAATATCTAGCCAACATCACAGTTTTTGGCATGGTAACTAGGAATGGCGACGTTATGCCTCCATTCAGGACCTCAGACTCAACACGGAGGCCTACATCAAGTGCCTTGAGGAGGTAGTGCTTGCCTGGCTCAAGAGGGTGGCTGCTGGAAAACCCTATGTCTGACAACAGGACTCTGAACCATGCCACACAAATTTGTCATGTCTTGTTTTATCTATGCGAGGAGAGTGCTTAATATCGGTCATCGAGCGTTTGTAGCAATAAACAGTATGGTCATAGTAATCCACACAACTGATCTATCTATCTATCTATCTATCTATCTATCTATTTATCTATCATAGCGTGCTCATATCTATCTTACTGTGCTCATATCTATCTATCTATTTCTAAAGGAGGAACTAAAGGCATGGATTAATGCAGCATTTACCAACTTAAACAAGGAGGCCGTCCAGAAAAGTTGCACGGGATCCCGAAGTTGTCTGGAGGTCGTGTTTGAAGCCAATGGCGATTTTATTGAAAAAATTTACTCTTATATATTTCAAGATATTTTTGTTTAATTTAAGATATATATATATTGTTTAATTTAAGATATATATATATATATGTGTGTGTGTATGTGTTTGTGTGTGTGTGCGCGCGCGCGTGTGTGTATATGTATATGTTTATGTGTGGGGGTGTACTTAGGCAGCAAATTCTCCTTTACGCATGTCCAATTAAATAAATTACAAACATTATGTCTGCTTATTTTTAGCATAATCCGTTCATATTCAGGGATATTTTTTCCGTGTATTACAATCAAAAGATGCAGGAATTGCACTGTAACAGTGCAAACCACTTTTATTTCCCAAGTACTTTCCATCTCTTTCTGAGATCATCATCATCATTTCTACACCCCTGATGATGATATCAGAAAGAGGTGGAAAGTACTTGAAAAATAAAAGTAATTTTCACTGTTACAGTGAATTTCTTGCATCATTTGGTTGTAATACACGGAAAAAATATCCGTGAATATGAACGGATTATGCTAAAAATAAGCAGACATAATGTTTGTAATTTATTTAATTAGACATATATATAGGTGTGTGTGTGTGTGTGTGTGTGTGTGTGTGTGTGTGTGTGTGTGTGTGAATATTCCGAAATTGGTTTTATCTGTAGAAAAGACAAAATGAATAAAAAAAGACAAGAGTAAAAACTATACTTAGCCGACGCGTTTCATCTACTGAGAGAATTTATTAAGCCAATATAGAATTTATTATACTGCACGTGTTTATATACGCAGAGGCGAAGAATGTCATGTAAAACAGTTTGCGAAGACTGGAATGTTAAACGTTTCTTAGGGTTTATGAAAGGCGATTTTAAGCATTGTTCTCTATCTATAAGTTTATACATAGACATACAAATATATGACTAAAAAGAGACAATATGAAAAACTATACTTAAACGCTGCGTTTTGTCCTCTGAGGGGACTTTATCAAGGCAATGTAGGGTTTAGTATAGGCACAGAAGCAACGATGTCGTTGGTTTATTAAAGTTCGTAAATTTAAGAACGTTTATGAATATTCATCAGGCAGTTGAAAGGTCAGTCCAAGCATCTAGAGGACACAAAGTGTCTTAATTCCTAGTCTGATGAAATGTACAGCGAGCGAGTAAAATTCATTTTTTTTAAATGAATATTGTTTGGATTGTGATTAGAATGTTATGCTATGAGATAGATGCTTGTACTGTACATCATCAAAGACTGAAGCGATGGATTTAATCGGGTTTTTTTTGTTTCTTTTTTGTTGTTGTTTTTTTGTTTGTTTGTTTTTTGTTGTTGTTTTTTTGTTTGTTCGTTTTTTGTTTTGTTTTGTTTTTTTCGACACTTTTGTTGTGTTGGCTTCGGAAAATAGTAATTCTTTCAAGAAAGATGAAATAGAGAAATAAAACGGGGCGTAGATAGATATTTTGATAATATTCGATTGCTATATATATAGTAAAACATTTGCTCGTCTTCGACCTTTTTGGAATTAGTTATTTTAAGTTCAAAAGTCCGATGCGTCGAGTTTAAATTCCGTTCGATTTTGTTGCGTTTCCTTTCGTAAAAATCCCAGCGGGAAAGATAAATTCATCTTTTCTCCCTATTGCTATAGGTTAAAAAACAGATGAATAAAAATAACTAGCATGAAACAGCCTGTCGCCTCTGAATGTTGACTTCACTGTTTACTTTTACATATATATATATATATATATATATATATATATATATATATATATATATATATATATATATATCATAATTAACTAATTCATCGAGTCTAGAAGAAAACTCAACAGAATGCAGAAAGCACTAGACGGCCGTTTCGTCCTATATTTGGGACTCATCTGCAGTACGCATCTATTCTAGATCATGACTCTCCGCCCCCCTCTATCCTTTGCAGCTCTCAACAATTTCTTTCCCCCTGCTTCCTTCACCAGACCACGTTCTGTCACCCACTTGCTTAAGTCCACCAGTTATGTCACGGGTTGTCTTCCCTTGTTTCTTTTTCCCCCTATTCGACCCGTGAGTATCAAACTCTCCAGGCCCTCCTTCCTCATTATTTGTCCCAGAAACTTCAGCTGCCTCTTTCTGATATTAACCCTAGAACACTAACCATGGGTATATAGTACCCAGCGCAAACTTTCCTATTTTTAATTACAATTTTCAGTACCTGATTTTCTTACCTAAATAATGTTTCTCAGTTCCTATTAATGTTAACTCAAACTACAAAGTTTGAAGTGCCTGCATGTAAAATATTTAAAATAAAGATTTATATTTAATTTTTTAATATTTTCAAATCCGGGTATGATATATCCATGGTTAGTAGTGGTGTAACTTTAATTGATTGTTAATGTTCTCTGGTTATGTATAAACCTCCTCTTTGTTTGCATCCTCTCTAAGATCTCACACGTTAATTATGATATATATATATATATATATATATATATATATATATATATATATATATATATATATATATATATATATATATATATATATATATATATATATATATATATATATATATATCATATTAGGTTGGTGCAAAAATAATATCGTTTTTTGACGTCAAAAACGACATTATTTTTGCACCAGCCTAATAATTATCTAATTAATCGAGTCTAGAAGAAACCTCAACAGAATGCAGAAAGCACTGAACGGCTGTTTCGTCCAATATTTGGGACTCATCAGCAGTGCACATCCACTACCGAGAATTGAAACCCGGACAGTTATGATAAGAGGCAAACGCCATACCAACTGTCCCTCTTCGTTTGTATCCTCTCTAAGGTCTCATCGTTGCTCACACGCTCGGTCCATGATATCCTTAGCATCCTTCATTAGAACCTCATCTCCGTCGCTTCGAGTCTCATCTTTGAGGAAATCGTCCAGCATTCTCTGCTGTAAAGAAGGACAGATGTCACGTTCAGCATAGAATAACCTATAAAGGTGTTGATATTAGGTTGGTGCACAAATAATATCGTTTTTTGACGTATTAACATATGTGAGAAAACGACATTATTTTTGCACCAACCTAGTATAACACTAAACAAAATCAACCAACCAACCAAATCAAATATTTTTGGGATCCTATTTCTCTTAGGTTCCATTTATTTAAAATGTTTCATAATATAATATTGCTTAAAAAACAAAAGATTTTCATTGTTGATTGTGTGTAATTGTGAAAATGTCATGTTCTCAGCAAATGCAAGATTTGTTCCCATCTCAGGAGAATTTTCTTCCGTTAGGCGTCGGAAATTAAACGCTAATATTTAGTATCCTTGTGGGATTTGATCTGGAGTAAAAGAAACTGAAAGAAGGTGATCAATTTTCAAAATATTTTTTGCCTTACAGTTACGATTGATCCGACCTGTCGTCCATATTTAGAATCGAGAAAAAAAAAACCATATAATTAACTGCAAGAAATTTTTCAGTTTATGACTTTCGGGATTGCCGGGCGCAGTGAGAAAGAAAAAAATTCAAACTTGGGGAAAAAATAAAAAGGGGAAAAAGGAAGCGAGAAGATATAAAGTGAGTATCCAACGAAGGAAGGAAGGAAGGAAGGAAGGAAGGAAGGAAGGAAGGAAAGTGAGTTTTAAAATATTTTCTTTATGTAAATCATGTTAATCATGCATGAAAAAGTGTTAGACATCTTTACTTTTTATCCCGTTTATATCTTCTTTGAGCAACAGAAAGAAAGAAAGAGAGGAAGAACAGATTGAAAGACAACACAAAAAGAGAAAAAGTGAACATAAAAAAGAGAAATCAAAAAAAGAAAGAAAGCGAGCACAAAAAAAAAAGAAAGAAAGAAAGCGAACATAAAAAGAGAAAGAAATGAAGGAAGAGAACACAAAAAGAGAAAGGGAACATAAAAAGAGAAAGAAAGAAAGAGGATGCGAAAAAAAAAGAAGGAAATCTAAAGAAGCAAATGAAGAAAGCGAACACAAAAGAAAAAGAAAGAAAGAGGGAAAACAACACAAAAAGAAAAAGAAAGATAATGTGAAAGAAAGAAAGAAAAAAACAAAAAAAAGAAAGAGAACCCAAAATAAAAAGAAATAGAACACGAAAACAACAGAAAGAGTAAAAAGAACGAAAAAAGAAAGAAAAAACGATCACTAAAAAGAGAATGAACGAAGGATAGAAAGAAAAGTTGAAAGAAAGAGAACACAAAAAAGATGAAGAACAATTAATAGAAAGAAAAAAGAGAACACGAAAAGAGAAAGGAAGAAAGAATGAAAAGGATCAAAAATAGAAAAAGAAAGCGAACACTAAAAACAAAGAAAGAAAGAGAACATAGAAAGAAAGAAAGAAAGAAAGAAAGAAAGAAAGACAAATGCTAATAAAACACATGAAAATGAACGAACAAAATAAAAATAAATGACAATGATTGATAAAATATTCATCTAGATGTTATTCTTTCGACCGACCCATTCTTCGGACATCGTCAGTTATAGATATAGAGAAAAAAAGAAAAGAAGATATAATGAAAAAAAGAAAAGAAGAGGGAAAAACACGGATGATGTGTTCAATGGTCCAGATTAAATTTGGAATAGTATTGATTAACGCTTCTCAAAGTTTGCGACAACAAAAATTATGAACAAAACAAGAAGGTTGGAAAACGAACATGCAAAATACGACGAGAAAACAACAAACTCATACCGAATGGCAAGATGCAAAATGCACAAAAAGATTTCCTATTATTTATTGCAACGGAATACTTACCTGGCACAGTGATCCGTCTATGTGCAGGTAGTATCATGTCTTTGACTAGTTTAGACCAGCTCTGACCAGCTCGGACCAGCTCGGACCAGCTCTGATTAGCTTAGACCAGCTCGGACAAGTTATGACCAGGGAAGACCAGTTTGGACCAACGGCCAGAGTGAAAACACTCGGGACCCCAAGTTAAAAAGAATGACCTTGTGTCTAGGTGAAGGGTCAAGTAAAAAAAATCTCTACATATTGCGACGGACGACTTACAGAAAAGCGGTGGGCAAATGAAAATAGGTTGTTGGAATCTGACGTGAAGAGAGCTATTTTGGTGCGGAATCAAAGACCAGAGTTGATGAGGAGGAGTGGGGGGAGGAGGAGGGGAGGGAGAAGAAGAAGAAGAAGAAGAAGAAGAAGAAGAAGAAGAAGAAGAACAACAACAACAACAACAACAACAGTGGTGGGAGCAACGAATAGAAAAGCGGGAAATAAGAGAAAAACGATGAATGAGCAAAATTAAAAGTAAATAAAAGGGAGGAAGGTCGAATGTTGGTCTGATCATGAGGTGTGGTTAATCATTGAAAATACACAACAGACGAGGTCAGGTGAAAAATCCAACCGGACAAACAGACTCTAATTATCTACGACTGGGCACAACAGTGACCTAATCAAAACAAAATAACTACATATATAAATACCTAAGTACGAGTCTTGTTTTGATTATGCCCATTATATATATATATATATATATATATATATATATATATATATATATATATATAGATAGATAGATAGATAGATAGATAGATAGATAGATATAGAAATATTTATGTACATATATATATATATATATTAAAGACGCAGGTATGTATATATATGCGTGTGTGTGCATGTGCGTAAGATGGTGCATATATATATATATATATATATATATATATAGTGATTGAGAGCGCGAGAGAGTAGATATAAACATATATATAGTAAATTTTAAACAATATATTTGGTACACAATCAGCCTCATGAATACAGTATATATAAATATATACTACTCGTTGATTAGGTTATATATTGTGTACGATATATATATATATATGTGTGTGTGTGTGTGTGTATATATATATGTGTGTGTGTATATATACTCATATATATATGTTTATATATAGAGTGAAAGAGAGACCTATATATATATATATATATATATATATATATATATATATATATATATATATATATATATATATATGTATATATATAGGAATACCTCGATTACTGTGGTTAACTTTGACATCGGTAGCTATAAAATAAATCAATTTTCAATTACTATGTTTAAACTGAAAAATTAACCGAGTATTATGTGCGTACGAATCAAATTTTGGCATATAACAATTTTAGTGCACTAATCGAAAACCTATTAATCGATTACAAAATTGCATTTAGTGCTTGTCCCCTTTACGCTGTGCCCAAGTCTTTGTTATATATTCCCAATTAGTGCTTGTCACATTTTCACTGTGAAAATTTTCACCAGAGGTCTTTTTTTATTGCCGCTCAGTTACTGCTTGTCCCCTTGACACTGAATACAAGTCTTATTTTAATACTGCTCAGTTAGTGCTTGTTCCTTTTACACTGTATTCAGATCGTTTTTGTCTGTGTTCAGTTAGTGTTTGTCCACTTTACACTATGCCCAAGTAATTATTTATTGCTGCTCGGTTAGTGCTTGTTAACTTTACACTGTATTCAATTCTTTCTTTTCAATTAATGTTTGCCCACTTTCCACTGTGTCAATGTCCTTTTAATTACTGCTCAGTTACTCCGTGTCCCCTTTACACTTTGTACAAGTCTTTTTATTACTGCTCCCTTAGTGTTTGTCCCCTTTACATTCAATCGGTGCCAATACCGTGCAACCTAATGTAAGATGGTCAATTATTTCTGGATATTTATCACAGAATCTGCAATATGGGCGAACATAATTTTTCAGTATGTCTGTTTGGTAATCCTGTGCCGCAAGAATAAAAATTTCGATTTCAACTTTTTTAATTCTTCACTACGTAGCCACTGATGGGTACGGGGTTTGTCGACATCAGCTTGTGTGGCACGAGTAGAATACTGACCGTAAAGAGGTTTATCTTGCCATTCTTTCTCTATCTGGTCGATTGTATTTGCCTTTGCTTTCTCTGTTAAGGTTTTTGCAGTTGCAGTAGTTGTATTGATTTACTTGTGTTTCTCCACCCAATTGAAACTCCATTTTGAATTTGTTGGCTTCCTTTTTTACTGAATATGGTTTCTTATTTCTTTCTTTCATATTCTTTATTTTTATTTTTAATATTATTTATAATTATCTACATCTATAAAACATGAGATTTCTATGTGTCTGTCTGTGTGTATGCTACTTATGCACGTCCTCATTTCTCGACTAATTTTGATGAAATTGTATACACATGTTACAAATTTACTATATTAAGTCAAGGTTAACTTTTCAATCTCTAACACCTTCCTTTCCCCCGAGTTTCAGTGAAGGTGGGTACGGGTTTCTCCAAAAACCATAGCAAAGTTACACGCGAATAATTTTTTTTACTAGATAAGCTGATATTCTTTGTACTTGATGAAAAACAGCTCATAATACTAGCTTTCCTGCAACATTGCCTTCACACAAGAAATTGCAAAGATCTGTTAAAAAATAGGGTTTTTAATACTACTTTAAAATAAAAACTTGAATAACTTCCTCATTTTTTATCTGATTTTCTTCAAACACGCCGTAACAAATTTGCCATCATGCAAGAAATAAAAGAGAGCTGTATTACCCCTGCTCGTTTCCCCGCGTATAACGAAAACCACGAAAAACTGTTAAAAAAACCGTTTTGGGGCCATAACTCCATGCTTTTTCATCCGATAGTTTCCAAATTTTCCATGTAAATTTCATATGACTCACAAATTGTCTTGCATAAATGCTTGGTTCAGATTATTTCAGTTAAGTGGATGAAATCTGCGACAAACTAGGTCCAAAATCGGCTTTTGGCACTTAGCCAATAGCTTCTTCATATGATTCCATCCTAAATTGACATCCGAACAACCTTTGATGCAAAGATTGTTTGAAAAGGATTATTGAAGCGTTAAAAGGGGAAAATTTCCCGAAGAACCTCTTATTAAGCCCCGCTTTAGAGTAAATTTGCGAAGAAGGAGGGGGCGTTCATGCGGTTACACTTACAGCGGAATCAAGCTTCATCCCTGTTTTTGTTTCATTATTAGATTTGTGAACGGCGCCATACTATTTAAATGCTAATATGGCCATAGGAAATTTACTATCTAAAACATTGAAACAATTTAACCCAGGGCAACGACCACACAAGAATTTTTTATCGATGGAATTCCTTTATGAGGAACAATCAAAAACTTGCGAAGGATATACAGTAAAAAAGATGAGAATGGAGGTAGCTTAGTATACCAACAGATGATGCATGCAAACGGGGACGCAAGCAGACATTTCTAGGCAAGGAATGTGGGTATACACAGAGGTGCGGTTATAAAATTGCAGCCATGTACACCCGTGCAACGCCGGGTACCTCAGCTAGTTTCTATGTAGGTTTCTTCACTGGTAGAGTTTTGGGAGCTGCAGATATTCAGTGCTCTTATATAGAATGTTATAATAATTATAAGATGCAGATATTTAGTGCTCTTAAATAAAATGCTATAATAATTATGAGCTGCAGATATTTAGTGTACTTAAAAAGAATGTTATAATAATTATAAGCTGCAGATATTTCGTGCTCTTAAGTAGAATGCTATAATAATTATAAGCTGCAGATATTTAGTGCTCTTAAAAAGAATGTTATAATAATTATAACCTGCAGATATTTAGTACTCTTAAATAGAATGCTATAATAATTATAAGCTGCAGATATTTAGTGGTCTTAAAAAGAATGTTATAATAATTATAAGCTGCAGATATATAGTGCTCTTAGGTAGAATGCTATAATGATTATAAGCTGCAGATATTTAGTGCTCTTAAAAAGAATGTTATAATAATTATAAGCTGCAGATATTTAGTGCTCTTAAAAAGAATATTATAATAATTATAAGCTGCAGATATTTAGTGCTCTTAAGTAGAATGCTATAATGATTATAAGCTGCAGATATTTAGTACTCTTAAATAGAATGCTATAATAATTATAAGCTGCTGATATTTAGTGCTCTTAAAAAGAATGTTATAATAATTATAAGCTGCGGATATTTCGTGCTCTTAAATAAAATGATATAATAATTATAAACTGCAGATATTTAGGGCTCTTAAAAAGAATGTTATAATAATTATAAGCTGCAGATATTTAGTGCTCTTAAAAGGAATGTTATAATAATTATGAGCTCCAGATATTTAGTGCTCTTAAAAAGAATGCTATAATAATTATAAGCTGCAGATGTTTAGTGCTCTTAAGTAGAATGCTATAATGATTATAAGCTGCTGATATTTAGTGATCTTAAAAAGAATGTTATAATAATTATAAGCTGCTGCTATTTAGTGCTCTTAAAAAGAATGTTATAATAATTATAAGCTGCTGATATTTAGTGCTCTTAAAAAGAATGCTATAATGATTATAAGCTGCTGATATTTAGTGCTCTTAAAAAGAATGCTATAATGATTATAAGCAGCAGATATTTAGTGCTCTTAAATAAAATGCTATAATAATTATCAGCTGCAGATATTTAGTGCTCTTAAAAAGAATGTAATAATGATTATAAGCTGCAGATATTTAGTGCTCTTAAAAAGAATGTTATATTAATTATAAGCTGCAGATATTTAGTGCTCTTAAAAAGAATGTTATAATAATTATAAGCTGCAGATATTTAGTGCACTTAAAAAGAATGCTATAATAATTATAAGCTGCAGATATTTAGTGCTTTTAAGTAGAATGATATAATAATTATAAGCTGCTGATATTTAGTGCTCTTAAAAAGAATGCTATAATAATTATAAGCTGCTGATATTTAGTGTTCTTAAAAAGAATGTTATAATGATTATAAGCTGCAGATATTTAGTGCTGTTAAAAAGAATGCTATAATGATTATAAGCTGCAGATATTTAGTGCTCTTAAGTAGTATGCTATAATAATTATAAGCTGCTGATATTTCGTGCTCTTAAAAAGAATGTCATAATAATAATAAGCTGCTGATATTTAATGCTCTTAAAAAGAATGTTATCATAATTATAAGCTGCAGATATTTAGTGCTCTTAAAAAGAATGTTATAATAATTATAAGCTGCAGATATTTAATGCTCTTAAAAAGAATGCTATAATAATTATAAGCTGCTGATGTTTAGAGCTCTTAAAAAGAATGTTATAATAATTATAAGCTGCAGATATTTAATGCTCTTAAAAAGAATGCTATAATAATTATAAGCTGCAGATATTTAGTGCTCTTAAGTAGAATGCTATAATGATTATAAGCTGCTGATATTTAGTGCTCTTAAAAAGAATGTTATGATAATTATAAGCTGCTGATATTTAGTGCTCTTAAAAAGAATGTTATAATAATTATAAGCTGCTGATATTTAGTGCTCATAAAAAGAATGCTATAATTATAAGCTGCAGATATTTAGTGCTCTTATGTAGAATGCTATAATGATTATAAGCTGCTGATATTGAGTCCTCTTAAAAAGAATGTTATAATAATTATAAGCTGCAGATATTTAGTGCTCTTAAAAAGAATGCTATAAAAATTATAAGCTGCAGATATTTAGTGCTCTTAAAAAGAATGCTATAATAATTATAACCTGCAGATATTTAGTGCTCTTAAGTAGAATGCTATAATAATTTTAAGGTGCTGATATTTAGTGCTCTTAAAAAGAATGTTATAATAATTATAAGCTGCAGATATTTAGTGCTCTTAAAAGGAATGTTATAATAATTATAAGCTCCAGATATTTAGTGCTCTTAAAAAGAATGCTATAATAATTATAAGCTGCAGATGTTTAGTGCTCTTAAAAGGAATGTTATAATAATTATAAGCTCCAGATATTTAGTGCTCTTAAAAAGAATGTTATAATAATTATAAGCTGCTGATATTTAGTGCTCTTAAAAAGAATGCTATAATGATTATAAGCAGCAGATATTTAGTGCTCTTAAATAAAATGCTATAATAATTATCAGCTGCAGATATTTAGTGCTCTTAAAAAGAATGTAATAATGATTATAAGCTGCAGATATTTAGTGCTCTTAAAAAGAATGTTATATTAATTATAAGCTGCAGATATTTAGTGCTCTTAAAAAGAATGTTATAATAATTATAAGCTGCAGATATTTAGTGCTCTTAAAAAGAATGCTATAATAATTATAAGCTGCAGATATTTAGTGCTTTTAAGTAGAAGGATATAATAATTAAAAGCTGCTGATATTTAGTGCTCTTAAAAAGAATGTTATAATAATTATAAGCTGCTGATATTTAGTGCTCTTAAAAAGAATGTTATAATGATTATAAGCTGCTGATATTTAGTGTTCTTAAAAAGAATGTTATAATGATTATAAGCTGCAGATATTTAGTGCTGTTAAAAATAATGCTATAATGATTATAAGCTGCAGATATTTAGTGCTCTTAAGTAGTATGCTATAATAATTATAAGCTGCTGATATTTCGTGCTCTTAAAAAGAATGTCATAATAATAATAAGCTGCTGATATTTAATGCTCTTAAAAAGAATGTTATCATAATTATAAGCTGCAGATATATAGTGCTCTTAAAAAGAATGTTATAATAATTATAAGCTGCAGATATTTAATGCTCTTAAAAAGAATGCTATAATAATTATAAGCTGCTGATGTTTAGAGCTCTTAAAAAGAATGTTATAATAATTATAAGCTGCAGATATTTAATGCTCTTAAAAAGAATGCTATAATAATTATAAGCTGCAGATATTTAGTGCTCTTAAGTAGAATGATATAATGATTATAAGCTGCTGATATTTAGTGCTCTTAAAAAGAAGGTTATAATAATTATAAGCTGCTGATATTTAGTGCTCTTAAAAAGAATGTTATAATAATTATAAGCTGCTGATATTTAGTTCTCTTAAAAAGAATGTTATAATAATTATAAGCTGCAGATATTTAGTGCTCTTCAAAAGAATGTTATAATAATTATAAGCTGCTGATATTTAGTGCGCTTAAAAAGAATGTTATAATAATTGTAAGATGCAGATATTTAGTGCTTTTATGTAGAATGATATAATAATTATAAGCTGCTGATATTTAGTGCTCTTAAAAAGAATGTTGTAATAATTATAAGCTGCTGATATTTAGTTCTCTTAAAAAGAATGTTATAATAATTATAAGCTGCAGATATTTAGTGCTCTTCAAAAGAATGTTATAATAATTATAAGCTGCTGATATTTAGTGCGCTTAAAAAGAATGTTATAATAATTGTAAGATGCAGATATTTAGTGCTCTTAAGTAGAATGCTATAATGATTATAAGCTGCTGATATTTAGTGCTTTTAAATGAATGTTATAATAATTATAAGCTGCTGATATTTAGTGCTCTTAAAAAGAATGTTATAATAATTATAAGCTGCTGATATTTAGTGCTCATAAAAAGAATGCTATAATTATAAGCTGCAGATATTTAGTGCTCTTATGTAGAATTCTATAATGATTATAAGCTGCTGATATTGAGTCCTCTTAAAAAGAATGTTATAATAATTATAAGCTGCAGATATTTAGTGCTCTTAAAAAGAATGCTATAAAAATTATAAGCTGCAGATATTTAGTGCTCTTAAAAAGAATGCTATAATAATTATAACCTGCAGATATTTAGTGCTCTTAAGTAGAATGTTATAATAATTTTAAGGTGCTGATAATTAGTGCTCTTAAAAAGAATGTTATAATAATTATAAGCTGCAGATATTTAGTGCTCTTAAAAGGAATGTTATAATAATTATAAGCTCCAGATATTTAGTGCTCTTAAAAAGAATGCTATAATAATTATAAGCTGCAGATGTTTAGTGCTCTTAAGTAGAATTCTATAATGATTATAAGCTGCTGATATTTAGTGCTCTTAAAAAGAATGTTATAATAATTATAAGCTGCTGCTATTTAGTGCTATTAAAAAGAATGTTATAATAATTATAAGCTGCTGATATTTAGTGCTCTTAAAAAGAATGCTATAATGATTATAAGCAGCAGATATTTAGTGCTCTTAAATAAAATGCTATAATAATTATCAGCTGCAGATATTTAGTGCTCTTAAAAAGAATGTAATAATGATTATAAGCTGCAGATATTTAGTGCTCTTAAAAAGAATGTTATATTAATTATAAGCTGCAGATATTTAGTGCTCTTAAAAAGAATGTTATAATAATTATAAGCTGCAGATATTTAGTGCTCTTAAAAAGAATGCTATAATAATTATAAGCTGCAGATATTTAGTGCTTTTAAGTAGAAGGATATAATAATTATAAGCTGCTGATATTTAGTGCTCTTAAAAAGAATGTTATAATAATTATAAGCTGCTGATATTTAGTGCTCTTAAAAAGAATGTTATAATGATTATAAGCTGCTGATATTTAGTGTTCTTAAAAAGAATGTTATAATGATTATAAGCTGCAGATATTTAGTGCTGTTAAAAAGAATGCTATAATGATTATAAGCTGCAGATATTTAGTGCTCTTAATAGTATGCTATAATAATTATAAGCTGCTGATATTTCGTGCTCTTAAAAAGAATGTCATAATAATAATAAGCTGCTGATATTTAATGCTCTTAAAAAGAATGTTATCATAATTATAAGCTGCAGATATTTAGTGCTCTTAAAAAGAATGTTATAATGATTATAAGCTGCAGATATTTAATGCTCTTAAAAAGAATGCTATAATAATTATAAGCTGCTGATGTTTAGAGCTCTTAAAAAGAATGTTATAATAATTATAAGCTGCAGATATTTAATGCTCTTAAAAAGAATGCTATAATAATTATAAGCTGCAGATATTTAGTGCTCTTAAGTAGAATGATATAATGATTATAAGCTGCTGATATTTAGTGCTCTTAAAAAGAATGTTATAATAATTATAAGCTGCTGATATTTAGTGCTCTTAAAAAGAATGTTATAATAATTATAAGCTGCTGATATTTAGTTCTCTTAAAAAGAATGTTATAATAATTATAAGCTGCAGATATTTAGTGCTCTTCAAAAGAATGTTATAATAATTATAAGCTGCTGATATTTAGTGCGCTTAAAAAGAATGTTATAATAATTGTAAGATGCAGATATTTAGTGCTTTTAAGTAGAATGATATAATAATTATAAGCTGCTGATATTTAGTGCTCTTAAAAAGAATGTTATAATAATTATAAGCTGCTGATATTTAGTTCTCTTAAAAAGAATGTTATAATAATTATAAGCTGCAGATATTTAGTGCTCTTCAAAAGAATGTTATAATAATTATAAGCTGCTGATATTTAGTGCGCTTAAAAAGAATGTTATAATAATTGTAAGATGCAGATATTTAGTGCTCTTAAGTAGAATGTTATAATGATTATAAGCTGCTGATATTTAGTGCTTTTAAATGAATGTTATAATAATTATAAGCTGCTGATATTTAGTGCTCTTAAAAAGAATGTTATAATAATTATAAGCTGCTGATATTTAGTGCTCATAAAAAGAATGCTATAATTATAAGCTGCAGATATTTAGTGCTCTTATGTAGAATTCTATAATGATTATAAGCTGCTGATATTGAGTCCTCTTAAAAAGAATGTTATAATAATTATAAGCTGCAGATATTTAGTGCTCTTAAAAAGAATGTTATAATAATTATAAGCTGCAGATATTTAGTGCTCTTAAAAGGAATGTTATAATAATTATAAGCTCCAGATATTTAGTGCTCTTAAAAAGAATGCTATAATAATTATAAGCTGCACATGTTTAGTGCTCTTAAGTAGAATGCTATAATGATTATAAGCTGCTGATATTTAGTGCTCTTAAAAAGAATGTTATAATAATTATAAGCTGCTGCTATTTAGTGCTCTTAAAAAGAATGTTATAATAATTATAAGCTGCTGATATTTAGTGCTCTTAAAAAGAATGCTATAATGATTATAAGCAGCAGATATTTAGTGCTCTTAAATAAAATGCTATAATAATTATCAGCTGCAGATATTTAGTGCTCTTAAAAAGAATGTAATAATGATTATAAGCTGCAGATATTTAGTGCTCTTAAAAAGAATGTTATATTAATTATAAGCTGCAGATATTTAGTGCTTTTAAGTAGAATGATATAATAATTATAAGCTGCTGATATTTAGTGCTCTTAAAAAGAATGTTATAATAATTATAAGCTGCTGATATTTAGTGCTCTTAAAAAGAATGCTATAATAATTATAAGCTGCTGATATTTAGTGTTCTTAAAAAGAATGTTATAATGATTATAAGCTGCAGATATTTAGTGCTGTTAAAAAGAATGCTATAATGATTATAAGCTGCTGATATTTAGTGCTCTTAAAAAGAATGTTATAATAATTATAAGCTGCTGATATTTAGTGCTCTTAAAAAGAATGTTATAATAATTATAAGCTGCTGATATTTAGTTCTCTTAAAAAGAATGTTATAATAATTATAAGCTGCAGATATTTAGTGCTCTTCAAAAGAATGTTATAATAATTATAAGCTGCTGATATTTAGTGCGCTTAAAAAGAATGTTATAATAATTGTAAGATGCAGATATTTAGTGCTTTTATGTAGAATGATATAATAATTATAAGCTGCTGATATTTAGTGCTCTTAAAAAGAATGTTGTAATAATTATAAGCTGCTGATATTTAGTTCTCTTAAAAAGAATGTTATAATAATTATAAGCTGCAGATATTTAGTGCTCTTCAAAAGAATGTTATAATAATTATAAGCTGCTGATATTTAGTGCGCTTAAAAAGAATGTTATAATAATTGTAAGATGCAGATATTTAGTGCTCTTAAGTAGAATGCTATAATGATTATAAGCTGCTGATATTTAGTGCTTTTAAATGAATGTTATAATAATTATAAGCTGCTGATATTTAGTGCTCTTAAAAAGAATGTTATAATAATTATAAGCTGCTGATATTTAGTGCTCATAAAAAGAATGCTATAATTATAAGCTGCAGATATTTAGTGCTCTTATGTAGAATTCTATAATGATTATAAGCTGCTGATATTGAGTCCTCTTAAAAAGAATGTTATAATAATTATAAGCTGCAGATATTTAGTGCTCTTAAAAAGAATGCTATAAAAATTATAAGCTGCAGATATTTAGTGCTCTTAAAAAGAATGCTATAATAATTATAACCTGCAGATATTTAGTGCTCTTAAGTAGAATGCTATAATAATTTTAAGGTGCTGATATTTAGTGCTCTTAAAAAGAATGTTATAATAATTATAAGCTGCAGATATTTAGTGCTCTTAAAAGGAATGTTATAATAATTATAAGCTCCAGATATTTAGTGCTCTTAAAAAGAATGCTATAATAATTATAAGCTGCAGATGTTTAGTGCTCTTAAGTAGAATTCTATAATGATTATAAGCTGCTGATATTTAGTGCTCTTAAAAAGAATGTTATAATAATTATAAGCTGCTGCTATTTAGTGCTATTAAAAAGAATGTTATAATAATTATAAGCTGCTGATATTTAGTGCTCTTAAAAAGAATGCTATAATGATTATAAGCAGCAGATATTTAGTGCTCTTCAATAAAATGCTATAATAATTATCAGCTGCAGATATTTAGTGCTCTAAAAAGAATGTAATAATGATTATAAGCTGCAGATATTTAGTGCTCTTAAAAAGAATGTTATATTAATTATAAGCTGCAGATATTTAGTGCTCTTAAAAAGAATGTTATAATAATTATAAGCTGCAGATATTTAGTGCTCTTAAAAAGAATGCTATAATAATTATAAGCTGCAGATATTTAGTGCTTTTAAGTAGAAGGATATAATAATTATAAGCTGCTGATATTTAGTGCTCTTAAAAAGAATGTTATAATAATTATAAGCTGCTGATATTTAGTGCTCTTAAAAAGAATGTTATAATGATTATAAGCTGCTGATATTTAGTGTTCTTAAAAAGAATGTTATAATGATTATAAGCTGCAGATATTTAGTGCTGTTAAAAAGAATGCTATAATGATTATAAGCTGCAGATATTTAGTGCTCTTAATAGTATGCTATAATAATTATAAGCTGCTGATATTTCGTGCTCTTAAAAAGAATGTCATAATAATAATAAGCTGCTGATATTTAATGCTCTTAAAAAGAATGTTATCATAATTATAAGCTGCAGATATTTAGTGCTCTTAAAAAGAATGTTATAATGATTATAAGCTGCAGATATTTAATGCTCTTAAAAAGAATGCTATAATAATTATAAGCTGCTGATGTTTAGAGCTCTTAAAAAGAATGTTATAATAATTATAAGCTGCAGATATTTAATGCTCTTAAAAAGAATGTTATAATAATTATAAGCTGCAGATATTTAGTGCTCTTAAGTAGAATGATATAATGATTATAAGCTGCTGATATTTAGTGCTCTTAAAAAGAATGTTATAATAATTATAAGCTGCTGATATTTAGTGCTCTTAAAAAGAATGTTATAATAATTATAAGCTGCTGATATTTAGTTCTCTTAAAAAGAATGTTATAATAATTATAAGCTGCAGATATTTAGTGCTCTTCAAAAGAATGTTATAATAATTATAAGCTGCTGATATTTAGTGCGCTTAAAAAGAATGTTATAATAATTGTAAGATGCAGATATTTAGTGCTTTTAAGTAGAATGATATAATAATTATAAGCTGCTGATATTTAGTGCTCTTAAAAAGAATGTTATAATAATTATAAGCTGCTGATATTTAGTTCTCTTAAAAAGAATGTTATAATAATTATAAGCTGCAGATATTTAGTGCTCTTCAAAAGAATGTTATAATAATTATAAGCTGCTGATATTTAGTGCGCTTAAAAAGAATGTTATAATAATTGTAAGATGCAGATATTTAGTGCTCTTAAGTAGAATGTTATAATGATTATAAGCTGCTGATATTTAGTGTTTTTAAATGAATGTTATAATAATTATAAGCTGCTGATATTTAGTGCTCTTAAAAAGAATGTTATAATAATTATAAGCTGCTGATATTTAGTGCTCATAAAAAGAATGCTATAATTATAAGCTGCAGATATTTAGTGCTCTTATGTAGAATTCTATAATGATTATAAGCTGCTGATATTGAGTCCTCTTAAAAAGAATGTTATAATAATTATAAGCTGCAGATATTTAGTGCTCTTAAAAAGAATGTTATAATAATTATAAGCTGCAGATATTTAGTGCTCTTAAAAGGAATGTTATAATAATTATAAGCTCCAGATATTTAGTGCTCTTAAAAAGAATGCTATAATAATTATAAGCTGCACATGTTTAGTGCTCTTAAGTAGAATGCTATAATGATTATAAGCTGCTGATATTTAGTGCTCTTAAAAAGAATGTTATAATAATTATAAGCTGCTGCTATTTAGTGCTCTTAAAAAGAATGTTATAATAATTATAAGCTGCTGATATTTAGTGCTCTTAAAAAGAATGCTATAATGATTATAAGCAGCAGATATTTAGTGCTCTTAAATAAAATGCTATAATAATTATCAGCTGCAGATATTTAGTGCTCTTAAAAAGAATGTAATAATGATTATAAGCTGCAGATATTTAGTGCTCTTAAAAAGAATGTTATATTAATTATAAGCTGCAGATATTTAGTGCTTTTAAGTAGAATGATATAATAATTATAAGCTGCTGATATTTAGTGCTCTTAAAAAGAATGTTATAATAATTATAAGCTGCTGATATTTAGTGCTCTTAAAAAGAATGCTATAATAATTATAAGCTGCTGATATTTAGTGTTCTTAAAAAGAATGTTATAATGATTATAAGCTGCAGATATTTAGTGCTGTTAAAAAGAATGCTTTAATGATTATAAGCTGCTGATATTTAGTGCTCTTAAAAAGAATGTTATAATAATTATAAGCTGCTGATATTTAGTGCTCTTAAAAAGAATGTTATAATAATTATAAGCTGCTGATATT
The DNA here is from genome assembly GCA_963932145.1 of Acanthosepion lycidas. Classification (NCBI taxonomy): domain Eukaryota; kingdom Metazoa; phylum Mollusca; class Cephalopoda; order Sepiida; family Sepiidae; genus Acanthosepion; species Acanthosepion lycidas. The sequence goes on from OZ010597.1 coordinate 26,175,545, forward strand.
TAGTTCTCTTAAAAAGAATGTTATAATAATTATAAGCTGCAGATATTTAGTGCTCTTCAAAAGAATGTTATAATAATTATAAGCTGCTGATATTTAGTGCGCTTAAAAAGAATGTTATAATAATTGTAAGATGCAGATATTTAGTGCTTTTAAGTAGAATGATATAATAATTATAAGCTGCTGATATTTAGTGCTCTTAAAAAGAATGTTATAATAATTATAAGCTGCTGATATTTAGTTCTCTTAAAAAGAATGTTATAATAATTATAAGCTGCAGATATTTAGTGCTCTTCAAAAGAATGTTATAATAATTATAAGCTGCTGATATTTAGTGCGCTTAAAAAGAATGTTATAATAATTGTAAGATGCAGATATTTAGTGCTCTTAAGTAGAATGTTATAATGATTATAAGCTGCTGATATTTAGTGCTTTTAAATGAATGTTATAATAATTATAAGCTGCTGATATTTAGTGCTCTTAAAAAGAATGTTATAATAATTATAAGCTGCTGATATTTAGTGCTCATAAAAAGAATGCTATAATTATAAGCTGCAGATATTTAGTGCTCTTATGTAGAATTCTATAATGATTATAAGCGGCTGATATTGAGTCCTCTTAAAAAGAATGTTATAATAATTATAAGCTGCAGATATTTAGTGCTCTTAAAAAGAATGTTATAATAATTATAAGCTGCAGATATTTAGTGCTCTTAAAAGGAATGTTATAATAATTATAAGCTCCAGATATTTAGTGCTCTTAAAAAGAGTGCTATAATAATTATAAGCTGCACATGTTTAGTGCTCTTAAGTAGAATGCTATAATGATTATAAGCTGCTGATATTTAGTGCTCTTAAAAAGAATGTTATAATAATTATAAGCTGCTGCTATTTAGTGCTCTTAAAAAGAATGTTATAATAATTATAAGCTGCTGATATTTAGTGCTCTTAAAAAGAATGCTATAATGATTATAAGCAGCAGATATTTAGTGCTCTTAAATAAAATGCTATAATAATTATCAGCTGCAGATATTTAGTGCTCTTAAAAAGAATGTAATAATGATTATAAGCTGCAGATATTTAGTGCTCTTAAAAAGAATGTTATATTAATTATAAGCTGCAGATATTTAGTGCTTTTAAGTAGAATGATATAATAATTATAAGCTGCTGATATTTAGTGCTCTTAAAAAGAATGTTATAATAATTATAAGCTGCTGATATTTAGTGCTCTTAAAAAGAATGCTATAATAATTATAAGCTGCTGATATTTAGTGTTCTTAAAAAGAATGTTATAATGATTATAAGCTGCAGATATTTAGTGCTGTTAAAAAGAATGCTATAATGATTATAAGCTGCAGATATTTAGTGCTCTTAAGTAGTATGCTATAATAATTATAAGCTGCTGATATTTCGTGCTCTTAAAAAGAATGTCATAATAATAATAAGCTGCTGATATTTAATGCTCTTAAAAAGAATGTTATCATAATTATAAGCTGCAGATATTTAGTGCTCTTAAAAAGAATGTTATAATAATTATAAGCTGCAGATATTTAATGCTCTTAAAAAGAATGCTATAATAATTATAAGCTGCTGATGTTTAGAGCTCTTAAAAAGAATGTTATAATAATTATAAGCTGCAGATATTTAATGCTCTTAAAAAGAATGCTATAATAATTATAAGCTGCAGATATTTAGTGCTCTTAAGTAGAATGCTATAATGATTATAAGCTGCTGATATTTAGTGCTCTTAAAAAGAATGCTATAATAATTATAAGCTGCTGATATTTAGTGCTCTTAAAAAGAATGTTATAATAATTATAAGCTGCTGATATTTAGTTCTCTTAAAAAGAATGTTATAATAATTATAAGCTGCAGATATTTAGTGCTCTTCAAAAGAATGTTATAATAATTATAAGCTGCTGATATTTAGTGCGCTTAAAACGAATGTTATAATAATTGTAAGATGCAGATATTTAGTGCTCTTAAGTAGAATGCTATAATGATTATAAGCTGCTGATATTTAGTGCTTTTAAATGAATGTTATAATAATTATAAGCTGCTGATATTTAGTGCTCTTAAAAAGAATGTTATAATAATTATAAGCTGCTGATATTTAGTGCTCATAAAAAGAATGCTATAATTATAAGCTGCAGATATTTAGTGCTCTTATATAGAATGCTATAATGATTATAAGCTGCTGATATTGAGTCCTCTTAAAAAGAATGTTATAATAATTATAAGCTGCAGATATTTAGTGCTCTTAAAAAGAATGCTATAAAAATTATAAGCTGCAGATATTTAGTGCTCTTAAAAAGAATGCTATAATAATTATAACCTGCAGATATTTAGTGCTCTTAAGTAGAATGCTATAATAATTTTAAGGTGCTGATATTTAGTGCTCTTAAAAAGAATGTTATAATAATTATAAGCTGCAGATATTTAGTGCTCTTAAAAGGAATGTTATAATAATTATAAGCTCCAGATATTTAGTGCTCTTAAAAAGAATGCTATAATAATTATAAGCTGCAGATGTTTAGTGCTCTTAAGTAGAATTCTATAATGATTATAAGCTGCTGATATTTAGTGCTCTTAAAAAGAATGTTATAATAATTATAAGCTGCTGCTATTTAGTGCTATTAAAAAGAATGTTATAATAATTATAAGCTGCTGATATTTAGTGCTCTTAAATAGAATGCTATAATAATTATAAGCTGCAGATATTTAGTGCTCTTAAAAGGAATGTTATAATAATTATAAGCTCCAGATATTTAGTGCTCTTAAAAAGAATGCTATAATAATTATAAGCTGCAGATGTTTAGTGCTCTTAAAAGGAATGTTATAATAATTATAAGCTCCAGATATTTAGTGCTCTTAAAAAGAATGTTATAATAATTATAAGCTGCAGATATTTACTGCTCTTAAGTAGAATGCTATAATAATTTTAAGGTGCTGATATTTAGTGCTCTTAAAAAGAATGTTATAATAATTATAAGCTGCTGATATTTAGTGCACTTAAATAGAATGCTATAATAATTATAAGCTGCAGATATTTAGTGCTCTTAAAAAGAATGTTATAATGATTATAAGCAGCAGATATTTAGTGCTCTTAAAAAGAATGTTATAATAATTATAAGCTGCAGATATTTAGTGCTCTTAAAAAGAATGCTATAATAATTATAAGCTGCAGATATTTAGTGCTCATAAAAAGAATACTATAATTATAAGCTGCAGATATTTAGTGCTCTTATGTAGAATGCTATAATGATTATAAGCTGCTGATATTGAGTCCTCTTAAAAAGAATGTTATAATAATTATAAGCTGCTGATATTTAGTGCTCTTAAAAAGAATGTCATAATAATTATAAGCTGCTGATATGTAGTGCTCTTAAAAAGAATGCTATAATAATGATAAGCTGCAGATATTTTGTGCTCTTAAAAAGAATGCTATAATAATTATAAGCTGCAGATATTTAGTGCTCTTAATAAAAAGAATGCTATAATAATTATAAGCTGCAGATATTTAGTGCTCTTAATTAGAATGCTATAATAATTTTAAGCTGCTGATATTTAGTGCTCTTAAAAAGAATGTTATAATAATTATAAGCTGCTGATATTTAGTGCTCTTAAAAACAATGCTATAATAATTATAACCTGCAGATATTTAGTGCTCTTAAAAAGAATGTTATAATGATTATAAGCTGCATATATTTAGTGCTCTTAAAAAGAATGTTATAATAATTATAAGCTGCAGATATTTAGTGCTCTTAAAAAGAATGTTATAATAATTATAAGCTGCTGATATTTAGTTCTCTTAAAAAGAATGTTATAATAATTATAAGCTGCAGATATTTAGTGCTCTTCAAAAGAATGTTATAATAATTATAAGCTGCTGATATTTAGTGCGCTTAAAAAGAATGTTATAATAATTGTAAGATGCAGATATTTAGTGCTTTTAAGTAGAATGATATAATAATTATAAGCTGCTGATATTTAGTGCTCTTAAAAAGAATGTTATAATAATTATAAGCTGCTGATATTTAGTTCTCTTAAAAAGAATGTTATAATAATTATAAGCTGCAGATATTTAGTGCTCTTCAAAAGAATGTTATAATAATTATAAGCTGCTGATATTTAGTGCGCTTAAAAAGAATGTTATAATAATTGTAAGATGCAGATATTTAGTGCTCTTAAGTAGAATGTTATAATGATTATAAGCTGCTGATATTTAGTGCTTTTAAATGAATGTTATAATAATTATAAGCTGCTGATATTTAGTGCTCTTAAAAAGAATGTTATAATAATTATAAGCTGCTGATATTTAGTGCTCATAAAAAGAATGCTATAATTATAAGCTGCAGATATTTAGTGCTCTTATGTAGAATTCTATAATGATTATAAGCGGCTGATATTGAGTCCTCTTAAAAAGAATGTTATAATAATTATAAGCTGCAGATATTTAGTGCTCTTAAAAAGAATGTTATAATAATTATAAGCTGCAGATATTTAGTGCTCTTAAAAGGAATGTTATAATAATTATAAGCTCCAGATATTTAGTGCTCTTAAAAAGAGTGCTATAATAATTATAAGCTGCACATGTTTAGTGCTCTTAAGTAGAATGCTATAATGATTATAAGCTGCTGATATTTAGTGCTCTTAAAAAGAATGTTATAATAATTATAAGCTGCTGCTATTTAGTGCTCTTAAAAAGAATGTTATAATAATTATAAGCTGCTGATATTTAGTGCTCTTAAAAAGAATGCTATAATGATTATAAGCAGCAGATATTTAGTGCTCTTAAATAAAATGCTATAATAATTATCAGCTGCAGATATTTAGTGCTCTTAAAAAGAATGTAATAATGATTATAAGCTGCAGATATTTAGTGCTCTTAAAAAGAATGTTATATTAATTATAAGCTGCAGATATTTAGTGCTTTTAAGTAGAATGATATAATAATTATAAGCTGCTGATATTTAGTGCTCTTAAAAAGAATGTTATAATAATTATAAGCTGCTGATATTTAGTGCTCTTAAAAAGAATGCTATAATAATTATAAGCTGCTGATATTTAGTGTTCTTAAAAAGAATGTTATAATGATTATAAGCTGCAGATATTTAGTGCTGTTAAAAAGAATGCTATAATGATTATAAGCTGCAGATATTTAGTGCTCTTAAGTAGTATGCTATAATAATTATAAGCTGCTGATATTTCGTGCTCTTAAAAAGAATGTCATAATAATAATAAGCTGCTGATATTTAATGCTCTTAAAAAGAATGTTATCATAATTATAAGCTGCAGATATTTAGTGCTCTTAAAAAGAATGTTATAATAATTATAAGCTGCAGATATTTAATGCTCTTAAAAAGAATGCTATAATAATTATAAGCTGCTGATGTTTAGAGCTCTTAAAAAGAATGTTATAATAATTATAAGCTGCAGATATTTAATGCTCTTAAAAAGAATGCTATAATAATTATAAGCTGCAGATATTTAGTGCTCTTAAGTAGAATGCTATAATGATTATAAGCTGCTGATATTTAGTGCTCTTAAAAAGAATGCTATAATAATTATAAGCTGCTGATATTTAGTGCTCTTAAAAAGAATGTTATAATAATTATAAGCTGCTGATATTTAGTTCTCTTAAAAAGAATGTTATAATAATTATAAGCTGCAGATATTTAGTGCTCTTCAAAAGAATGTTATAATAATTATAAGCTGCTGATATTTAGTGCGCTTAAAACGAATGTTATAATAATTGTAAGATGCAGATATTTAGTGCTCTTAAGTAGAATGCTATAATGATTATAAGCTGCTGATATTTAGTGCTTTTAAATGAATGTTATAATAATTATAAGCTGCTGATATTTAGTGCTCTTAAAAAGAATGTTATAATAATTATAAGCTGCTGATATTTAGTGCTCATAAAAAGAATGCTATAATTATAAGCTGCAGATATTTAGTGCTCTTATATAGAATGCTATAATGATTATAAGCTGCTGATATTGAGTCCTCTTAAAAAGAATGTTATAATAATTATAAGCTGCAGATATTTAGTGCTCTTAAAAAGAATGCTATAAAAATTATAAGCTGCAGATATTTAGTGCTCTTAAAAAGAATGCTATAATAATTATAACCTGCAGATATTTAGTGCTCTTAAGTAGAATGCTATAATAATTTTAAGGTGCTGATATTTAGTGCTCTTAAAAAGAATGTTATAATAATTATAAGCTGCAGATATTTAGTGCTCTTAAAAGGAATGTTATAATAATTATAAGCTCCAGATATTTAGTGCTCTTAAAAAGAATGCTATAATAATTATAAGCTGCAGATGTTTAGTGCTCTTAAGTAGAATTCTATAATGATTATAAGCTGCTGATATTTAGTGCTCTTAAAAAGAATGTTATAATAATTATAAGCTGCTGCTATTTAGTGCTATTAAAAAGAATGTTATAATAATTATAAGCTGCTGATATTTAGTGCTCTTAAATAGAATGCTATAATAATTATAAGCTGCAGATATTTAGTGCTCTTAAAAGGAATGTTATAATAATTATAAGCTCCAGATATTTAGTGCTCTTAAAAAGAATGCTATAATAATTATAAGCTGCAGATGTTTAGTGCTCTTAAAAGGAATGTTATAATAATTATAAGCTCCAGATATTTAGTGCTCTTAAAAAGAATGTTATAATAATTATAAGCTGCAGATATTTAGTGCTCTTAAGTAGAATGCTATAATAATTTTAAGGTGCTGATATTTAGTGCTCTTAAAAAGAATGTTATAATAATTATAAGCTGCTGATATTTAGTGCACTTAAATAGAATGCTATAATAATTATAAGCTGCAGATATTTAGTGCTCTTAAAAAGAATGTTATAATGATTATAAGCAGCAGATATTTAGTGCTCTTAAAAAGAATGTTATAATAATTATAAGCTGCAGATATTTAGTGCTCTTAAAAAGAATGCTATAATAATTATAAGCTGCAGATATTTAGTGCTCATAAAAAGAATACTATAATTATAAGCTGCAGATATTTAGTGCTCTTATGTAGAATGCTATAATGATTATAAGCTGCTGATATTGAGTCCTCTTAAAAAGAATGTTATAATAATTATAAGCTGCTGATATTTAGTGCTCTTAAAAAGAATGTCATAATAATTATAAGCTGCTGATATGTAGTGCTCTTAAAAAGAATGCTATAATAATGATAAGCTGCAGATATTTTGTGCTCTTAAAAAGAATGCTATAATAATTATAAGCTGCAGATATTTAGTGCTCTTAATAAAAAGAATGCTATAATAATTATAAGCTGCAGATATTTAGTGCTCTTAATTAGAATGCTATAATAATTTTAAGCTGCTGATATTTAGTGCTCTTAAAAAGAATGTTATAATAATTATAAGCTGCTGATATTTAGTGCTCTTAAAAACAATGCTATAATAATTATAACCTGCAGATATTTAGTGCTCTTAAAAAGAATGTTATAATGATTATAAGCTGCATATATTTAGTGCTCTTAAAAAGAATGTTATAATAATTATAAGCTGCAGATATTTAGTGCTCTTAAAAAGAATGCTATAATAATTATAAGCTGCAGATATTTAGAGCTCTAAAGTAGAATGCTATAATGATTATAAGCTGCTGATATCTAGTGCTCTTAAAAAGAATGCTATAATAATTATAAGCTGCAGATATTTAGTGCTCTTAAAAAGAATGTTATAATGATTATAAGCTGCAGATATTTAGTGCTCATAAAAAGAATGCTATAATAATTATAAGCTGCAGATATTTAGTGATCCTAAGTAGAATGCTATAATGATTATAATCTGCTGATATTTAGTGATCTTAAAAAGAATGTTATAATAATTATAAGCTGCAGATATTTAGTGCTGTTAAAAAGTATGCTATAATGATTATAAGCTGCAGATATTTAGTGCTCTTAAGTAGAATGCTATAATGATTATAAGCTGCTGATATTTAGTGCTCTTAAAAAGAATGTTATAATAATTATAAGCTGCTGATATTTAGTGCTCTTAAAAAGAATGCTATAATAATTATAAGCTGCAGATATTTAGTGCTCTTAAAAAGAATGCTATAATAATTATAAGCTGCAGATATTTAGTGCTCTTAAGTAGAATGCTATAATGATTATAACCTGCTGATATTTAGTGCTCTTAAAAAGAATGTTATAATAATTATAAGCTGCAGATATTTAGTGCTCTTAAAAAGAATGTTATAATAATTATAAGCTGCACATATTTAGTACTCTTAAATAGAATGCTATATTGATTATAAGCTGCAGACATTTAGTGCTCTTAAAAAGAATGCTATAATGATTATAAGCTGCAGATATTTAGTGCTCTTAAATAAAATGCTATAATAATTATAAGCTGCAGATATTTAGTGCTCTTAAAAAGAATGTTATAATGATTATAAGCTGCAGATATTTAGTGCTCTTAAAAAGAATGTTATAATAATTATAAGCTGCACATATTTAGTGCTCTTAAAAAGAATGTTATAATAATTATAAGCTGCTGATATTTAGTGCTCTTCAAAAGAATGCTATAATAATTATAAGCTGCAGATATTTAGTGCTCTTAAGTAGAATGCTATAATAATTATAAGCTGCTGATATTTAGTGCTCTGAAAAAGAATGCTATAATAATTATAAGCTGCTGATATTTAGTGCTCGTAAAAAGAATGCTGTAATAATTATAAGCTGCAGATATTTAGTGCTCTTAAAAAGAATGTTATAATGATTATAAGCTGCAGATATTTAGTGCTCTTAAAAAGAATGTTATAATAATTATAAGCTGCAGATATTTAGTGCTCTTAAAAAGAATGTTATAATAATTATAAGCTGCAGATATTTAGTACTCTTAAATAGAATGCTATAATGATTATAAGCTGCAGATATTTAGTGCTCTTAAATAGAATGCTATAATAATTATAAGCTGCTGATAGTTAGTCCTGTTAAAAGGAATGTTATAATAATTATATGCTGCTGATATTTTGTGCTCTTAAAAAGAATGTTATAATAATTATAAGCTGCTGATATTTAGTGCTCTTAAAAAGAATGTTATAATAATTATAAGCTGCAGATATTTAGTGCTGTTAAAAAGAATGCTATAATGATTATTAGCTGCAGATATTTAGTGCTCTTAAGTAGTATGCTATAATAATTATAAGCTGCTGATATTTAGTGCTCTTAAAAAGTATGCTCTAATAATTATAAGCTGCAGATATTTAGTACTCTTAAATAGAATGCTATAATAATTATAAGCTGCAGATATTTAGTGCTCTTAAAAAGAATGCTATAATAATTATAAGCTGCAGATATTTAGTACTCTTAAATAGAATGCTATAATAATTATAAGCTGCAGATTTTTAGTGCTCTTAAAAAGAATGCTATAATAATTATAAGCTGCAGATATTTACTGCTCTTAAATAGAATGCTATAATAATTATAAGCTGCTGATATTTAGTGCTCTTAAAAACAATGTTATAATAATTATATGCTGCTGATATTTAGTGCTCTTAAAAAGAATGTTATAATAATTATAAGCTGCTGATATTTAGTACTCTTAAATATAATGGTATAATAATTATAAGCTGCAGATATTTAGTGCTCTTATGTAGAATGCTATAAGAATTCCCTCAAAATATACAACCTGAAAAGGGATAACAATTTTAAAACAACAATAAACTAGATAAAAACAAACACATAATACTATCTACTAGCTTCATAACATCCACTATCTAAAACAATTTATCCAGTCTAGACAACATGAATATAATTACAACCACTTTCAAAACTATTATAGATATGATCAGAACTAAAGAGACCCAACTAATCACAATAATAATTCTGTAGCAGGTATATGAAGAATTAAATTGCCAGAACCGTTCTTCACATTGGGTAAACTTGTAGAAAAGAAAAGAAGACGTATCTATGAACACAAAAGAGATCTGATACACAAAAGTTTATCAAATGCATTTATCAAATACATAGAAATAAATTCAACCACAAATTCAACCATAAATAATGCCACATTTATTAAAAAAATAATTATATTAACTTAGAAGGCAAACTCTCGAAAGTGCTACTATTGAATCGTATCAAGGATTTTTTGATGACAACGCAAATACTAAAAAAATATGAAATGATAATGCTTAAATCCATCACCTGATGTTATTCAAAAAATATACATCATAAATCAATGCCAATCCGAAATAATTTAAATACGAATTTGCATATATATATATATTAGGTTGGTGCAAAAATAATGTTGTTTTCTCACATAAGTTACTATGTGAGAAAACGACATTATTTTTGCACCAACCTAATATATATATAAATCACCTACTCACTTTTGTTTATTAGACATTGAATTGTGTCACTTCTTGTCCTCCATAGTTTACCTGACATTTCAGCTAACCTGATGAATAATTGTGAGCGTTCCTAAAATTAAAGATTTTGAAAAACCAATAACATTTTTGCTCTTGTATATAAATACTTATTACAAAATAACGGTTGCCTTAATAAACTCCCTCAGAGGACGAAACGCGTCGTCTAAGAAAAGGTTCCCTTTTGTCTATATTTACTAATATATATATATATATATATATATATATATATATATATATATATATATATAGAGAGAGAGAGAGAGAGAGAGAGAGAGAGAGAGAGAGCGAGGTTGCGATTACATTTAATCTCACGCATGTGATTTATTTGCTTTTGATTTTTCGACTGCACAGTATAGTAGGGTCAGTTGGGCAACATGAGTGACAATAGGGCAACATGACGCAATTCACTCCACCAGAAATTTGGAAACGACATGCTGTAATGCTTGGAAGTCCAAGCCAATAAGAAAATTTATTTATTATTTTATTATATAAGAGTGTTTGCGTGTCAATCTGAGGACAGTGCGGAGGATTCGGAAAGAGTTGAATGAGTCTAATGGTGATTACGAAGGTTTTTGGAATGATCGCTAGTAATGGCGACGTTATGCCCCCATTTATCTTTCTACAGGGACTCAGACACAAAACGGAGGCCTGCATCAACTGGGTTGAGGAGGTAGTACTCCTCTGGGTCAAAAGGATGACTGTTGGAATACTCTATATTTGGCAACAGGACTCTGCACCATGCCACACAAACAGGAGAACCCAGTCATGTGTGTCAGACAATTTCTGAAACCACATTACCCCTTACACTTGGCCACCTAACTCGACACACTGCAACCCCTTTGATTATGTGTGGGGCGCTGTTGAGCGAGAGACCAACAAAATTCTTCGTAACACTAAAGAGGAACTGAAGGCAAGCAATCGCAAACTTAAACATGGAGACCGTCCAGAAGTGTTGCGGGATATAAGAGAGTCTTCTGGGGGGCGTGGTTGAGGCTAATAACGATTTTATTGAATAAATTTACTCTTTAGCATTTCAAGATATTTTAGTGTAATTTGCGTAAGTATATGTTAAAATGAGATGTCAATATTATTTCCATTGGCGCGCAATTTAGACGACAGTTTATCCATCACACCCTGTATATATATGTGTCAGATTGATGAATAATGTATCTGTAGAAAAATGGTGACCTAATGAAGTTTTTTTTTAATTGTGTATTAATAGTTTTTACTATTGCTATAAATATGTTTTCATAATATTTTCACTTTAAAGGGTTATGTCCTTTTTTAATATGGCTGGCATTGGTGAAATTAAAGTTACGTCACACGTCGTTGTGGTGGAAGACATGAGTTTGTGTATACATATATATATATATATATATATATATATATATATATATATATATATATATATATATATATATATATATATATATTAGCGTAATATATTACATATATTATTATTTATATATTTGCGTCGTACTTATTAGAAAGCGCTCAATATCAGAGATAGAGCTAACATATTTGGTTGGATTGATGTGAGTTTGCGAACCTGGGTTTCACGCTAATCAGTTTGTCTGACGATCGCTAAAGCGTGAAACCCTGGGTCATAAACTCACATCAATCCAACCAAAATATATATATATATATATATATATATATATATATATATATATATATTATTATTATTATTATTATTATTATTATTAATTAACGAATATCAAACACATAAAATCCCATAGGGAATAATTTTTATTTCATGAGAACTCTAAAAAACAGCAGCTCTCAATCTTCAAGACCTAAAATTTAAGGATTTTCTTTCTATGTCTTGAAGATTGAGATCTGCTTTTTTAGAGCATACAACCCATTTCTATTTAAACAACGTTATATTGTGCGAGTACTTACGCTGATACTCATCTTAGCCAAACCTTTTGGGTGTTTATATAAACCTCGCGAAACAGTTTTCTTGCATTTCGCGGTGACAATTTGTGTTTTCTTCAACGTCCAGGCAAACTGTTCAAACTTCTTTATAACGAACTGTACCGTAGATCTAGGGATAGCTAACCGGTTTGAAATATTGCTGTAACTATTTCCCGACTTGTGGAAGTTAATAATACTCTGTCACAATTCAACGCTGAACTCCTTTGTCTACCCCGTTGTGTTGTTAATGTAAGAACAATGATGGCACTCTATGCACAACATGATGTTCTTTGTTGGAATTATCGTAAATATCCTACTAAATAAATAGTCTAGAAGGCTTCACCGATAAAATAAATACGTAAATTATGTATACTTACAAGAATCAATCAATTTAAAACTATATTTCCTACTCTACGAATAATTTTGTCTTTTCCTATTTTGCATAATTCGCCTGTCAAATTTGTTGTATTTAAACTATTTCTCTGAAAACTGAGTTTTATATTCGTTTTGTGTACGTGTGTGTGTGTGCGCGCGCGCTTATTAACATATAAATAACCTGGTATCAGACGGGCATTAGATTCAGAGAAATGGATAAAAATATTCAAAATTAATGTGTTTCATTGTTGACTATATATATATATATATATATATAGAATGATAATAAGACGGAAATTTTAATTATCCATTTCGTTTATAATTTTTATTTCGTGAACACCGAGGTATTCAACTCATCAGAATGAAATCTCCTCCGCAAATGGAGAAAGTACACCGGACAGACTCATTAAATTGATAGTGGTTTTTATTTCGGGAACACCGTGATTATGATTATAATGCTCTGTAGTCTACATTGAGCTCTCCCCGCACGTATACCCTCCTTGGAATTATCCCTTCCAGTCCCAAGCTGGTAAAACGTATACATCTATCTATAACTGGGAACAGTATGTTCATATATATCTATCTATTTATCTCTCTCTCTCTCTCTCTATATATATATATATCTCTATCTATATATATATATATATATATATATATATATATATATAATCACGTCTGTTCACATGTATCTGAGTTTGTCCTTATCTATCTATCTATCTATCTCAATCTGTTCATATCTATCTCTATACGCACACACACACACACATATATACAACAGTTTTTACATATCTCTTTATCTATTTCAGTCTTTTCATATATATATATATATATATATATATATATATATATATTAAATTCATTTTTTAATCCTGCGTTATTTCTTCTTAATTTAAATGTTATTTTTCTCCTGTGGACAAATTGGTAGCGGCACGTAGAGGAGCGTTTTCCCCGGCAGGAAAAAAAGAGATACAGGTTCGAATCCTGTTGGCAAGGACAATTTTTCGTCAGTAAGACTCTCGATGTAGACCAATTGTTAATAATTCCACTGTTGGAAAAAATAAACAAAGAAACCGACTCAAAAATATGTACCCACTTAAAATAACGTTTTTTTTTATTTTTTTATATATATATATATATATATATATATATATATATATATATATATATATATATATATATATATATTAATAAATAAACGTGATTATGTTCTGATGTTCTTCGGAATTGCCTTTCTTGAATTCTGTTTTCCTTTCCTCTTTCTCCTGCTCCCAAATTCCTGTCTCCGCCTTCTCAACTTTGATTTTATTTCCGATCCTCTCATAACAAAATCTCGCAAGTTCTCGTGAGTCTAAATTAACCCTGCAAATATTGGAATCGTCAGGTCGACCCCCGCCCTACATACGTATCACCTCATACTCCCCGCCATTCTCACGCCGCACGCCTTTCTTCCTCTTGTGCGAACGATTTGGAACGACAAGTAATTAGAAACGGCTGATAGAATTTCTCAGAAATGTTTCTTCCTACTCTCGAGACAGCCGTTCTCGAAGAAATAAGACGCGGGAAGTAGTTTACCGTTATGGCGAATATTGGACTCCGGAAAAACCCTGCTATCACACAAGAGATATATTAGATTGTTTTCACAGTAATCTCACATTTTTGAAAACGAAATTAAAAGCCATTCAAATATAACAAACATTATTTCTCATGAACGTAATTATTATTCGCAATGATAAAATCCCACAATGTAACTAATTCTTTTATTCCTTGTTGCTTCAAGCCTGGATTCTAGCCAAAGATTTTATTACTAATGTCCAGGAAATACCAGAGATTTGATTCGAACTTAATGTCGATCAGGAAATGCTGATTTGTGCTTAACCATATATATATATATATACTGGGTTGACCATAAAAGATATCAAAGTACGTTTTGTACTCGGTCTCACCTCAGATCAATGAAAGAGTTACATGCCTCGTGAGTTTTCCCAGAAGGTAACCTCAAAGTCTCCAAGTACACAATCGAGCGACAAAATATGTGCGTGCTGAGCATAAATAGAAACTCAGCTGAACTTAGGCTCTTCAAGATGTTATCAGTTGGTTATATTGGCAAATCTCCAAAACGGAGCTGCTATCCTTTAATCAATATAGAAAACTTTTATCGTCTTCTATCAGCATGGCTGATGCTAAACTCCAGCAGGACAACTGACAGCGCCATCTTGGCCTCACGTTTTCCACTGACATGAAGTGGAGGAATTATACAGAATGAATTCCTAGGTTTTCTACTAGGAAAGTTCTTCACTGCGTCGTGCCCGACATTTTTTTACGTCAGAATCCATCTTACACATGTTCATCCTGTACAAGAGCCAAGGGAAACTCGAGGTAGAGTTTTACAGGGTAAGAGGCACAGTTTATGGGGATATGTGGGGAATATAAGTAATGACCTAAAACTGGCACAGGTTAAGATTGTAGTGACCGGAGTAGAGCCCTCTTGGGAGACGAACCCACAAAGCAGAGGTTCGTAAGTGAAAAAGCTGCTCGAGTGGAACTTACATCTCTCTCTCTTACTCTCTCTCTCTCTCTCACTCTCTCTCTCTCTTTATATATATATATATATGCATATATATATAAGTGCCTGTGTGTAAATATATATATATATATATATATATATATATATGTGTGTGTGCGTGTGTGTGTTTATATATATATATATATATATATATATATATATATATATATATATATATATATATAAATATAGTTAAATTCTCAAATCAATTTACATTAAACAGAAAGCGGCTTATGCAAAAGTGTCCTTTTTTTTAAATTGGATTTTGTAATGTAACTCTAACAACAAAGACATTCGATTTCATTTTTGCCTTGAAAAAGAAAAAACGCGTCAGCAAAAAAATAACTTTTTTCGAATTGTCGTCTTATACTATATATATATATATATATATATATATATATATATATATATATATATTAGCAGATGGTGTGTAGCTGTAGAAGAAAAGGGGGACTTTCATCAAGGCAATGTTGGATTTATTATGCTGCACGTGTTTATATAAACAAAGGCGAGCATGCCATTGGTTTATCAGGGCTTTTAAATTTGAGAACGTTGATGACTTTGAATTAGGGCACTTTGTGTCCCCTACATGCTTTGACTGACCTTTCAACCACTGACGAATATTCATAAACGTTCTTAAATTTACGAACTTTGATAAACCAATGACATCGGTACTTCTGTGCATATACTAAACCCTACATTGCTTTGATAAAGTCCCCTCAAAGGACGAAACGCAACGTTTTTCATATTGTCTCTTTTTAGTCATATATTTCTATGTCTATGTATAAAGTTATAGATAGAGAACAGTGCTTAAAATCGCCTTTCATAAACCCTAAGAAACGTTTAAAATCCCAGCCTTCCTAAACTGTTTTACTGTCAGTTTCACGATAAATATCGATTCTCAGATATCGGAAGTGGATATGTTCTTCATATTTAATATTGTAATCTATTATTATTTAAACAGAAAATGTCAGATAGATAGATAGATAGATAGATAGATAGATAGTGTATTGAGGCAGCAGATAAGTATTTAAACATACATTTTTAAATATAACAGACAATGAGTGTCTATTATGTTTGATCATGCGCCGTTCTAAACTCTAAGCCGTATATTTGCTTTAATTTCGGGTGAAAATAAAGACAAAAATTGTTCAACATTTAGATATTTTTTTACAACGAATTATTAACGATTGGTACCGTAATTTTGATCCGATACTTGATCTACGTGTTGATTGACAAGTGATGACAGCTACGACGGATGACCATAAATGAAAATTACTAGAAATCTGAGTGAACCCTTTTATTTTTAGTTTTACTGTTATGTCTATTTATTAGAATAAAGGGACAAAACTCTTTTTATAATAATGGCAATTTCAGTCTACCGTACATGGAAATAAGGAATGTATTAAGTAGAAAAATACAACATAAAAAATTATTTGAAAAAAAAGTGGAATCACTAAATTTATTAAACTTGGCAATTTTGAACTCGTAAATTTTGTTTCTACTTAATTACTAATTATCAAAAGGAAATAAGCTAATACAGAGTTTTGCACGATTTTTAAACTATTATAAATTATTATAATCAAAATGTAAAACAAATAAAAAATTCTTGTAAAATTTAATTATTCATCAGAAAAAATTTATTTCTTCAGGCAATAATGACCTTAATATTACTTATTTACAAAAGCAATTAAAAGCTTTTCTAATTAAGTAATATCATAGTTTTATTGGATTCATTATTTTTCTATTCAAAGCTCATTTTACAAAAGTTGGAACAAATTAGAAAAAAAAAAATAGGTGATTTACCATCTCCAATGACTCTTACTTTAAACAAAAAAAAATTGTAAGGAAATAAAAAGAATTGAAAAAAATTTCGGGAAAATAAGTAAGTGGGGTGTAACATATTAAAAAAAAAAATATTTTTTACTAAAATTTACTAAAAAGAAATATTTCAAAAATAATTTCATTCATTGGTGAATAAGTCCTGAAAATTTCATTAAAATCGGACAATTACTTTAATTTTACAAGAATTTCCAAATCAATGGGTTTTCAACGGGAAAAAAGCGCAAAAAAAAACAATGTTATTTTTACAGCACCGCGATGACGTAAAAAAAAGAAAACTTTAACCAAAATTTCGAACGTGTTAAAAAATATTAAAAAATATCAAAAAATAATTAAAATACACTTTGGTCTTTCATCTTAATAATAACATAAGCGTTTTGACGATAAAAATTTATTTTCGGTAAGTTTGTGGCATTTGTTTATTACGCTATGCTGTTTTCCCGCGAAAAAGTGGAGGTACCTCTATATATATATATATATATATATACATATAAGTGAAAATTGAAGTCAACACTTTAGCCGACAGGCTGTTTCATACTAGACGCAATAGTCAGGCCACGAGTGTTGTCTCGGCTATTTATATATACGGGTCAGTGGTGCGTTGTGGGTAGTCTATTTTGGCACTTATTTTGACGGAAGTCGTTTATTTGTTTATTTATTTATTTACTTGGGTTACATTATTTTGCTTTATTTTATTTTATTTTTTGTATTTTTTATTTTTTATTTTTATTTCTTATCTTATATATTTATTTTTATTTTGATCTGTGTTTTATTAACGTAGTAAAAAATTGTTTGTATCGCTTATTTAATAGTTTTGTTTTGGTTTGGAAAGATAAAGCTATTTATTCAATTTTGGTGTTGATTGGTGTAGTTTATTCTAACTATTATTTTGGCGGGAGCAGTTTTTAATTTGTTTATTACTTCATTTATTTATTTGGATTGATTATGT
The DNA here is from genome assembly GCA_963932145.1 of Acanthosepion lycidas. Taxonomy (NCBI): domain Eukaryota; kingdom Metazoa; phylum Mollusca; class Cephalopoda; order Sepiida; family Sepiidae; genus Acanthosepion; species Acanthosepion lycidas. Next base: position 26,193,597 of record OZ010597.1, read on the forward strand.
TTATTTGTTTTTTCTAACTGTTAATTTATTGGGATCGGTTTGTTAATTTGTATATTTATCTATTTATTTGGATTAAATTTGATTAATTTATTTTACTTGTTTTTTTTATTATTTATTTATTATACTGTATATTTTTCTTTACTTTTTCCGGTTTTCGATTTTTAAGTAACGTAGTATTTTTTTATTATTGTTATATAACAGTTATAGCTATATTTTTCGTCCGATTTTTGTTTGAATTTTATGGTCTAACTAATATTTTGGTCATAATGGTTTGTTAATTTATTTATTATTTACTTTATTTATTTGGGTTCGTTGATTTTGTCTTTTATTTTTTATTTATATATTCTATTTCGTCTGTTCTAACGGGCGTGAATTTTTAATTTGTTTGGGTTAATTTATTTTTAAGTAACGTAGTATTTTATTTTATTTTTTTATCGTTATATAACAGTTATAGTAATGTTTTTCGTCCAATATATATATATATATATATATATATATATATATATTGAAATGTATAGCATTTAAAAAACGAATTTTCGTTATAGACTTTTGCGTACAATTGTTTATAGGGATATCGATATATGATGTCACAGTCGGCAGAAAAGTTCGATCCACGGCAAAGTTGTGACGTGACTGCAAGGCAAAGTAACTTTCTAAAGTAACGCTTGTCCCAGTTGTCCGGCGCTATATCGAAACCTTTCACTCTTGACGTGCTGTAGAGATCCGGAGTTCGCCATGAAATCACAACCATTGACTTCTTTGTATTTATCCCTTTGGGGAATGGGCTATATCTATTTCAGGTATCTTCAAATAGCAAATCTCGTTGTCCTTTACGGCAAAGATCAATAAATGTCGGCCTAGTCTTACTTTCTGTTATTCATTTGTCGATTTTTTTTTCTCTCTCTTTTGACTCGCTTTTGTTGGGGGAGGAATATATTTCTCTTTCCGATACGCGATGCTGAGAATGCCTACCTTGCTAGCTGACCTCCAGATAGCATCGATATATTAGGTTGGTGCAAAAATAATGTCGTTTTCTCACATAGTAACATATGTGAGAAAACGACATTATTTTTGCACCAACCTAATATTTGCTTTGCCAAGCTCGTCTCAGTCTAGAACAAGGCCAAATGGGAAGAAATGGAGACAATGATAATGTTGCGCCAATTTATCCGTGTGTCACTGCCTTAAAAAAGAAAAAAACAAAGCTTTCGGAATCTTACCTTTTCAATAGACTCAAACGTCGACTTCACAACTATCTCGGCCACCATGCTCACCATTATAGATATTTATTCACTGGGACCAAATAAAAGCGACGGTCGTAATAAATGGGAGAATTAGAAAACATGCGAAAATGTGACAAACGGAAAGTTGGGAAAAAAAATGAGAAAATGCAATGAAGGTGAAGGTAATAAACGGGAAAGGTTATAAAAGGAGGGTGGTAATAAACGGGGATGTGGGAAAATGAGAAAATCTAATAAACGGGGATTAACAGTCAGTAAGGGGGGGGGGATAAGAAAATGTAATAAAGGGGGTGAGGTAAATACATCGGTAAAAATTTTAAAAAAAATGCAATAAACGAGTTGGCATTGGACAGGGGATTGAAAAATAAGAAAATTTAATAAACAGGGCAAGGATGATAATGTTCAGTGGGGTATGAAAAAACGTAATAAACGGGAGGTAATAGACAAAAAGAAGTAAGATTGTGTATTTAATTGTTATAAAACAGTATTTAATTACAACCTCAAATAAATACTTAACAAGAACAAAGAAGTAAAAGTAAACCAAAGATTGTTATCCAGGTCCTTGTACCACGGTGATGGTCCAAGGTAGAATCAATAAAGAAGAACTCGAACACAGGTATGGAATAACACAGATATATTACAAACAGGAATATATACAGAGAAGTAGAAAAGTGTTAGTACGAACAATCAGATTTAGTAGAGAGAACAATGTAGTCTCGACCAGTATCACTATTTCAATGTCTTGTAGTAATTGTCTGAACGCGACTCTGTTTCGGACTGCCTCTGACTCGCTAGCTCTGACTGACTGACAGACTCCTGACGGACATCAGTCCAGACATCAGACTGAACAGTATTTAGTCACCCCCGCCCACGAGGGCATCATGTGGCACAAGGCCGGTTTAATGTGGGATCTCTGAGCCCGTGGGCTCGGCAAAAAATATGCCATTTGAATCCGTATAAACGGGTTCAGTGACGGCTTACCTCCCCGAAAGAAACTCCGCCCTTCGGCGTAGCCTCGTTCGGGTTCCTCCCCGCCCGAAGGCAGAGAGTTCAACCGATCAGCCGGTCAGCCGGTCGCCCGACTTCGGACTGAACGGTATTTAGTCACCCCCCACGAGGGCATCATGTGGCACAAGGCCGGTTTAACGTGGGGTTTCCGAGCCCGTGGGGTTTCCGAGGCCGTGGGCTCGGGCAAAAATATGCCCTTTGAACCCGTATAAACGGGTTCAGGGTCGGTCTACCACCCCGAAAGAGACTCCGCCCGTAGGCGTAGCCTCCTTCGGGTTCCTTCCCGCCCGTAGGCAGAAAGTTCAACCGATCAGCCGATCAGCCGATCAGCCGGTCGCCCGACTTCGGACTGAACTCTCTGCTTCCTCTTGAGGCGCAGTATTTATTGCGTATGGAATAGTCCATTATGTTATTATGGGTAAGGTCCCATAACAAAGATAATTAAATATTTTAGTGAATACCTTTTCAGTAGCGCGGCTCGGCTTAACGTCCGACAAATCCTTAATAAAAACCCAAATCATCGAGGCACAATAATTCACACTAATTCGACTGGATAGTTACACTCAATAATCACTACCTGACACCGCTATTTATAAATCTGGCGGAAAACATATATTTATAAGTCCAGAGTGTTACGTTCGAACATCGGTGTCGGTAGGTACTCATTTTCTTCTTATATGACACCATGTTAGAATATACGCCCTGGTTATTGTTTTCTTTGTTTGTCAGATTTTTGTTTGTTTGTTTTTCTAAACAGTACAATTGGGGACACAGATTCGATCCCTCGTCCTCGTGAACCAAATAAAGAAATAAAGTTCGAAATTCCAAATATCACCTGAAGATCGCTGGGACGTACGATCGCCGAAACGTTGTGAATATGGCAATAAAGATGAGGACAACAGTCCGAACGATGTAAAATAATGTAAATAGTTACAATACCTCATCTCTTAAATGTAGTGAGGTGTTTTTCTTTTCTGCTTTTGATAACAATGTCTGGGCGATTTGATTGTATTGTTCGATCTGGGCTGATAGAAAAATCCCAGAGGTTTGTAAAATCTGCTCACTCAATTACAGATTCAGGATGATATTCATGCCAGGGTGAAGCTGTTTTATCCCATAGTGATGACAGATCTTTCACTGCAGATAATGACCTACCGTCATGACGAATTTTGTACTCATTGGGTGGGAATATTGAATGTCCTGAGATAAGGTTATCTGTAGTTTCAATCTATTGGTCACAGAACTTATATTTTGTGTCCGTACTTTTGTGCAAGTTATTAGTAGTAAACAGTCTCTGGACTACATCCGCGTCCTGGGTAAGACGATAACAGCAAGGCCTTTGATCAGGAGGTTTTGAGGAGCGTGGAACCTCAGCTATGGGCAAATAGTTAACCCCAAAATTGAAGTAAAAAGCATTATAAACGTGTAAAAATAGTTTTTAATAACAGAAATACTTTGTAAAAATTATTACCAGGAATATTTTTTTTAAACTATTACCAGCAATACGTTTTTGAAAAAAAACTATTACTAGCCATACGTTTTGAAAAAAAACTTTTACCAGCCATTCGTTTTGAAAAAAAACTATTACCAGCCATACGTTAAAAAAAAAAAAAAAAAAAAAAAACTATTACCAGCAATACGTTTTTGAAAATAATATTACCAGCTATACAATTTTGAGAAAAAAAATATTTCCAAAATAGATCTTTGACATAACAAAAATATTACCAGGAAAAAAAAAGTTGTCGACATTAAATGACACATTGAGGTTGATATACCGTAAAACAAAACAAAACAAACCATAAGAAATGTGGCACATGGCCAAAGTGGGGAATGGGGAAAGCACGGTCTTCTTCTGTCTTAACGATAACTTAGCTAGCCACAAACACTGACCCAATCGTACAAATAATATTTCTTACATCAAAACAACACATTCTTACGTACCTTTCTTACTACATCCACCATAATACCTCATTGTCTCTATGAAAATACTAACTAGTCCCCATATTTACAATCCGTTGTCTCATCAAAAGAATTACCACGAAAATATTTATAAGAAAAAATACAGCACAGCTTCGTTACGACAGTGGGAAAGTAACTGAAGCCGAGATAATAGGTCAAACCTGATAACATGGCGTATTCTTTTGATTTTGTGCCAAGTTTCTTGTGTAAAAGTCGGCATCGATTTTTAATGTCCTCTCAAAAATTACCAGGTGAAACTACAAATCTTCTCCTTAGTTCAAACCTGCCTGCCTGTTCAGTTACTAATGGCTAAGGGAATCATTTTTTTTTCCGGGAATACGGAAAGAACGCGATAGTCTGTTCTGTCTATCCGTTACTTGTTCTTCTCTTACTAATTTAAATTTATTTTATATCAAGAAATTCTGGCTTTAATAGATTAAATAAGAACAATCTGTCTATATTTCTGAGATGAGGTATTATGTACACTATTTACATTATTCGGATATTGTCCTCATCTTTGTCGCCATATTTATCACAACGTTTCTGCCGTTGTACGCCCCGGCCTTCTTCAGGTTGTTGGAATTTCGAACTGAACCCTTTATTTCGCTCACTGGGGTAGACTGTTCTAGTTACACGTGCCATGTTTAATGGATGTCAGTTATCATTTATCTCCCGCTAATTTCCCTCTGAAAGTTCTCCACTGCCTTAACTGGGTATTGAACTCACACTCTTTGGGTCCTTTTATATCCGGGTTTCTTTTATATCCGGGTTTGGTCTATTTTATATACATTAACACAGGCTCTAATTTGGGACCAGAGAAAATCTCTCTTATATCCTGGTTTCTCTTATATCCGGGTCTCTTATATCCGGGTTGCACTGTACAACGTTTCGGCCCTTGTACACTCCGGCCTTCTTCAGGTGGTTGGAATGTCGAAGTGAACCCTTTATTTCGCTCACTGGGGTAGACTGTTCAAGTTCCACGTGCCATGTTTAATGGATGTCAGTTATCAGTTATCTCCTGCTAATTTCCCTCTGAAAGTTCTCCACTGCCTTAACTGGGTATTGAACTCACACTCTTTGGCTCCTGTCACTTATCCGCCTTTATCCGCTGTACCATTTGTCCCTGAAGAAGGCCGGAGCGTACAACGGCCGAAACGTTGTGATAAATATGGCGACAAAGATGGGGACAATAGTCCGAATAATGTTAATAATGTAAATAAGAACAGTTTCTACAACTTAACGGTGGTTTTACCGCTTCAGAAGGCCTGGAAATGCAGCCTCGCGCCACATACAATGTTTGTCGTAACATATCGATTTATTCCCCTCGATTCCGACGAGAACAAGAAATGGTAACTAACGGATCGTTTTACTTCTGCGTGTTTCGCTTCAAATAGACTGGAGCGTATCAGATCACGCAACCTCTGACCCCATTATTAATCGCGAGGACGTTATCCTTCGGTTAAGTACGTCACCTGCCGACCTGTCCCGGAGGATTCCGAATAGTCAATATACTTGGTCTGTCCGCGGCAGCTTTTTCTCCTCTTCCGACATGGTCATCGACTAGCAACGAAGAATACTGACAACTTGACTGCCTCTCCTTCTTTATCTATCTCTTTCTCTCTCTTACACACTCTCTCGCACACACTCTCTCTTACTCACACTCTCTCTTTCTCTCTCATTCACGCTCTACTTTTATTTTTTCTCTCTCTCTCATCTTTTTTCGTGAACATTTCAGTGTGATGGTAGAAATGAACAAATGAAGCAAATGGCGTAGCTCAAATGACAAAAATGTCCGTAATTTTTTTTTTTTTTTTCCTTTTTTAAAACGGGGTCTTGATGGAGTAACTGGGCAAATCGTTCACTAAAACAATAGAAAGTTAATAACACTTTTTCTTTTCTTTGTTTGTTTGTTTTTTCGGGGTGGGGGGATACACCTTAAATTCTTTGACAGTAGAATTCTTTCAGAATAACAATGATTTTTTCCTACCATTTACACTATTCAAATTGTCCGGACCGTTGTCCTCATCTTTACTGACACATTCACGACGTTTCGCCCATTGTACGCTCCGGTCTTCTTCAGGCTCTGTCTATATTTCTGAAATGAGGTACTTCACGCTTTCCTGAACTTGAGACCTTTGGCAATTGTTGTAACCTAGGGAAGGTTGCTGAATAGAATAATCAAACAAAGGTTGATAATGAAAGATAGTACTTAGGACAAGAACAACACATATAAGATTCGCCAGCGGCGCATAGAAGAAGTAGTCAACTGCTAGAAGTGAGTCACGTGAATTCCACAATAAATCTCCAACTCTAGGATATCTACCAACCGCCCCACGCGGTCAGATGTGGCACAAGCCCGAATTTAAAGTGGAGTATCCGAGTCCGTAGGTTCGGCCAAAAATTCCCCATAGGCCCCGTATAAAACGGAGTTGGGTAGCTGTTTCCCGAAACATTTTTATGTTTATACATTCTTTTTATAGATACAAATATTTAAGTAAATGCTCTGTTTATAATAAACTGTATTAAATAACATTTACCGGTCTGAATGTCCGAGAAATTTTCAAAGAAAATATTCGTCCTCCTAATAAAATGAATGTATAAACATAAAAATGTCTTAAAATAATTGTCGGACTTTGTCCATTCCATAATGTGTGACGTCATTTGTTTACATTTGGATACGCTTTGAGCAGATACAAATGTACGTGAGAGATTTAAAAAGCAGTAAAATCGACCTTGCTAATCGAACGATCCTCTGTGGCTCAATCGGTTAAGGCACATCAGGCTAACTGACGATTCCGTATAGGATACAGGCTTGATTCCTGTAGGAGGAGGAATATTTTCTATGAAAATTTCTCGGACATTCAGGCTGGTAAATGTTATTAATACTGTTTATTATGAACAGAGCATTTACTTAAATATTTGTATTTATAAAAAGAATGTATAAAGATAAAAATGGCTTAAAATAATAATATATATACAAAAAACTAAACAAAATGGTGTGGTATTTTGATACAAGGAATATTGTATAGTTTGCTTGGTTCAGTAAATGTTGCTAGCTAAGTTTAAGACGGATGATGACCAGCTATCTCCATCAATACTTTTGGCTTTGAACCATTTTTTTTTGCATTTTTTACAAAAACAAATATTAGCCGTTTGGAGTCAATCTTCAGGTTAACTAATATAGGTGTCACGGCAAGTAGCCGAAGCATCACGTATAGAGAATCCTTATGCGAAGTATGTTATATAAGAGCGTGTTATAACAACAGCGATAGAATAGTGGCGTTTTAATAGTACTTTCTTCCTGTAGAACCACATTTCTGTTGCTTCAAATCTCTTCTTCATCTGTCCAACATTCACTGCCATATAGAAGAACAGATATCACTTCACAGTTCAGTAGTCTTTTCTTTGTTTCTAATGAAGTTTTTCTATTTCTTAACTCATACTTTGCTTAGCTTTTGGAAAACATCTTTCGCCAAAGCGCCAACAGATTTCAATATCACAATTTCCGTCCACTCTTAATTTTTTTTATTTATTTATTTGATTTTGATATCACCGATTTGTAATTTGCATTTTGATTCTATTTCTCATGCTAATGACCGTTACGCCAGTTTGTCTGTGTTATGGCACATGATCACACAGCGGAGTTAGCAACATCAGAATTTATTTAACGCCAATTACTGCCATATATACTCATAATACCACAAAGTCTGTTTGTACATTTTATCTCGGTTCAACTACATTCTACTACGATGGAGGATATGGAATTTTTCAGCCCCACCAAGATTAAACAAAAAAATATTGATGCTTGGACATTTTTCAGATTTTAAAACGTGAATCGAACCAGTAACTTTTCCATGTCCTTTATATAATTCCCGCTCAGTCTTTGCAATCGTAAAGCATCATAAAGCTATACGACGGGTGCTGAAAAGTTATCGGCTCAAATCGTTTATTTATTTTTTTATTTTTTTTTTTTCTTAAGACCTCTTGACTGGAAACCCGTTCCTCAAACACAGAACTCTACAAGTAAATCAGCATTAACTAATTTTCCAATCGTCAGATCTGATAAATGACGCAACACAATCTTTCATATTTAGCCAGTGGCAGATTCAAGTAAACAGCCGCCATTCATAGACAGCGGTATGTGAAAGTGAGAAATATTTCTCAGGTGAGATGACGGTACCTGGTGAATATTCATAGATTCAAATTAGTTATTGAGGAAATGTCACTCTATGCAATGGTGCCATTGGTAGCATCAAACCTTTCACACTCATAGCCGAAGTCTGTTTGGCCTTTGACCTCAGTAGCACAATGACAAGTCAAAATTCGACAGTATCCGCAAGAAACAATGAATAGAGAACAGAAAAGCCTTCTTTTGCGGGTATCAATGACACTCAAAATATAATTTACTGCGGGAATATCCAAGATTTTATAAGTAGTAACCACAGTAAGATGGAATGGTCTTATGATATAATGGAATATGCGTACACCTGTGTTCCCCCTCACTGGAGTGTGATTGGCTGGTGTCCGTCATAAATATCGACGGACGTGTAGGAGAGTCAGAGAAGAGTCAAGAGCCTTAGTCTGAGAGCTAAGTCTGTAACGACGCCCATTGGACTACGCCATTGATCAACACTTCTTACCTGCGACTACGACGCGTACCAGTCGATTACTGCTACCGTATTCTACTTGGTTATAGTAGCCAAAACCACTTAGCTACTTCGTTCAAATATATCTCCTTCCGGAACATATCAGAAAGTAATCAGAATTTCTGCATTCTGTACGACTGATTGATAAAAAATATATCGATACTGTCATGACATGATAGCTAACGTAGAAAAAGTTGGGCGAATCGAAACAACTTTCCTATATCCACCCTTGATTTCCAAACTGTGGTAGAAGTACAACAGCTGCTACATCTGTTGTCAGCCTTGACATAGCAATAATTCCTGTCGATAAAATCACAATTATATTATTGATATACTAATATATATACATGATAAAAATATAGTTTTATTGTATGCTATATTTATGGATAAAAATGCTAACTATCAGGGATAGAGCGTTTAAATATAAGTGTGCACAGAGGTTAACACAGGACGGCAAGACTCTGTTTCATGCTGGACCGCAATCTTCAGGTTTTAAGATTGCATTAAAGCATGAAGGAGGAAACATACTGTCACCATTCGGTATTGCCCTCAGTTATACGTATATACAGGGTGTGAGGGATAAATTGTCACCTAAATTAAGTGATGTGGGCCCAAAGTCGGGACCACAGAAGGAAAACACGGAACACGGATTAGGGATAAGAAAGATATATTAAACAAAAGGCTACAAAGATAGTGTAAGTGTAAGTGTAAGCGGAGCTTACTATGTGCTAGTGTCCAATATTGGTAGTCGTACGCGGCTGATACTACGGTATTAGAATACTCTCTCTTTCTTTCCTCCTCTTCTCCTACAGTGTTATATCGCATACTTTATATAGTCCTGGAAGAGTCCATGTTGTAGATATGTTACGGTCTCACAACACCCCACTTCCAAGAGTTTTTTTTTCTTTTGAAAAGGAGAAAAAAACATAAAACTGCCAATACTTTTTTCTCTTGGGATTTACGTCGAGCGGTTGAGTAAATTTCCTTTTCCTTCCTGAGCGTCGCACTTCAGGAGAGACTTGGGTCCTGTCGAGATCGAAGTGATCGAAAATTACGTCGATCGGCTCTTCACAGCTATTTTGTAGTGATTCCTCCGATTCCTTCAAACGGCATTTTCTGAGCTGGTTCCAATGGCGTTTGTGAATGTTTTTCGGTCCTTGGACAATATAGACCAGTTCACCAATTCTTTGTTTTATGGTGCTTACTTCCCAGAATGTTATGTTGTTTTTGTAAGCCTTGAAAAAGACTTTATCGCCAGGATTGAAATATTTCTTATGAGACGATACGGGGTTTTTTTAACTTTGCTTGCCGTGGAATAAGTTTGTCGAAGACAGACTTGATTTTTCTTGCGAGCATTGTTTCTGCAGGCGAGCTTCCCATAGGCGTGTTCGTATTAGGGGTTATCCGATACACCTGCAGAAACTGTTGCAATGCTTTATCTGTCGGTGTGCCTAGTGCCTTTTTTAAAACCCTTTTTAGAGTGTCCACGAACCTTTCAGCCTGGCCATTCGACCTAGGGTGGTACTGAGGCGTTGTAATGTGGTCCACCTGATATGACTTGCAGAAGTTTCTAAATTCACTTGATGTGAATTGAGTGCCATTATCTGTAACTACACAATCTACCACGCCAAAACGTGCGAATAGCTTGTGTAGAAATCCGATCGTGCAGTTTTTAGTTGGTCTTTTGCATTGTAGCACCGCAGGCCATTTTGAGTGGCTATCCACAAACAATGAGGTAGTACATGTTGTCTATAGGCCCTGCAAAATCGACATGAATTCTTTGCTATGGATGATCTGTGTTTGAACATGGTTTGCACGTCGTGGTTGGAGCTTTTGCTGCAAGCGCGCATCCTTTACATGATTCTATCATGTCTGCTATGTCCTTGTCCATGTTTGGTCAATAAACATAGCAGCGCATGAGGCTTTTCGTACGGTTCTTCCCCGGATGTCTCATGTGAAAATTCCTGATGATTTTTCTTTATAGGCTGTTTGGAATCACTACGCGATCATTGTATAGTTGGACATCTTCGCAGAGGGAGAAAACTTCAGGCACATTTATGGATTGAATGAATTCATCCTCTCGAGACTCCCTTTTTATGTCGGCCAAAGCAACTGGGAGCTCTCTTATGGTACTCGCGATCATGTTTTTGATTTCACAGTTTGTCCTTAGAGTAGCAATGATGGAGTCTTCAAAGAATTCTGTATTTTTTGGAATGAGTCGCGATAAACTGTCTGCATGGCAAATATTTTTGGATGTTAGGAACTCTATCTTGAAATTATAGTTTAAGAGAATCGTTCCCCAACGAAGTAGTCTATTTGCAGTATAGAGTGGCAGACCTTTTTTAGAACCAAAGATTGTAATTAGAGGTTTATGGTCCGTCTGCAGTATGAACCGTCTACCATGTAGATATCTGTGAAATTTGTGACAGCGAATATTAACCCTCCAGCCTCTTTCTCTATTTGGGAATATTGTTTCTCAGCTGGAAGTAGAGATCTTGATGCGTCAGACACATATTTTCGCGAACCATCTGGCAGTTTATGCAGAATGCAAACACCAATGCCGTACGAGGTTGGATCACTTGCGACTATGATGTCGAGACTAGGGTCGTAATGGGTGAGGGAGAGGTTCGAAGTAAGAGTTTCTTGATCTTCTCGAATGCGTCTTGCCATTCCGGGGTCCATGACCATGGTTGGTCCTTTTTTAAGAGTTGTTTGAGAGGCCCTCTTAAATTATGCATGTTCTTAATGAACCCTTGGTAAAAATTAGCTAGGCTGAGGAAGCTTTGTAACGCTTGAACGTTATCTGGGGCCGGCATGTTTCTGATCGCGTTGGCTCTTTCTGGATCCGGCCGACGACCGTCTTTATTTATGATGTGCCCTAAGTATTTAATCTCTGGTAAGAAAAAATCACACTTTGCCTCCTTAACCTTAAATCCGTATTCTTGTATCTTTTCGAATACGTTTATTATATGGTTCCGGTGCTCTGCCGTAGTTTTACTAGTAACCAGTATATCATCCAAATAGGCTGTTGGGTAGTCAAGGTCGCCCAGCATGGCGTCCATGACCTGCTGGAAAATTGCAGGCGCAACCGTTACTCCAAAAGCCAGTCTGTTGTACTTGTACAACCCTCTATGGGTGTTTTATGCAGAGCAATTTGGAACTTTCTTCTTCCACCTCTATCTGAAGGTATGCGTCCGAGAGGTTGATTTTAGAAAAAAAAATTTCCACCATTGAGTTTATTGAAAATTTCCTCAGGGCTTGGGAGAGGATAGTGGTGATCTGCAATGCATCGTTTAACCCTGTGGAAAAACCTGCCAATAATCGTATTTGATTGGACTTCTTTTTTACGTAGACCGTAGGTGCTGCCCACTCGCTGAAATCTGTTTTTGACAGAATACCTGCTTGTTCGAGTCTATCTAACTCTTTGTTGATTTGCTCTAGAGCAGCGAAAGGGACATTCCGTTTCTTTTTGAATACCGGTTGTGCACCGTCCTTCACCTTGAACTTAGCTTTCATTTTAGTACATTTCCCAAGGCCGCCAGAAAAAAACTGGGGAAAATGTTGTTTGAGTTCCTTTTTTAGGTTTACCAAATTGGACGTTGTACTTTGTATCTTGCGACATAATGTACTCATTGGGCAATCCCAAAGATTGAATATTTCTATCCAATCAGTTCCAAATAAGTTGTCTGAAGTTTTCAATACGTAGGCTTTGAGATTTTTGGTAACTCCATTTAGTGTTACTGTAAGTATTACCTCGCCTAAAATGTTAATCTTTTCGCCAGTTACGGATTTTGCTGTTTTATACGTTTTTAATAAGTTCGGCTTGTTTAATTTTCGCCAAATACGCCAGTTAATGGTTGAAAGATCGGAACCCGAGTCAAGCTGGAATTTAATGAAATTATTGAAAATATCCACAGTTACATATTTCCTTAAATTACTATCGACAATATTGTCAGATTGATCTTGCCTAATTTTATTTTGGGATTTTCTCATTCTGTTGGCGTACCAGCACGAAGTTAAAGTATGCCCACTTTTATTACAATTTTTGCAATATTTTTTGTTCTTAACTGGACATAATTTCATCCAATGCCATTTACCACAATTGGAACATGATCCGGGAGGTTTCTTTAACCTATTTGAGTTTTGGTTACTGCGGAATTTAGGACATGAGATTTGCCTTTTGTCTTTTTGAGGAGAATAGGAGGTAGACTTAATTCTGATTTTATTAATCTGAGCCACACCTGATTCCTCGATAGTGATTGCGTCACACTTTACAGATATTACTCTTTGACAGTCCTCCGCCAGTTTTTGGAGAGTCAATCCTTGTTCGTTGTCAAGCTTGGTCAGTACCCGTTTTCTGACTTCGGCGTCTTCTGCTGATACTAGACCTTGTGCGAAAATTAAGCACTTGAAATCATCGGCAGTCAGTTCGGCTAGTTTAAAATCATTACAGAGCTTGTTTACCGATGCTGCAAGAGTTAGAAAATCTTGTTGGTTGTTTTTGACTGTGTTCAGGCATTTCCAACGTTTGTGGAATAAGGTTTTGTTAGGCCCGAATAGTTCCGATAGGAGCTTAATAGTCTCTGAAAAATCCAAGTCAGTGGTTTTCTTGGATAGTATGAAGTCTACGAACCTACTATGTTCTGTAGTCCCCAGTTTTCTCAATAGTAGACGTATCTTTTTTTTTACTGGGCCATTGTTCACAGTCTACGTTGAAAATATCTTCGTAGCGCCTGTAAAAAGCTTCGAACGTTTTGTCGTTCTCTGGTACGTATTCAAAGGTTTCCATTGAATTGTAGATTTTACTCTGGAAGAATATTGTATCTTTTTCAGAGTTTGAGCCTTTTAATGCATTTACGAGTAATTCTTTAAGTTGTTTCTGTTGTAGTTCAGCATTCTGAAGCGTAATTTGTTGGAATTC
>OZ010597.1:26212371-26242371 GCA_963932145.1 Acanthosepion lycidas
CTTATTGGAAATACTAAATATAATCTGTCATATATATATATATATATATATATATATATATATATATATATATATATATATGTGTGTGTGTGTGTGTGTGTGTGTGTGTGTGTGTGTGTGTGTGTGTGTGTATGTATTGTGTATTTAGGCAGCATTTATGCATGTTTCATTAAAAACGACAGACAAGGTACTATAGTTAAGATTTTTATTTAATTTTTCTTGTGTTCGCACAGAAGCTTTCTTTTTGGAACACAGAATGTGTAGAAACTGTCCAAATGTTCTATAGTTCCGAGCGCTTTTGGCTATACTTTTAGCCATTATCAAGGATGATTCTATTTTTTCCATTTAATTGAGTGTGTGCGTTATGTGCATGCTTTTAGTGTATTATAGCGGTGTTTATTTCCCGAACACGGTTAGCATATTTTGACCGTGTTCGTAGTTAGTATTGTTAAGAGTTGACTTTTTATTATTAGGGCTTCCATTACAAGTGGATGAGGTTAATGTTAGTGTTTTCTACTTGTATGTTTCGAATGGAGTCTGGTAGGTTTGTGTGTGCTTTAATGGGTTTTAATAGAGCTCTGGTCAGATAGATGTAACGTAAGGCGTTAGAGAGAGAGAGAGAGAGAGGCGCGTTGGAGTAATGGTTTGCGGCTTGGATTGAGGAATGAGAGCCGAGTTCGAATTCCAGTCGAATCCATTACATTCACTTACGTGCTAAAACCCTTAGGTAAAATATAAATCCTCTTCTTCTCCTCCAGCTATGGGTAAAATAGCAGGACAGACTGGGTTCTATAGCCTTTAATGGCAACTGGTCTAGGAGAAGGACAACTCTGAATTCAAAACCTGCGGAAGGTCGTTTGTTTAACGTTGTGCACCAAGTCTCTGTATTCAGCACTTCAAAAAGTCTGGATGGTTCTGTAATCAAATCTCATGTGCTAGTGTCTGGGACGTTGGTTCCTAAGAACTGACCAGCTTGACCCTCATACGTCGAATTCCCGGGGAGAGTCGAGAGTATATATATATATATATATATATATATATATATATATATATATATATATATATATATATATATATTTATATATATATACCGGGTGGAACAGCAAATTTGTTTAAATCGTGTAACTGCAAAATTGTCCAATTGTTAGAGTAAGCGTTATTTTAAATAAAGTTATTATTTGTAACCTAGAAATGATTAAAGATATATTATTGGAATTCTGATCCAGTTTTCCTTTCTACTGTTCTCTCTTTTTAAGGCTATTCACCTATATCTTGATGGTTCTTGAATGAACTTTGAAGATGGAATCCAGAGCATAAATGTTAGTAATGAAGGACTGAATGATCTTTTTCCTCTTACATTGCACGGTTAGGAAGACAGTGGGTCTGACGCAAAACGATTTTAACCTGTTCTCTTTCTAGCTGAATAACTCAGATGGCTTTCTAGGCATTCTTTCGAAAAATGGTGTCAAGATTGCTAAACCTCTTATCTGAAAACCTGGAAAAAAGAAACTTAATTAGTTTAGTGTTTTTTTAGATGTTAAACATTTTGTGGGATTGATATTTAGCTCAATTTTGTTATTACAACCGGTAAATATATATATATATATATATATATATATATATATATATATATATATATATATATATAAAATTTATTTTTCTCCAGATGATGGCCATGTTGGCCGAAACTAATCGAGGAATCTAAATGAAATAATAATAAAAAAGAAGGAATATTAATATACAACCCAGTGTGTTTGAAGATTTTAATTTTTTAATATTTTTTATTGTTCAATATATATATATATATATATATATATATATATATATATATATATATATATATATGCTAAACAGTAAAATCCCAAATCACCTCATATGGGGAACAGCCTATTTCGACAGCCGAAGATATCGGTCAGTTGTCTGTCTTATCAACATCGGCGTGCTCTGAGTTCGTATCAGAAATAGAAATTTACCTGTAAAAGCTAAAAAGAGAAACAGTCGAAAAACTAATACAGAATATATCCATTTCAGTGTTTCAGCCAGACGAAAGGCACGAGTCAGGGTTCAGGGGAGGGTGGAAGGTATTTGTCTTAAAAGGAAGAAGTGTTTATAAAATTAAACCCGAATATCAACCGTATGACATTAATTTGGGGTTAATTTAAAATTAAAAGAGGAATAAAAAGGGTTTTAAAAATAAACTTTAAAATATATAGATAAAGGGATCAAAGGTATTAATGAAAAAAAAGATTTGGGGAGATGTTAGGGTAGGGGAAATTTTATAAATTATAATTAATATAGCTAAAATGGTTACAATGAGAGGGAAATATAGAAATTAGAATTAGTTTAAACACCAGACAGATCTTTCAAAGAAATTTTGCAAAGTGCAGCATAAATTTTTTATCCAAGATAAGATCTCAGGGAGGCAATAAAACTGCTGAAAGTAATATTAAAAGTTGAAACAGTTGAAAAGTTTACAAAAACAATTAAGGTCAAGCTGATAAAGATTACAGAAATTTCAAGGAAGACATTTTAACATGGAAAATAATGAAATGACAGTTTTGGTAAATTAACACTAAATTAAAACACCAGACAGCGCTTTCAAAAAATTTTGGGAATTGAAGGATAAAGACTTGAGAACCACAGATTGTTTGGAAGATTATAGGTTCTGCCCATACACATAATAGACCTAGAGATAGGTGTAACATGTTTAGAAGAAAAAATTAGAATAATAAAATACAATAAAGCCAGCTATTAAATCAGAGGAACGAATTAGTGTTAAAATGTCAACATAAAAACAAATTCAAATTTCCATAATATAGGTTTAACTTAATTAGCTACTATATTTCCATAATATTCACTCCCTTCTAACTCTTCAAATGTCGAATGTATAACTAATTCTAATTTCTAGATAGATATATACATAAATTGATACTTCTGACTAATCGAATCCGATGTGAATGATAGCTATTGCTAAACCTTTCAATATACACTTATACGCGTATATATAATGCATCGAATGTTTTTGAATCTATAATATCTCTACTTATTAATAAAACGTCTTAATAACTTGTTTGGATGTAATCAAGTTTTATTTTGTAAAGTGCAGTATAATTTTTTATGAAGCGAAGATCTCTGGAAGTAATGTTAAAAGTCGAAACAATTAAAAAGTTTACGAAAGCAGTTAAGGTCAAACTGATAAAGATTACAGAAATTCCAAGGAAGACATTTTAACATGGAATATAATGAAATGACAGTTTATTCAGTTATAATGTATATTATCGTAATCAAGTATATGTTACTACAGCTAATATCGTTAGGGATGGTTTATAAATAAAACGTTACGTTGCCCTTTGTTTAATAAATGGTGACACCCTTAAAGCAAAATTTTTAATTTTGATAGACTTTATAGATTGAACTTCACACAATAAATATATCGTGTATATCGGATTTTTAATGGAAAATATGACACCGAAATCCAAATAATGAAAGATACCTTCCAAAAACTAACTATTAAGAAACAAGAACATTTCATTAGAAACACGGAAAAGAATGAACTGCTACGCAATATGACTCTTTCCCTATAGCTGTAAAGGGACAACTTGAATTAGTAGTGATGTGGTTCTACCGTAGGATGCTGAGAATAACATAACTAGATCTTGTAAGCACCAAGAAATTTTGAAGGAAAATGAAAACAAAAAAAGAAGCAAGCGACAATCGGTAGGGTTTCGTTTCGTTTGGTTTATGGCATATCAACACCTCAATGGGTTATTTAATGCCAAGATTTTTATCCCTGGTAATATTTTTTTCAAAAACATATTGCTGGTAATAATGTATTGCTGGTAATTCGAATGCAGTTTATCGTCTTACCCAGGACACCTTATTTGCGGGGTGGGGGTCTTACACCTCTGCAGCGATGCAGTCGGCGTATTCTGAAGCCCAGGCGATAGGGCAGCAATCGACATGTCTTAGACATACAATGAGAAAGGAGGGTCTGGGGTATTTGACACTCACAAGACATATTTAGGTACCTGGACGTGGTATACTGGTTAACAAACTTGTCCTACTACAACAGTTACGACTGAGTAGTGAGTTCGATCCTCATTGGATGCCCCATAATTTCGGCTCTGTACTTCATCTAAGTTACGATTGGAAGATCACCACAAGGCATATTGAAGGTAAGAAGGCGAAAACAGCGGGCAAGCACCGTAATGAGTTTTTATAAATGAGAGACAGAAGAGGGACCGGGATACAAGCTTTGCTTAGAGTTGCAATGGATAGGAAGTTGTTGAGAGTCATGATCGCTAACGTCCATCAGGGAGATGGCACATGGAAGTAGTATACTGAGATGATAATTCTCACTGATCTCTGTTTGCCCTCTCATCACAAAAACCGAATGAACGGTTAAGGTCACAATGATTTGAATTTTTTTTCTCTTCAGTTGTTCTGTTTTCTTTTTTCAACATTCTAAAATCTCGGTTTATAATCGATTGACCTCTTAATATGTCTTCTTCTTTTTTCATGTAGGGGTGGTTTGAGACATTTTACGATAAGTTGATCTCTGTTCTAAATGATGGTTGGTCGTCTTGCTTCCTATCTGCGTAAAGATTTCTTCTAAAAATCGTCCTTCTCTCTCTCTCACACACACACACACACACACACACACTATATATATATATATATGTGTGTGTGTGTGTGTGTGTGTGTGTGTGTGTATTTCTCCCTATATATCTATCTCTTTCTCTCTATCTCTTTCTTTTTATCTCTCTCTCCATATATATATATATATATATATATATATATATATATATATTTAGGTAGCAATCCTTCGTTTATGCATGTTTCATTAAAAGCGACAGACAAGGTACTACGGTTAAGCTTTTTATTTAATTTTTCTTGTGTTTTCTTTCTGTTCTAGACAAAGAGTGTGTAAAAACTGTCCAAATATTTTATATTTATGAGCGCTTTCGGCTATACCTTTAGCCATTATCAGGGACGATTCAGTTTTTCAGATTAATTGAGTGTGTGCTTTAAGTGTATTTTCTAATGTGTTGTAGAGTTGTTTTTAATTTACGAACACGGTTAGCACATTGTGGCCTTGTTCGTAGTTAATATTGTTGAGAGTTGGCTTTTTCTTTTTTATTATTAAAGCTTCCATTATTTTAATCTTTTTTACAAGTGGATGAGGTTATTATCTTTGTGTTTTCTACTAATATATTTCTGTTGGAGTCTGCTAAGTTTGTATGTGTGTTTAAATGGGTTCTAATGGAGCTCTGGTCAGATAGGTGTAACGTAAGGCGTCTGGATAAGCATACAGTTGTGTAACCGATGTAATTATTTATAAGTCCGGTTTCCTTAAGGGGTATTTGAACTCATAGATGATAAGGTTCGTTCTTTGTAATTTTGACTTAGCTGGTGTGTTGTTATTTTTGAGGATAAAGTTTTTTATAATAGATAATTAATGTGATTTTGTTATTCGAGTCAATTGGGGGTTTTGTATTTTTTTATAATATGTCTTTAGTGAAGATTCGTCTTGTTTGTAGTTAATGTGCATTTGGTTTTTGTAATAAATGTTTATGTAATTTTTGACTGTGTGTTGACTATCGTGATTACTTTGGGGAGAAATAGTCTAATTTGTTATTCTATAAGGTGGTTAGAGAAGCTGTTGTTGATTAGTGTTTGTTTTACATTATTAAGTTCTTTGAGGAAGTGTAGTCGAGAGGATAAATTCTGGTGTGCTCTTTTTAGGAACGTTTTTTTTATTATTGCTATTTTGTACCTGAGTGGGCATTCGATTTTAAAGTTAATGTGGCAAGAGTTTTTGCTAGTGGGTTTTTTATATAATAAAAAATCAATTTTAATTAATTTTATATAAACTGTTGTATTCTTCATTTTTTATGCTTTTTCAGATTTTTAATGAAGCTTCTTTCAGTTCTTGTTTGCTTCGGAGAGTGTCTTCCTTCAGTCTCCTCTTCAAGAGATGAAATGCATGTTCTGTTGAGTTATGGTCTAGTGATTGACATGGCCAGTCCAAAACTGTCAACGTTTTCCCCTCATGAAATCCTTAGTTGTGTTGGCAGTATGCTTTGAGTTATTGTCATGCTGTCTGATAAACTTCCACCAGAAGCATTTCTCTGTAAATTGGCAGATTAAAATATTTCTGAAGACTTCTGAATTCATTCAGCTGCTAACATCATGAGTTACATCACCAATATATATGAATTAGCCTGTACCGGAAGCAGCTATACAAGCGCAAGACAAAGACACAACGTCCACCATGCTTCACAGATGAACTTGTATGCTTTGAATCATAAGCAGATCCTTTATTTCTCCATCACTTTGGTAGAGATTAATCTTGGTCTCATCTGTCCAAAACATATTCTTCCAGAACTTTTGCCGTTCATCTCTGTACTTCTTTGCAAATTCCAATCTGGATTTCCCATTCTTACCGCTGATAAGTGGTTTGCATCTTGTAGCGTGGCCTCTATATTTCTGCTCTCAAAGTCTTCTTCGAACGGTGAATTGCGAAACTATCACCCCTGCACCCTGGAGGTTACTAATGATCTCACCGACTATTGTTTCGATTTTTTTCCTCACAGCTCTAACAATATTTCTGTTATCAACTGCTACAGTTTTAGTTGGCCTACCTGTTCCATATCTGTTCCTCAGTGCACTAATTGTTCTTGCCTTTCAGGACATTCCAAGTTGTTGTGTTGACTATGTCATTAGAAAATATCTAGAGAGATGATGAATTAATTCAGTATTGATTAGGGGCTCAAGGAGTTTCCCCCAAAAGAGTCAGAAGGATGATAGGCCGATAGTTGGAAGGGTCGAACGGCTCACCGGAATTCTTAAAAACTGGGACAACATGATGAATTCCAGCAAGTAAGAAAGTAGGGGGCATCGAAGCATTTATTATACAGTTTCGAGGGAACAAGAGCCAGTTCGGGAGCACACTTAATGACTATTACAGGGATAAAATCGGGTCCACATGCTTTTGGGATCAAGGTTAGAGATGGAAAGTGTTAAATACATATCACTCAACAGAGAATCAGTCGTAAGTGGGAAGTTAGGCAGGGATACTCCAGATACGTCAAGAGTAGAGTTTGAGGACAATTTACGAGCAAAGCATAGAGCTTTATCAGCAGAGGATGATAACACCTCAAATCGATTGAAAAGTGGGGTATAGAGACCTTGCAATTACTTGGTATCCTATTACATCAATTCAATATTTGTCTAATGGCTCTGATGGATTTTCCTTCTTTTCTTAGCCTCAAAACGGCTTGCTTTTCTCCCATAGACAGCTCTCCCGTCTTCATGTTGGTTTATCCTTTCTAAGAAGAAATAAAGTCTTTGTAGGTTAAGCCCACGACTAAAACCAAAAGTAATCATTCAGAGCTATGTAATGGTTAGACAATCAATCTAAAAGGTTATAGTGGGCAACGAGAAACACCTTGTCAATCACGTATTCTAGTGGCTTTGCTCATTTAAAAAATGGTTGGGTTCAAACAAAAGGTGGTATGTCCTAAGTTGTTTAACATATCTAAATGTAAATACCAAGAAATGAAAGCTGAAATTCCGAACTCTTGTCTCATATTGATCTTTTGATCTTAAACCCAAATGTCTTCAGTTATCAACAAAAACAAAAGAATTCGCCTTGTTGTTCCAATACTTTTGGAGGAGACTATATATATATATATAATACAAAAAAAGGTTTGTTACTTAGCTGATTGGTGTTACCGTCAGCATCCCGAATTCAGAGTTTCGTAGACAGATTATCCAGGAATTACTCCGTCCACTCGTCAAGAGACATCTGCAACTAACTGTTATACTTCTTGATTTTTTCTATCTACTTTTCATTGGTGCAAGATTTTTTCATAGTGTATGTGTGCGTATGTGCGTTCATGAAGATGCGTCCGTCTGCGCGTACGTGTAGAATGTGATTATTTATTCTTTTCGGCGTTTTTTTTTTTAACTTTACACTCACTCCTCAACCTTTTCTCTCTGTTTTCTCTTTTCTTTCAATTGTTAACATTTGTATTCCATTTTTCTAGACATATGCTGTCGTTATTATATATATATATATATATATATATACTTCAATGTACACACACACACATATATATATAAGTCAACATTGAAGTCAACACTCAGATGCGACAGACAGTTTCATGCTAGACACAATCATCAGGCCTGACGATTGCGTCTAGCATGAAACAGCCTGTCGCCTCTAAGTGTTGACTTCAATGTTCACTTTTATATTTATATTTACATACGCTCTATCTCTGATATTGAGCACTTTATCCCATAAATATAGCACACCTTAAAACTATATTTTTTTCATACATATATATATATATATATATATATATATTAGGTTGGTGCAAAAATAATGACGGTTTTTGATGTGTTTTTAACGTCAAAAACCGTCATTATTTTTGCACCAACCTAATATATATAAAGGGAAGAAAATTTTAGAGGCCTGCTAAGTGGGGTCAGACAATTGTGCAAGAGGTCGTTGTTCGTACGAAGGTTCAACACAGTGTTTGAATGTCGATTTATTCAAGAGCATCTCGCCCTAGAAAACAGAAATCTCTCCTCCGAGTTAATATTCGTGTCTTACTAAGTAAATCTTGTCCAGTCGAAATAGTCCATATCAAATGTATCCAAGTTATAGGTCTGTAGTTGCTAGCAATTAACAGCACTTGAACATCTTCATTCTAACAGTCTAAGAATCGTGCCTTGACGGACCGCATAAAATTCCAATAAACAGAATAATATGGAGAATAAACCGATATATTTGAATATAAATTATATGAGAATAAATTAAATTTATTTGTTTACTTTTTAATTGGTTGTTTTAATAATAATTCATAAAATCCCAAAATGAAAGAATGTCTAATGTTATGCTAAAATAAACATCGAGACTGTCGAATTTAGAATTCTTTAATTCGATTTCAAACGGCGACTAGTTTTTAACACATTTCACGCATTCGTTTAATTACGAGTCAAATCGACTTTCAAAATCAGATCAACGACCTCTAGTGACAGATTCGCAAACTAATGGTGGCAGTCTGTGATAATTTACTCGGATGGTTCCACCGATAACAATTTATTTTATTACCTTTCTTTTTATCAGTTTCTTCTGAACGAAATATTTCTTGTAATGTTATTAATTTGTTTTTTTGACCAAACACATGTGTGCCATAATCTTTCAAAATACGAGTCCACTTATTTCTGTCTTGTGTCTTTTTTCGTACCCAGCAAAAAGATATGAAAATTGAACTGCTATGTAATACCTATTCACCTTTCGCCGTTCGACCCTTCCAACTATCGGCCTATCACCCTTCTGCCTCTTTTGGGGGAAACTCCTAGAGGCCCTGATCAAAACTGAATTGATTCATTACCTCTCATTACAAGGTATTTTCTCAGTCATCATGTTGTTCCAGTTTTTAAGAATTCCGGTGAGCCATTCGACCCTTCCAACTATCGGCCTATCACCCTTCTGCCTCTTTTGAGGGAAACTCCTCGAGGCCCTGATCAAAACTGAATTGATTCATCATCTCTCATCACAAGGTATTTTCTCAGACAGGCAATACGGCTTTCGTTTCTACAGGTCAACTGCTGATGTAGCAACGATAAATACGGAAAGACTCTATCATGCTCTATTTAAGAACGGTGAAGACCCGGATGTAGCACTGGACATCTCGAAAGCCTTTCATAGGGTGTGGCATTCATGTCTTCTCCACAAGCTGAAAAGCTACGGTATCACCGGGTACGTTTTTGAGCTAATCCAGTCATTCCTATCAAATCGTGAAATGAAAATTGTCCTTGAACGGCCACTTGTTTACATCCTTTCGGACTGACATGGATGTCCCCAAGGGTTTCATCCTTGGCCCTACGCTGATTTTTTTTGGTCTTGTTTTTTTGCAATTACGCTGACGACACTACAATTTACTCCTGCTTCGATAGTAAGGCTGATCACTGAGACAAGATCAAAATGGCAGCAGATGTGCAAAACGACCTCAAGATCGTCGTTAACTGGCATCGTCGATTTTAACGCCTCCAAAACTAAACTTCACTCCATTAATCATCTGAGAGACCACTCTCTGTCTTTCATCAGCATTGGCTTATGTTATCCCCCAAGAAAGTTACACATTGCGCCTTCTCAGGCTAACGTTCTCAGCTGACATGAGGTGGAAAGACTACCTTGAATCTATTGCTAGAAAGCCGGCTCACTGTGTCGGGCGGAGCAATTTTTCTCTCTGGAATCTATCTTGCATATCTATAAAGTTTATCATTCGTCCATACTTAGAATATTGCTGCCATATATGGTCCGGTGCCCCTGCTATTTTCCTGAAGCTTGTTAAGAAGATCCAAATAAGAATCAGCAGTAGTATTGCTTCTGATCTGGCGGCACGGATTCAGTTACTTTCCCAATGTCATAAGGTTGCCTCTCTGTGTCTTTTTTATAAATATTTTCATGGTAATTGTTTGGGTGAGCTCTTCGCTCTGGTACCTAGAATGTATGGATTTAAGCGCAATACTAGAATGGCGGCGAGATCTATTCCATTTACAGTTCATGTCCTGGGTATGACGATAAACTGCATCCGCGTCCAGGGTAAGACGATTAACTACGTCCAACAGCAAGGCCTCTGATCAGGAGGTTCTGAGGAGCGTGAAAACACCTCTTAATTGCTGGTGTTCCCAGGTCCATCCTGACCGGGGGTGGTAGCACCTGTTAGGGTCCCAGCTATGGGCAAATAGTTGACACCACAACCTGACTCAAAACACTATGAAAGTGTAAAAATAGATTTTAATACCAGAAATACTTTTAAAAAACTTAGTATCAGCAATAAATATTTGAAAAAAGAAAATATTGCCAGAAATAAAAATCTTGTCAGCATTAAATGACCCATTGAGGTTAATATGCCACGAAACAAAACAAACCAAACTATACATTTTTGAAAAAATATTACCAGCTATACATTTCTGGAAAAAAGAAAGGAAATTTTGTCGGCATTAAATAACCCATTGTGATTGATATGCCGTAAAACAAATCAAACCAAACCAATCAATTTACAGTTCTCCGGTTAAAAATATCAACTAAAATATCACTCACGGGGCGCATATTGAAGGCCAGAGTGACAGAGGAAAAGAAAGCACAACCCCTGCCTAACGAGCGTGTGTAAATGGATGGCAGAACACGGTTGAGGAGAAATTACAAAAAGACAATATTTACTAAGAACTACAAAGGATAGGAAACTGAGACGAGCCATGATCGCCAACGTCATCAAGTGATTGTGTAAATGGTTGTCAGAATAGAGTTTATCCTAAATTACAAAAAGACAATATTTATATTTGAGGCGAAAATAAACTTTATCCTTTATTCGGCTAAGTTTTGTGCACCAACACGACGGAAAATGTCACCAGTCATCCTCATCTCGTAATTGTGGTTCATGGTGACATTCCAGACAGAATAATACAATGGCATGCCAGTCCCTTTTCTACTAGTAGTGCTAAGGTTACCCCATCCTACCTCTACAGGGCAGCAGATGTTTTGTAGGTCCCGTTTGAATTCAGAGTCTTCCTTCTACTAGACTGGTTGCCACCCAAGGCTGTAGGACCCAGTTTGCTATTTTATCCGTAGCTGATGGAAAAGAGATGGATTTATACCTTTTCCCAAGGATATTAGCATGCAAGGAACTGACTGAAATTCGAACTCAGCTCTCCGATTCCTCAATCCGAGCCACTATCCTTTAATTTACTGTGACTCCATTAAACTTATACTCGTAGAAACTAAATTATAAACAAACACATATTGAAATGTGTGTTTGTGTCTACTTTTCTGTCGATATGTCTAATTTTGACAATGAATGGATTGAATCAGACTTTAATATCTATGGGTATCATTTTTTTTTTTTTTAAATAGCGAATACCGTTTTTAGTAAGTGATTTAAAATCTTTTTTACACATAACACTATATCTTTACGAGCCACTTGTCTATCAGATTTGCAAATTTACTTAAGATTTAGTCAAATTTGAATACAACTGTATTCAAATTTGACTAAATCTTAAGTAAATCCACTACTGGGGGGGTCTGACCAGGAGATTGGAGGTTTTGAGGAGCGTAGAACCACCTCTTAATTGTAGTTGTTCAAAGGTCCACACTGACCCGGGATGGCAGCAGCTGTTAAGGTCCCAGCTACGGGCAAATAGCGAATGCCCCACCACCACCAAACTTGAGCCAAATACTATGAAAGTATAAAAATACCAGCAATGTATTTTCATTGTAACAAAATTACCAGCAATAATTTTTTCAGCAATACATTTCTGTAAAGAAATTTACTAATGACCCCAAGAAAATTAAATTTGGGTATTAAATGACCCATAAAGTGTTGATATGCTGCTCAACAAACAAACTACTGGCGTCAGTGTTACTTAAGTAACTTTAGCGGTAATTAAAATCTGCGTGCGATGTGACCAAAAATAAACATTACGTATGCTACCACGGAGCCAATCAGAATCGTTCGTGTGAACGTATAAAATCCGACATACACACACACATATATATATATATATATATATATATATATATATATATATATATATATATATATATATATACACATATATATATATATATATATATATATATATATATATATATATATATATATATATATATCCACGGACATTGGTTACAAGGATCGACCTCTTTTTCATCGCTGCGTCACTGTAGAAAGAGACAGTGCTAAAGGAAAAACAAAAAACAAGTACATATTTGTTAATCCTGAATAAAAAGATTCATACAGTTGTACGGATATTTTAAACACCCACTACACCAGTACATTTCTTTCTTACTTTTGCTTGTTATAAAACATTTTTTCAGTGTAACTTGTCGCATTCACCAATATGAATTTATGAATTATCTCCCTTGCTTAAAAAATAACTAATTTCTTGCTAATGTACTATCGGGTTACCTTCTTCTAATTTTCGACACTAGGGGACGCTTTCCGGTTCTATAAATACTCTGTGATAATTTTTTATAACTCTCTTCTTACTTTTTGCATCAACATGTAAATTTCTTGCGGAAGACCGCGATTATAACGCGTTCCCTTTTGTGAAACACATGAACAATATATACACACACACGTACGTACACACATTCACACACTTCACATACTTTTTCCTACATGAAAGTTTCCACATTCATTTGTTACATAAAATATCGCCTTTGTCACTTGTAACCTTTTTGTTGTTAATACATTATCATTTGTTTGTACAGATATATTGTTTCTTGTTGTTTCTTTACATTTCTTTACGTGGACTCACATCCCGAGTCTGTCATGTTTGCTGTGGGCGTTTCAGGAGACACACGTGTTTATCTCTCAACGCATACGTCTACGTACACCCGCCCGCAACAAACTCAATGATTTGGTTTTATTTACTGGTTGCATGATTTGCTTTTCTCTCTCTTTCTCTCCATATCTGCTTTTTACAACTAATAGGATTAATTGAAGCGGCAAAAAATAATATCACTTTCGGGCAGTATGACCATGTGTCTTTGTTTAAATGTAATTTAGCGAGTTACCTTTAAATGCTAAGAACAGGATAATAGCAGAAACATAACTATAAAAAAAGATAAGAAAAGAAAAGGAAGCAAAAAATGAGTTATTAAATGCGTTATTTTGTACCGTATTCAAGAATTCTACCAATTCTATTCGTTTTATTACACTGAGATATTTCTTTTTTATTTACTAGACCTGTTATATAGACACAATTCTTAGTAGAAGCTTATGAAGTTTTATTTGACTAATTCAGCTTTAGCGCTGAAAAACGTTTAATTTTATTGCTATGGATGCTTATTTTATTACACCATTCTAGAAAGTGTTTTAACAAAAGATAGATTTTATTTGTTTGTTTAACGACATATCATCCCCTGATTTAAAGTTGAAATTTAATTTTCTTGGGAGTTTTGAAGTAATAAAATTTATGTTATTCTATTGAGAAAGATATAAACAGACTGAGATAAGCAGACAGCCATACTGTTATATACAACAACTCTAAGTAGAATCTTATGAAGCTTTATTTGACTAATTTAGTTTTAGCGCTGAAAAATGTTTTTTTTATTGCTCTGGGTGGTTCCAACCGTGGGTGGAGGGGTGATGGGATCTTCTTATTTTATTAGCACAAGACGCAAGTATAAAAAAAATAACTAACCATCTAAACAACTTGAGTACTAATTCTTATGGAAAAATCAAATAAACCGTTGAACTCCAAAGTTACATATTTTAAAAAAAGATGCGTAGTTAGTTCAGGACGATAGATATAATTTACGTTGTGTATAATACGTAGCCGTAGATTTTAACTTAAAATCTACGGCTACAACGAAAATTTTGTCTCAATATGTTTATGTTGTTATGAAGAGGAAAAACCAAAGTATTCTAATTATTTTTTGAAATTTTTTACTCCTTTCTAGCACGTAGAAGATTTTGGTTAAAAATTTTGTTTTTTTTTACGACAGCGCATTAAGAAAGAAAAAAGGTTTGTTTTATTTTGCGCTTTTCCAGAGGAAACACGTCTTGCAAAAATCAAATAATCGTCGGATTTTAATGAAACTTTCAGGACTTATTCAGAAATGAATGAAATTATTTTTTGAAATTTTTTTTTAGAAAATCTTGTTAAAAAGAGATTTTTTTTAACATGTTTCCATCCACTTACATATTTTCATGAAATTTCGAGAAATTAAATCTTTAAGCACGGGATTTGTTTTATTAGTTATTATATAAACAGGAGTCTTTATAAAAAATAAATCACCAGGTTTTTTTTTGGGGGGGGGTTGTAAAACAGTTACCCGTTTCATTGAAAATCTGCTATGAATTATAAAAAAAATGTAAAAAAAGTATGACATTAATCAATTAGAAAAGCTTTGACCTGCTTTTGTAAATACGTTATACTAAGGACATTATTTTGTGAAGAAATAAAAAAATTTCGATGAATAATGTATTTTTTTACAAATTTTTTTTTCCATTTTTAAAATTTTTTTTCATTAACTTCTTAATACTTCAAAAATCATTTAAAATTCTTTATTGCTTTTAAGCACATACTACAATGATAACGTTAATAAAAAAAAAAAAAAAATTTACGAATCAAAATTTGTAAAGCACATAACAGTCGTTTGTAGCCGAATATTTTTAAAATAATTTTAAAAATAAATTTTTATTGAAAAAACGTTCATAATTTCTACGTATGGAAATGTATGCATGACATAATCCTTAAAAAAATTTAAACAATTATCTAATTAATAAAAAACTTTAAACAATTATCTAATTAAGAAAGTATGAAATAAAAAATAGATATTACATAATTGCTGAATAAAAAAATTGTCAATTTTGATAATCCAGTAGTCTGTCATCACCACGTCAGAATCGATTTCTTTGATATAACGTGAATAAAGACATGAAAACATTCAGACACATCGTTAAGAAATGTTTGGATACAAATTTTTATACTATAAGTAAGTACTGTTTGTTTCATATCAGATTAATTTAACTTTAAATTTTCTAATTTTACTCGAATAACGTGTCAAAAATATATAAATTTATTTTAGGAAGAAGTTTAAAATCAAAATTTTGTTTTTGTTTACAAATTTCTTAAAATTAAAGAAAATGGCCGCTTTTAAAAAAAATTAAACAAAAATCGAGCATGTATTTAACATTCCAATCTATATAATTTCTATCTGAAAGACACCAGAATATGTTACTTACTGTAAGTAATAAATTTAATACTTTAGCTTTCAATTAATAACAACATATTGAGACAAAACTTTGTTTTCGTTGACTTATGACCCTTTTTTCATCGTGATAGGCTGCTTTTTTACGTGACCTAACGGAGGTACATAATTTTAAGCATAATTTACGATATTTCTATTCGAAGGAAAAAGTAATATAAAGATACAAAATCTCAAAACACTGCTAGAAAGAATAAAATTAAAAATACGTATACTTTATAAAACCGTTCATGGGCATCAAAAACAGATAATTATGTCTGATCTCTAAATGATACACATAAAAAACAACACTCAGGTTACTTTCTGTCAGAGACTCCAGTGATAGGCAAACGAAAGTTACGTCCCTTAGATCTTGAAGTTAGTATTTTATGAGTTATTTCCCTTTCATCATAATTCTTAGCTTCCAATTTTGATCAGAATGAATACATACGTCCCTTGGCTGATGGAGTGTAGCAGAACCTTTACATGAATTATCACTGTGTAAAGTCTAGTCTATGTGGGTGATATTCACTGCAGAATTAAGGGCATTGACAAGGAATGTCAAATAAAATCTGTTTTCAACATGAGGTTACGAACTTTTTTTCTGTCTATGTGTATGTATATTCGAATGTATGTATAAACAAAATAAAATAACATAAAATAAATATAAATATATAAAATAAATAACAAATAAATGTATTCCCTTGTTTGGAAATTAATGTCGCAGTTTTTGAACCCGAATAAAAAAAAACCGTTCAAAACTATGACGAATAAAATTTCTTTAATTTTTTCTTTACTGATTCTTAAGTTCTAAAAGAAAAAAATATTAGTTCAATATCTTGTGGCGGGCTACACCACATTAATTTAATTTTAGATTAGGAAACAGGGCTGATAAGAAAAAATATGTATTTAACAAGATGTGAAAGAAAGCATGCAGTTAATTAAGAAAAGGTTGAAATAAACAAGAGTTGTATCTCTTTATCTGTTATTTTAGTATTCCAAATTTCACTGGAAGAATGTTCATGAGAGTCTCTTACAATGACTGTTCTTAAAAGATTTGGCTGTGTTAGAAAAGATTATGTGAGTGTATACAAGGTATGTTCAGCATGTGAGTGGTGTGTGTGAGTGAGTGATAAGGTTGGCGGATGGTTTCAACTGTCGTGGATTCATTTGGCAGCTGAATTCTCACTAATTAGCTAAGAAAAATTCTTGCTTAAATAAGTGACATTAGGCTCCAGATCGCTGCTAGGGAAGAATTATTCTTCACGTCCAGACGATCTGATTGGTTGACATAGACCAATCAGCGAGCGAGCTTTGGGGAGACTGTGTGGTCCGTTTCTCCCAAAAGTGCACAAAACTGACTACATAAAAATAGTGCGATTACAAAATTGTCGCATTGCTGCGATTTGTAAATTGTCTATAATAACGCAGTGTTAATTAATTAGCCAATGAATGCTTGGCGTTGTATGTGATTTGTATTTTTGTATGTATGTATGTTCGTGCGTGATAGACTCACACAATATAAATCAAAGCCCCACTACCAAAAGGCGTTGGGGAGTAATTGCTATAATGTAGTAGTTGCACCTATGAGAAGTTTAAAAAATAAAGAAAAACAATCCTAATATTGTTAATAGTAAAGATAATTATATTAGCCGTTTCCCTACAAGGAAACATTGTACATTCCCTGACCCATTACTGCTTTCTCATAACACAATTTTTCAAGAAAATAGGTTTCTCAAGTCCAGTAGCTGTTATCATTCTTTAACAGAGATTTTCTTCTTAAACTTTTGTTTGAAGTACTGTGTAATGTTAAAATCTTGATTATGCTATTATTTTCTCTTCAAGTTACATGTGTATTCTATTAGTCTGGTGCAAAAATAATTTCGTTTTCTCACATAGTAACATATGTTAGAAAACGAAATTATTTTTGCACCAACCTAATATTTTAGCTGTTCTCTGCTGTTGGTCGTCAAGTGATGTGCTTTTTGTTTGTGATTCTGTAGTGTCAGTTCACTCGTTCAAAATGATCTTAGAAAGCGTTTGTTTACAGCTGACGGTTTAGATATTTCTGAATGAATTTAGCGCCATGCATGACATCCATATGAAAGTCTCGTTTTGACGATGACATTTAACCCTAGAACACTAACCATCAATTAACGTTACACCACTACTAACCATGGGTAATATTATACCCTATTTTGAAAATATCTAAAATAAATATTAGGTTGGTGCAAAAATAATGACGTAATAATGTCGTCTTTTTGACGTTAAAAATACGTCAAAAAATTACATTATTACGTCATTATTTTTGCACCAACATAATATTAAATATAAATCTTTATTTGAAATATTTTACATCCAGGCACTTCACATTTTGTACTTTGAGTTAACATTAATAGGAACTGAAAAACATATTTTTAGATAAGAAAATCACGTACTTAAAATTGTAATTAAAAAAAAACGAAAATTTGCGCTGGGTACTATTAGGTTGGTGCAAAAAATAATGACGCAATAATGTCGTTTTTTGACGTAAAAAATACGCCAAAAAACGACATTATTACGTCATTATTTCTGCACCAACCTAATATATACCCATGGTTAGTGTACTAGGGTGAAGAACATGACACTAGTTTTCAAGCTTGTGTCTTGATATTGTGGCAATTTGCTCTGTTGCACGAAACTACCTCTGGCTCAGCTTATTCTAGGTTTAATTTCCTTTATCTTCTATACCAAATTTGTTAAAGCTAATCCATACGCTGGGGCATTTGAAGTGTTTAATATTGGCTAATTCTATATACTGAAATTTTATGATAGATTCAGTGTATATTCCATCAGTGCTTTTATTCTAATTCTAGATCATAGTTTTCTGTATCTGTCTATATTTCTGAGATGAGATATTATGTACACAATTTACACAGTGGATAAAGACGTTAGTTAGATCCAGTGACACGACCCAAAGAGTGTGAGTTCAATACCCAGTTAATGCAGTGGAGAACTTTCAGAGGGGAATTAACAGGAGATAACTGATAACTGACATCCATTAAACATGGCACGTGGAACTAGAACAGTCTACCCCAGTGAGCGAAATAAAGGGTTCAGTTCGACATTCCATCTACCTGAAGAAGGCTGGAGCGTACAACGGCCGAAACGTTGTAATAAATATGGCGACAAAGATGAGGACAATAGTCTGAATAATGTAAATAGTGTTCATGTTTTTCTGTTTGTGTTGTCCTATTTTCTGAAACTTCTAGATTTTATGTTGAAGATCACGTTATTATAAAGAGAGCACACTAAAACTTAATGCGAAATTGCAGAATTGGTCAACAGAACTTCCGGATTATTTAGAATGTGAAGTTCGTAGAAAAAAGTATTTAGGTTGCGATGTACCGTTTTATTCCTCTTCCTTAGCACCCTTTCTTTTAGTGATGTTCTCCGATTTCGGTTTTAATTCTTATTTTTTCAATTCTTGTCGGAATCTATAAGATGAAGAATTATCTTCATTATCTCTTATTCCGATCAGCATCTTCATTGTTTTTTATACTGACAACGATTTGGTTACTGCGTTCTCTTCGCACGAACTACTTCGGGTGATTGTTTTTATATTCAGTATCCTTGCAATTTTGAACCAAAGAATTTATTCAATCCTATTTTATCATTTTATTTTCCATTCTTAGGGGAGATAACTCGTATTAATTAATGCTCACTCGTATTATAATATTTTCTTTTGGACCTATTTTCTGTTTCTTTCTCTCCAAACGGTTTTTGTTACCTTAGAAGATTAGCAGCGACTATTATTCTTGTCCTCTTCCATCTTAAAACATAATGACCAATAAGACAAAGCAAAATAAAACTAAACCAATTTTAGCAGGTGCAGATAGGTTCGCTTATCACCCAGCTCACACTCCTCCCCAGTCCTTTGAACAAGAGTGGAGGTTTATCCCCTGTTTCCTATTTAGGACTGGGTCTCCGGTTTTTTTCTAAATTCTACTTCAACTATATACTTCTAATGTCTCCGCCTAAAATCTGAAATTTGAATTTGCTCTTTTTTTCCCTCAGTATCTGAAAATAGGTTCGTCTATCGTCCGGTTTACACTCCTCCCCGCTCTTTTGAATAGTAGAGGTTTATCACTTGTTTCGTCTTTAGGATTGGGTTTCCGGTTCTTATCATTCTCTTTCATTCCTAGTAGCCCCCTTGCATCTTAGTGGCATTATCGCCTTGCTCGTATTGAGTTTTCAGCACTGCCAGACTCACAACTATGAAGGAATACCACACACTTAAACTTAATACGTGTCTGACTGAAAAGATATATTTTTAGTATCTCTTCTTCTTCCTTAATAAAAGTCTCTCGAATAGAATCTATCTCTATGCTGGGTCTACTGAGCAAGTTATCAGTACTTAACATGTGCGCTGATTCTTTCAGTTGTCTTATGCTCTCTGTTATTAACATGAATTCATCAGACAGAGATTTTCCCTCCATATATGATCAGTCATTCCACATTTCTGTTTCCCTACCGATGTGCAACAGCTTTTCGATGTTCTTCCAACCGTACTCTTAGAAAACAGCTGCTTTCTTCCTTGTACTGCTTACAACATGGAATCCATTCTATCTTCCCTATCCTCATCATCTTCACTTCCTATTCCTCTTTTTACTTTTATGTGACACGCCTCATTTAACTATCCAGTACCTTGAATGGGTTTAAAGCTTGATCTTGAATGACCTTTAGCATAAAAAAAACTTAAAGGCTAACATGTGAAAACCTTTTAATATTAGTAAAAACTTTATTACATAAGCTGCTATTTTTAGTTGCACAGTCTCATATTAATATAAGATTCTAGTGGATATATAGTGGGTGATCAGTTTTCTACTGTTATTAAATAATAAAGTGATTTCCCGAGTAACAGAATGCGGAGTCTGAGGCAGGATGGTGGGTGATTTGACAGAAGACTTCGTGGGCGTGGAATTCAGACAGTGATGTATTGCCTTTTGTCTAAGTTTTAAATATAAGATCAAAACGGCGCGAAGTCGGTAGAGGGCCGCAAGTATTTTGAATTGTCGACACGCTTTCTGCGCTCAGATTCCTTAGAGAGATTAGTCACACGTGGCAAGATGCTAAGACAACAAATGGATTATGCTATACCCTAAAATCGATGAAACCATGTCTGTCCCTCTCGTATAATAATACGAATAAGCAAAAGGAAACCGTTTTTGCTGTATGGTTGAAGCTAGTGGTGAAACGGAAAGCATAATTTATTGTATATCAATGTGATAATTATAAAGTTATATTTCAAGAATGATATACACCCTTGCGCAAATTAATTGAAACAACAGCTTTAGTTTACTTTCTTTAACCATACGGTCAGTTTTAGACCCACTGTAGTGACAGGGTGTAATCGATTTCTATTTTTTCCTCAAATTAGGTAATTTGAAGTGGTGTGGAGTAATAGGAATCTATTTTCGGGTTGTATGATGAAATTTGTTTGGCCTTGAAAAATATTGCGTCATCCGTGATTGCATCAGATTTTCATCACACCCAGACACCATTGTCTCGACTGACGATTAGGTGTCCTACGGCCATTGTCTTCGTTAAGGTTATTTTCGTATTAAAATAAGATCCTAGTGAGTGGTCTGCTTCTTGTTGTTATTAAGTAATAAATTGATTTCCCGAGTATTTTGTTACAGAATGCGGAGTCTGGGGCAGGATGGTGAGCGATTTGACAGAATACCTCATAAGTGCGTAATTCTAACAGTGATATATTGCCTTTTGTCTAAGTATTGTGTCATCCGTGATTGTATCAGATTTTTATCATGCCCAGCCAATATTGTCTCGACTGTCGATTAGTTGTCCTACGGTCATTGTATGCGATGAATGTTACTCCAGGTAAGCGCACAAAAATTGTAACGCAGCACGAACTCACTGGCAAGCCTTACTAGTAAGCAAATCAAAATACTATCGACTGGCCTGGAAACTCTCTTGATTTAAATCCAATCGAGAATCTGTAGTCAATCTGCAAGGAACGACTTCGTGGAATGGACATACGAAGTATTAATATGTGCATTGGGCCATGGTTCATTTAAAAAATAGGGAGAAAAAAGTAAATAATAACGGAATTATTCGTTTTGTTTCAATTAATTTGCACAAGGGTGTAGGCAAAAAAAATGATTTGAACAATATATTTAATCCTTACCTTGAAAAAACCTCTACCTTGAACTTTGTATTAAGTGAACATTAGTATATATATATATATATATATATATATATATATATATATATATATATATATATATACAATTCCTATTTTCGTCTGAGAGAAGCTTGGTTTCAAGAGTGATATCTCCAAAAAGTTGAATATTGTCTGATGTTGTTTTAATTTCATATTCTTTGCATATCGTTTGATATTTTCTGTCCTTTGAGTCTTTTCAGACGTACTCCTTATGCATGATAGACAGACTATATAAGATTTTTGAAATCTATAAGAACTTTTGGGAGACGCTACCTGGAGGTTGAACAGTGTATGCCTGGAGATGGGAAGAAAAATGAGAAAGATGAAAAACTAAGCCCCCATTTAATCTTATTTAACACACCTAATCACAATATTTTTACAAAGCAAGAAATTACTAGTCTAGGTAAATTGTTTGATAAAATACTGAAAAATACTTTTTCTTCCTTATTTTTATCCGTGATTATTAAGTGATTAATAATCACGCTACAATTCAAACTGGCAGGTAAAGTGTTAAAATAACAAGTATGAAGAATTTTGAAGTTCAATTAGAGAACCACCACCAATGTACTCAAAAAGAAACATATATATAAAGCACTTCAAAAGTCATGAAAGTTTTTAAATTTAACAACCCAGTAAAAAAAAAAAAAAAAAAAAAAGTTAGTTGTATAGGTTATATTATCTTTCATTATACACACACACACACACACTTATGTGTCAGTTAGAAAAAGAAAAATAATCTACAGAAATATCACAATCAAATACTGAAGAGTTCTTGACTTGAGTAAACATAATTTTTGGATTAAGGGCTTCTTGGTGTCTGTTAGATTAAGTATTGAACCGTTGTATCTTAGAAATGATTAAAGATATCTTATTGGAATTCTCCGAGGTTTCCATAACGGTATTGGACTCTACTTTGAACAATAATAATGTATTTAGCTCTAAATTGAAATAATCATCCCTCTTGCTGTTGTGGGCTACTGTTCCAGTTTTTCTCTCTATAGATCCCTGTTTTTAAAACTTATCCACCATTCTCTTGATGGTTCTTGAATGAATTTGAAGCTAGAATTATGAATCTTGGTACCATTACTGAAGGTTTGAATGATCTTTTTCCTTTCACCATTGCTCAGTTGGGAAGACATAGTGGTGCTGTCACAAAATGACTTTAACCTGTTCTCTTTTCTAGATTAGTAACTCAAAGGGGTTTTCAGTGATTCTTACGACAAATTTCGTGTTAAGATGGCAAAACTTCTTATCTGGAATCCTGTAAAAAACGAAACTCAATTAGTTTAGCGCTTTTTTAGATACTAAACATTCTCTGGTGTCGAGGTGCTGAATTTAACATCAATCAGCTAAGTGATAAATTTTATTCGTATTAAGCGTATTAATGCTTTATCTCTGATACTGAGCACTTTATTGTAAAGACTGCTTGTCTAAAATGTCCGTTCTTTCAGACTGACAATGACTGACAATGACTGGCTTTACACTACCTTTGTTATCAACACACACACACACACACACACACACATATATATATATATATATATATATATATATATATATATATATATATATATATACACACTGGGTATAACAGCAAAATTGTCTAATTATTAGATTAAGCTTCAAACAGTTGTATCTTAGAAATGATTAAAGATATCT
The DNA here is from genome assembly GCA_963932145.1 of Acanthosepion lycidas. Taxonomy (NCBI): domain Eukaryota; kingdom Metazoa; phylum Mollusca; class Cephalopoda; order Sepiida; family Sepiidae; genus Acanthosepion; species Acanthosepion lycidas. The sequence goes on from OZ010597.1 coordinate 26,236,023, forward strand.
TACTGGAATTTTCCGACGTTTTTATAACGCTATTCGACACGACTTTAAGCAATAAGAATGCATAATTACTTTCCAAGCTTAACAAAATTATCGTGGTGAATTCGATCATAAACGAAAATCTCATGTTTATCATTAATTAATTGTACCTAAGGATCGGAAGCTCATGAAGGATTGAAATTAAGTTCATATATATATATATATATATATATATATATATATATATATATATATATATATATATATATATATTATTCTAGGATCATTTTCCAACTTATTCAAGATAAACTTAGCCTTCTCAAACCTAACTTTCTGTCCTGGAGTAACAAGTTGCCACTCAGTTTTCCCGTACGATTTCATTTTCAAGTCTTTTTTCACTGCTCCTTACACTGTCATAGCTGAAACTCCTCTCTCACGTACCAAACGTTTTATGGACTGAGTTGGATCTTTTCTAATTGATTTCTTTTGCTTTAAGTTGAAATGATGATCCCTCTTCCTGTTGTTACCTCCTGATCCAGTTTTCCTCTCTACTGTTCTCTCTTTTTTAAATTTAATTCACCGTTCTCTTGATGGTTCTTGAATAGACTTTGAAGATGCAATCCAGAGTATGAATATTAGTACCATTACTGAAAGCCTGAATGATCTTTTTCCTCCCACCATTGCTCAATTGGGAAAATATAGTGGGTCTGACACAAAACGATTTTAACTTGTTCTCTTTCTAGCTGAATAACTGAAAGGGTTTTTTTTCAGTTATTCTTACGACAAATAATGTCAAGATAGCTAAATGTCTTATCTGAAAACCTGTAAAAAAGAGACTCAATTAGATTATTGTTTGGGTTTTTTTTTTTTTTAAATATGAAACATTTTGTAGAATGGACAATTATCTCATGCTGCTGCACGATTCGGACAATTTTGATCTTACACGGTATATGAATCGAAGATTGCTCAGTTCTCGCGCATTGTCAGGCTAGCGTCGAATTCCATCAACACTCCCTCTTAGGTGGAATGAGTTTGGTTTGGTTTAGTTTGGTTTATTTTGTTTTACGGCATATCAACCTCAGTGGGTTATTTAATGCCGACAACATTTTTAGGATAGATTTGTATGAATAGAATATGTATTGTTTGGTATAGATTGATTTGGTTTATTTTGTTTTACGACATATCAACCTCAATGGGTTATTTAATGCTGACAAAAATTTTTATTGCTGGTAATATTTTGTTTTGTCAAAAATCTGTTTCTGGTAATACATTTCCTTCAAAATTGTATTGCTGGTAATATTTTTTTCAAAGAAGTATTGCTGGTAATAGCTAACTATTTGCCCATAGCTGGGACCCTAACAGCTGCTACCACCCTGGAACAGGGTGGACCTGGGAAAACCAGCAATTAAGAGGTGGTTCTACGGTCCTCAAAACCTCTTGATCAGAGGCCTTGCTGCTGGACGTAGTTTAACGTCTTACACAGGACGCGGATGTAGTTTATCGTCTTATCCAGGACGCGGATGTAGTTTAACGTCTTATCCAGGACGCGGATGTAGTTTACTAATAATATATATATATATATATATATATATATATATATATATATATATATATATATATATATATATATATATACAGTAATGTTGCACTTATTATCCGAAAGTTGCACTTGGATCAGTTATTTTAATTTCAATAAATGTGCAATTAATTTATAAATTACTGTAATTATTGAACAATATAGTTCATGCCACTTTGACGGAAAATCTACCAGTAAAAATTATTGCTATATTTGTACAAAAACGCACAACCTTAAAATTTAAATTCAAACTCAGCGTTGCGACTGCACGTTCCAAATCAATAACATGTTTCTCATAGCATTTTTTCGGATTATATCTTTATTTTCGTTGTCCTCTTATTACTGAGAGTAAAAACACGAACAAAATCTATTTCCATACCTGAGGATGTCTGTAGGAACAGACGAAAGCTTGTAAAAATAAAAAGACCTTATGCAACTAAAATTTGTAAACGAGGATCATATCATTCTTGTACAGGTTAGAGGTTTATGTATCTTATTTGAATTGTTAGCGACGATAGATTCTCTCCAATTAAATCATTAACCTCTGTATTTGTTTTTTGTATGAATGATTCATGAATATATATATATATATATATATATATATATATATATATATATTGCGACTCGTGTTAACTCTCCTCTAGACAGGCTCAATTCATAGAAAACGAATCAATAAATTTGTTATAAATGATTCATTACGATCACGATTCCCGTAACTTGTCTCATTAGAGTTGTCGTAGGGGCACCATGATGTGGTGTATCTTGGGCAAGATAACCTAAAGCACCCCAACCCTCATCAGGCTGGTTTGAATTCAGAGATTTCACTCTCCTAGACTGGTTGCCACCCAAGGCTATGGGGATTCACCCATAGCTTGGGCAGAAGAGATAGACTTAGCACGTAAGTGAATCTAATGAAATTGATTGTAATTCGAACTCGGCTCTACGATTCCTCAATCCCCACCGCACAACTGATCCATGCACCACGGTATATGAAGAGCTTAGTATTTACTAATTCCAGTTCCTGATTTCTTTATGATGAATTCAACGTATGTGCCATCATTATTTTCATTCCAATTTCAGATCAGAGATTCTGTTTTGGAAACTCTTATCTTCAGTTGTAGTTCTTAGGATACTTTGTAGAGGAGGTTGATTTTTTTCAAAATCATTCTTATCCCAACTACGGATACCTATGTCATCGGGATAGTCCTTTGCTCTTCATCAGTACATTGGCCTCAGCAGGGAAAGCAGGAATATTTTTCTACTAGAAAAGATTCATTTGGGATGTAGGATGGAATACTTAATTATCAGTGCCAATATCTTTATATATGTGCTTGAATATATGCAGGGAATGGTCCAGGAAAAGATTAGAGTGGGGCTATCAAAATGTCTGCTAACTTTCTATTATATTACAAGGTGCCCTATTCTTTTATTATATAAGAAAGCAAAAATAGAATTGTCTTTTAACATTCATTTTTTCTTTCTCTATTCAGTATAAGTGGAGTGGCCAGTCTGAGTTTAATTTAAAGTAGCAATTTGGTGCTATGCATGACATCCATGTGAAAGTCTTGATCTGACGAGGCTATGTAAGAAAATAACTTGTTCTTCGGTTAATGGTCTGGTTTTGTAGTAATTTGCAGTGTTGGTTGAAACTACCTCTAACATAGCCTATTCTATGTTATAACTGACTAGCAGTAGAGTCCGGCGTTGCCCGGGGATGTAACAGTAAGAGATAGATCAAGTATCGACCATCATAAAGACTGAAAAATAAAATTGACAAAGATTATTGTTTAAGGTTGACGGACACGCATGTCTTAATTAGTTTTTTGTTTTGTTTTGTTTTGTTTTGAGTTTTTTTACGAATTGGTCAAACCCAAACTCAAACAAAAACATTGTTTTCAATCGTTATGAGTCTACCGATTGAATAGAATTTTATTATAAACAATTGCCTTGTAAATGGAATTTTTAAAGCATTCTGAATGTAAAAATAAAGAAAAAAGTGGGCAAGATATTAAGAAACACTACCTGCCAAAAAAAAAGTGAAGTTTTGTTGAAATCAGTTGAAAAATGTAGGAATCCGATCCCATATATAAACGAACACACACACACACACACAAACAACCTGGGTTTTGTAATAAGTATAACTCGATATGAGTTGTCCCACTTTCATTCTCGCGACAGCGATGCCTCTTAATCGTGTTTTCAAATTGATTTCGTGCAAAAACAATTGTGTTTTCCAATTTTGGGCGCTGTCAGAACCACCGTAAGGTAATTTTACGTAGTCCTGTGAAGTTTTGTTGAAATCGATTGAAAAATGTAGGAAATCCGATCCAATATATAAACGAACAGACACACACACACACACACAACCTGGGTTTTATAATAAGTATGATTCATACACTAATGTATTCTAACTGTTTGATATTTACTAATGCCACATCCTGAATTTCTATGATGGATTCAGGGTAGGCATCATCACTGCTTTCATTCCGCTTCCAGATCATTGTTTCTGTTTTGAAAAGGTTTATCTGGAATCATATTTCTTGGAACATTTCATAGAGGATGTTGACTTTTTTTTTCAAAATCGTTCTTATCCCAACTATAAATACCTATGTCATCGGCAGAGCTTCATTCATCCTCTGTATATTTTCCTCGAGATGGGAATCAACAACGCTGTTTTCTATTAGATTCCTTTGGGATATGGTATAAAATGGAGTGTTCATCACTTCGCGTTTTTACTTGAATACGTGCAGAGCATAGTCTAGGCAGAGATTAAATATGTTGGGGATCCCATTTCTTTCTTGTCGGACTTCTGTTGAAATTTGGAAGACTTCGGTATTTTCTATAAATACTATAGCGGTATTGACGGCCTAAATCAATACGTATATTTTTTTTTTTACTTTACGAATGTGTAAGCAAACGCAAAAGCAATAATAGAAACAAGAAAACAAAACGGTTTTATAACAAAACAATATTCATATTTATGTATGTAATGATATACAAGCATAGGGGTTACTTCCCTTTGACTGGAATTAAAGTCTTGACTAACGAAATATTTTTATCTGAGCTCATAAAAAGCTGAATGAATTTGCCGCTCAAAATGTTCACTGTAAGGTGTTTGGCAAAATAGAACTTTGAATATTTAGTTGATGTTTCAAGAAGTTTCTGTTTGATACTAAATAAAATTTAGTTTTTGTAATTCTGAAAAGAATTACAATAAATCTTTTCGCGAAAAGAAAATGTTCATCAAAAGCAAATTTTGTAAAATAGAACTAAGAATGTTTCTTGAATTATGTCCTGAAGAGCTGAAAATATGTTCAGTAAACTTGTAGCTTCAGGAAAAACCTTTTCTTGTTGGTGAAGAATTGGAAAATACTGTAATACCCAAGTTAAATTTCTTTAGCGTGACAACGATGTGACTGGTTGACATTTCTTTTGTCTCACTGTGAAAGTATGGAAAGTTCGCATATGTGTTAATTAGTTGAAAGTTCGTATATGTTAGTTTGTAATGTTCGTAATGAAGTTTTAAAAGTTCCGTACGTACGTGTATGTGTGCGTGTGCGAATATGTTTTCATAGCGTCCGCCCGTAAGGGGTCGAGACGCGATTTCTTTTACAGCTATATTTTCGCAATCACAAAGAGGAAGAACGAACTCGTGTCTGGAATTTATAATCAGCATAATCACGTGATCGGCCCCGAGAAGCATTTCTAATTTTTTGCGGGAAAATATGACTTGGTCACGCGCTGGAAAAAGACTTGTACGTGGGTGGATTGCAGCGCCCACTTGTGTGTTTATTGACCAATTAGAAGAGTGCTAAAATACTTTCATGGTAATTGTTAGGATGCGCACTTCACTATAGTGCCTAGACTTCATGAATCTAAGCGTCGGAATATCATCAATTTACAGTTGAGCTGGATAGATGTAGCCGTAAGTTCTATGTTAACAATTTCTTTTCTCGCACTTCTCGCTTGTGGAACTTCCTTCCGGCTCCATACTTTCCAGCCAACTTTAATATGCAAACATTTAAATGCAATGTCAATCGCTATCTACTGTCCTCTTGATTAATCTTTCCTCTTCCCGCTCATTATTAATGTTTCTGTTCTTCCACAAACTGTAACCTCTTGTATCTTAGTGGCTTTAATGCCTTGCATGGGGTGATACCGATTTTAAGACAATGTCTACGCTTTTCAGCTTCATTAATTCGGTTTTCAATTTTTCAAAGATATTGGTTTATCTTTAAGTTCTCTCTTGTAGTATTTTCTGAGAGAGCTTATTTGGAACAAACTGTAAATCTGTAAATGAAATTTAAAACTAACATCTACATTAAAACAAGCAGCTGAGAAATAAGATTATTTGTTGTTAGAGCCAATTATTGGCATCCTTACACTGTAGAAACTTTTAAATGTAGACGTCTCTTCTACTCCAATAGCTTCATATCTCGCACCTCTCGCCTGTGGAACACCCTTCCCAATTACTGTTCCCCTGAGAGCTATAATCTCCAACTATTCAAATGTAATGTCAATCGACATCTCCAGTTACCTTGATCTATCCACTATCCCTCTCCTCATCCTTTCTTCTATCACTCCTATCTGCTCTTGCTCCAAATCTTCTGCAACCCCCTGCATCCTAGTGGCTTCACGCCTTGCTCGGGGCGTAATGCTTAAAAAAAAATGCTGCACTTTAGAAAAGTTTACTTTTAACAAATTTTATTAGTTACTTTAAAAAATATTTGCCAGATTCTTATCGGGATTTATCGCAAAATTCTGGCCCTGAGAAAAGCTGGAATATGCCAAGAATAA
>OZ010597.1:26247371-26299871 GCA_963932145.1 Acanthosepion lycidas
ATATATATATATATATAATTATATTATTTTGTTGCCATATTATAATTTAGGCTCTACTTATATATTGAGCACTGTTTTTTTAAAATGAAAACAAAAATTCTAAAGTACTTCGGATTATTTACCTAACGTATTCTTTCCTATTTTTCTATATATTTGCACACACACACACACACGCACACACACACATATATATATATATATATATATATATATATATATATATTCTATGTATATTATATATGCGCGGTATTTACTCGAATGTGCTCTATATCAGTGATAGAGCTAGCATATTCAGTTGTACAAACTTATATCCATAGAACTGAATATATATATATGTGTGTGTGTGTGTGTGTGTGTGTTTAATTTTCTTACGAATTTTCCGGTGTACATTGACCAACCACTACTAGTTTTGTGCTTTTGCGCGCAATCATCGGGCGTTCGGCAACTTTTTGTCAAATGGACACTTTATTACCCTTCGGCTAACACAAATTTTTAAAACGCAACTATTTAAAATAATATGCACACACCAACTAAATTACGAGGGCGCAAGGAGTGCTCATACGAGCAAGATAGAAATGCCAAAGAATCGCCATTACTTGAGAAAAAAATAACAAAAAGAAATCAAAATGGTGATTCGCTCAGCCATTGAATATGGCACAGAGATTTTTTTCCCTCCTTTGTACCATTGTAGCATACTCCCTTAGGTGTTGCATTTAAACACACATACAGGGAGAGTTTTGTAAATTGCTGACATTTCATACTTTTAATTTCGCGCATGCGCGTCGTTTGTTTTTGATTTTGTCGACGACACGGTATAGTAGGGTTAATTGGACACCGTCTGTGATAAAAAAAAAAAAATAGAGCACCATGATGCAATTCACTCCGTCAGAAATTTGGAAACGACATGTTGTACAGCTTTGCATTCACGCCGAGACTCCAATACGAACATTTCAAAGTATTTGGGTGTCTATCAGATACAGTGTTGAGGATTCGGAAAAAGTTGGATGTGTTTAATAGTGATTACGAAGGTGTTTGGCGTGTTCATTATGGAGACGTTATGATTCTACTAGGCCTCACATTTTCCACTGACCTGAAGTGAAAACCACTACATTGAGTCAATAGCTGCATCTACCGTAAGGAAAGTTGGTTCTCTGTGCCGGCCAGAAGGTTTTTCCCGTCTGAGTCCATCCTACACATCTACAAATCTACAATTTGTCCATGCATGGAATACTGTTTCCATCTATGGATCGGTGCTCCTGCTGTTCATTTCGGGGTACTCGTCAAAATCCAAAGACGGATCTGCAATATCGTCGGTCCTGACGTGGCATCTCGAGTCCAGTCGCTTTTGATGTGGTTTCCCTCTCTATTCTATAAATATTTTCATGGCAACTGCTCTGACGAGCTATTTTCCCTGGTTCCCGACTATACGAATTTAAGCGTGTTACTAGTTTAGCATCTAGGTCCCACCCTTTTACTGTCGAAACATTTAAATGTAGCAGCCACTTCTATTCCAATAGCTTCTTCTCTCGCATTTCCCGACAGTGCAACTCCCTTCCTCTTAGTTGCTTCCTTGATAACTACAATCTTCAAAAATTTAAAGGCAAATTTAATCATCATCATCTGATGCCTTGATCCCCGTTCTTCTTTTTATCCTTTCCTCAGTGCCCCTATGCCCACTCTTTGTAAGCCCCTGCGTACTAGTGGCACTCCCATCTTGCTTGGGGTAAATTGCTTAAAAAATGTCTGGCATTTTCACATTATTTTATTGTGAGAAAAGAAAAATGCAAATTGAATTTTGCAGATCAGCTGTAAAGAGTTTCTATGTTTGCTTACAAGTTCCAAGTGTTCACTGGGTCACCCAAAAATGCACACTGGGGCAATTGAAACTAAATTTAATAAATAAACTTGAGTTTTCAAATTCTGCACAGAATAATTTTCATAGGGTAAGCAATACATATTTACATTCTTGGCAATACACGAAATTTATATATATATGTGTGTGTGTGTGTGTGTGTGTGTGTATTCTGTTTATACGTTATTTTTAATAGATACAATTTAAGTAAATGCTCTGTTTTTTAAATAAACAATATTAATTACATTTACTGGCCTGAATGTAGAAAATATGCGTTCTCCAACAGGAATCGAACCCGTGTCCTATATGGAACCGACAATTTATCTGATATGCTATACCATTCAGCCACAAAGAAAGCGCCCGGTTAGCAAAGTCCAAGTTACTGTTTATAAACAACAAATCTTCGACGATCTTTCCCGAACAATCATATCTGCTCACGAAATGTACCTTAACGTAAACATTGACAACATATTATGAAATGGATTAAGTCCGACAATTAGTTAATATTTTTACGAAATTTCTCGAACATTCAGGTCTGTAAATGTAATTAATACTGTTTATTTAAAAAACAGATCATTTAATTATATAAATTGTATCTATTAAAAATAATGTATAAACAGAAAATATATTCAATAATTATTAAAAAGTTTTCTCGATCATAATTCGTACATGGAGTTGATATGAGACATAAACAGAATAAATGAATATGTTAATTTTTTTAAAATGTATTTTTATATATTTTAGAACTATCTTAAAAGGGCCACTGGTATATACATATATATATGTGTGTGTGTGTGTGTGTGAGAGAGAGAGAGAGAGAGTGTAAATATATTGAAAAATAGGAAGGAACCGTGAGGTTAATAACCCGAAGTTCTTTAGTATTTTTGTTTCTATTCAAAAAAAAAAACAAAAAAAAAAACAGTGCTCGATACACGAGTAGATCTAATATTATAACTATTTTTTTAAAAATATGATTGCATCGCTACATTGGATTTTCAAAAACATACGCTAAAAACTTCTAATTCAATTATAGAAATTAAATTAAATTACCTAGTTCTGTTTCATCCTCAAGCGAATTTTGGAATAACTCATTTTGAAATTTACGGAGCTTTTTAAGTATATACATTCGTAGTATTACTTTCTATGGAAATGGAGAAAACCAATCATTTTAATAAGGGGCGGTAGGGTTTATTCACTTTTTCACTGGCAACTATTGTATCAACATATTAGTTATTTTCGAAAGAGGTTAAGTCAAGGTAGGGTCGGGGTGCCTTTTCTCAGACGTTCAATGCATATTGTCTAGTCTTTTTCAACGACAGAAAGATTTTGGCACTTTCTTGGTAGAAAATTAAGTTAAGAAAACTACCAAAATTTTCCTTCAGATAGTTGTATACTAATGTTAGTAATGTCTAAATTATTAAAGAAAACCTGTTTGAATGAAATTAGACTGCTTAAATATACACAATATATATATATATATGAATCATTCATACAAAAAACAGATATAGATTTTTTGGAGCGTGCGGTCGCAGCGCTAAGGTTGAATTTTTAAATTTTAAGGTTGTGCGTTTTTGTACTAATATGTAATATTACCCAACTATTAATCTACGCCCAGGGTTTTTCCCTGTTTCACCTTTCTTAACAAAATTGCTACTCTCTCAAACAAACGTACACAAAAATATCGTAAAATCAAAAGAAAATGGTTGAACACGCCAACACAGCTATAATGACAATATTCTCCACACGTGACAATAACTGACGTTATTTTCAGTTAACAATATGAAAATAGTGTTCACTACATTCCTCCAGTTGCTAAGAACATTCTGTTTTTTGTTATTATTAGTTACTTTCTTTAATTAAATTCATTTCGTTTTTTGCTTTGAGAAAGTCCACATTGGACGAAATGCGTCAGCAATAACTACAGTTTTCCTATTGTCATATATATATATATATATATATATATATATATATATATATATATATATATACACGAGCGCATGGTTAGCAATACAGTAAATTCGTCCTTGCTAACCGAACGCTTCTCTGTGGCCAAATCGGAGGACGAATATTTTCTGTGAAAATTTCTCGGACATTCAGGCCGGTAAATGTTGTTTAATACTGTTTATTATAAACAGAGCATTTACTTAAATATTTGTATCTATAAAAAGAATGTGTAAACATAAATATGCCTTAATATATATATATATATATATATATATATATATATATATATATATATATTTACAACCAAATAGTAAATAATAAAAATAAATCAGGACAAAAATACCATGTATTAATCTTCGAACATTTTCCTAGAGACAGTAAACTTAGTACAATTTTTAATAAAAATACCCTAAAATTAAGTTACAGTTGTACTGAAAACTTAGAAATGATTATTAAGAAACATAATGCTAATATCTTGAGTAAACAATTAATCCAAATTCAAAAAAATAGAGAGTATTATAAAAAGAAATGAAGATAAAGAAAAAATATGTAACTGTACAAATCCTCAAAACTGTCGCACTGAATCATTAATGTACCAATACAATATCTATTGAGGATCCAGACAAAGTTAAAGTCTACATTGAATGCACAAGGCATGAATTCAAAAGGCATGGGAACCAACATCAAAGTTCTTTTAAAATAAGTAAATACCGAAATCAGATGTCCCTATCTAAATATTCTGGCACTTAAAGGAAACCAATAAAACACCTACTGTAAAATGGAAATTAATAAGAAAAGTTAGAGTTTATGAGACATTACATGACCAATGTCCTTTGAGCATACATGAGAAATTATACATAATTAAATTTATGAAAAATAAAAATTTACTTAAAGAAATGAAATAGCTATTTTTGCTGGGATTGTCAAAGATTTTCCTTAAATAATGATTAAATGTGAAAAAAAGATGAAAAATGAGATATATATATTTATACTTGATGTCTGAATAATAATAATATTTAAATAAGAAAGTAATTCTAATATTTTTATTTGTTTAAAAAAGTATAGTCTATTAGTTATTTGAAGTAGGAATAATAATTTAAAATTGTATGAATAGATTAGAAATAAGACGTAATCAAATTCAAACGACTCTTTTGAAAAAATGTTTGTGTATAAAATTATAAATTAAACGGCAAAATAAAAATGCTACCTTTTTGTCATTGAAAAAAACAAAAAAAACAGACATGCGAAAAACAGATGTTATCATTTGTTGAACCGGCACCCCTACCCTACCTTAACATAACCCGATTTTGAAAGTAAATTATATTTTGATACACAGGTTCTCTATGAAAATGAGTACCCTACCACTCCTTATCAAGATGACTGAACTTCCTGTCACCTTAATAACTTACAATATACAATTGTATGTGCTTATAAACTCTGCAAATTTCTAAAGAAGTTATTCCAAAAATCACTTGAAAATGAAACAGTATTGGGATTTTAATTTTATTCTATAATTAAATTTAAAGCTTTAGTTTCTGTTTTTAAAACATTGTAATTCCTGTGTATTCCAGCTTTCCCTGATGATTCGCTTAGGTGAAACCTTGGTTGGTTTGTGTTGTGGATTCCGCGTGAAAAATCGGTCTCCAATAAATGACAAACGCAAGTATTTAAACTAAGAAATTAAATGTATTTACACAATATACAAAAGGTAATGCTGTTAGTAAAATCCAGGAACGCTGGTTAGTATTAATCAAAGATCCCTATATACAGTCTCGAAGTAAAATTCCTTAGAGTCGGGCGTCCTTGTAACTGACTTCTAACGTCAACTCAATCACAGTGTCTGTGTACTTTCCACTCTGTTTCTCCACCCTGTCCCTCCACCTGTTCCTCTACCCTGTTCCTCTACTTCTCATCTCTGACTGACTGTGGCTATTTTATGGCAGCAGGACGAGTCCATTTATATCAGGAAAGAGTGGACCCCATAACAGTTTGTCTGTCTCTGTAAGTTTGACTAGGTCTGCTCTACTTTTGTATTGAGCACTTTAAGTTAGTTGATTACTCGTATCGGGTTTTTTTTCTTTGGGCTTTGGACCTGTATGCTGTACGATTATTTTCGACAGACGTTCATGTTCATAGCTGTTTCTTTTTTTAAAACCATTTTTTCCTTCGAGATTGATTTGACCATTAGCAAATCAAGAAACCGAAGGTTTTCCGAGACGAGTGTAGTTACCTATATATATATATATATATATATATATATATATATATATATATATATATATATATATTATACTATGATTGTACTTCTTCGGGCGATGGTAAACAACTGGGGATTTTTTATCGCCTGAAGAAGTACAATCATAGAATTTAAACATAAAAGCTTTTGTGCGGTGATTTCACAATATTTTTAATCTCTTATAATAAAAATATAATGATAATATATTGCTCTACTTTGGATTGTGCACTTTTTAAATATATATATATATATATATATATATATATATATATATATATATATATATATATATATGATGTTGTTTGACGGTTGTTATATGAATTCATAAAAATGTTATTTTATATAGGATCTATATGTGCGTGGAGTGCACTAAATTTTGACAAATGACAAGTTAACCCACGAGAGTGTGTGGTGCCTGAGTGGCCAATTTGAGAATTTAATGTTGTTTGTAGATTATTATAAGAATTCAAACATATTTTGTCCAAACAGATTTTGTTAAATTATCTGTTTAATTTTATATTCTATTTTTTTTTAATTTTCGAATAAGATTTTGTACACCGAGAACAAAATTTTGGATAAACTGAATTTCATATCTTGTTCTCATTTTTTATGTAATTACGGCCGTCTCTGTCATTATCCTGAACTGGATGTTATCAGTGTAGTAGAAAAGATTCTGTTGGGTAAATCCTAGAAATCTTCTGGAATGCTAAGCGTCAAATTAATCCCACGTGAAGTCATGTGTGAAACGGTTACACGGAGCGAGACTGCGCCGGAAAGAAATGCAAACTTTTATTATTTTTCACGCCTATTAAATATGTCGTTTCGTTAAATGAATTGAATTAATTGGGAGCATTAAAATTCAGGACATTTTATACAAAGTTCCCATGTGTTTATTTACCTATGCGCAAAACAAACAAACTTTCATTCTAACTGAGCAGATGTTACCGTCATTTTGCAAATAAATTTTTAGATTCCAATAAGTATTTATTTTATATATCGATAAAATATGAAAATAGCTCATAATGTCAGGCGCAATTTATACATATGAGTGGGGGGGCGCACGTTTCATATTTCTAAATTCGTTTCGTTTTAATCTTAGCCAGATGTTGTTTCTCTTATTGTGTACGGCCATTGTGTCTTTATTGAAGTCAACTCTATACAAACCAAACATATTAAAAGCTTAAAACAAACAAACATAGCAATAAAAAAAAAATCTTTAAGTGAAAAAGACGAGACATTATATTTCTGGTGCATTGACAGCGACATGCGTCATGTGATGATGAGTAGAAGGCCGGGAAGGAAAACAAATGGACATCCATTTCTAAACAGGTAAAATTATAGAGAAAAATAACGGTAACTATGACGAAGGTGGGAGAAAGAAAGAAAGAATTAATGGAGGACGGGCGGGCAGATGGGAGAAGGGGATTAAAGAAACAAAGAATAATTACAAGAGATAGATAGATAGATAGATAGATAGATAGATAGATAGATAGATAGATAGATAGATAGATAGATATGAACAGAATGAGATAGATAGATAGATAGATAGATAGATAGATAGATAGATAGATAGATAGATAGATAGATATGAACAGAATGAGATAGATAGATAGATAGATAGATAGATAGATAGATAGATAGATAGATAGATAGATATGAACAGAATGAGATAGATAGATAGATAGATAGATAGATAGATAGATAGATATGATTTACCCCTACCTTCATACGTAGCCCTGCGAAGATCTTCAGGTATGTCATCACTTTCATATATTTCACATATGACTTCCTCAACCTGTCGATGCCGAAATCATTTAAGCCTGCTTGCATATGTGGGTTACCCCACTTACTTTACTAAAAGCCATTTACAGGCTTAAGGGTCGTCCCGACCCTTAAGCCTGTAAATAGGAAATTATATTCTTACCTATTCTTTTTTATCTTTTTCTCTGACCGGTATTTTCACGTGACATGTCCTTAAACCATGATGAAATAAAGGACATAATGGAAATGGCTAATTTCATTATTATCATTATCATTACCACAGCCCCAGGGGCCTTCCCTCCAGGCAGTATCTCTCTTTTGGAAGGGATCTAGGGTATTTACCCAGCGCCCGAGGCGTACCCAAAAGTGGAAGTACCGAGGGGGTTTGGCCAGTTTTCCCACGGTATTGCCATTAAACTCACTTTAAACCCCGACCATGTGTCCCATTTGCTAGCGACGTGTGTGCGCTGAAAATATACATTATTCACGAAGATGCATGAATAAGTACCTAGTCTGGTAGGTAGTAAATATCTATTTTCTTATCAGAAATTATCCTGTATAATATTCGACTTTCACAATTAATATTAACCACGGAAGTTCATTTATAACAAACGAGATTATATTTAAAAATAAATTTAAAGAAAAAAATATTTGTTGTGTATTTTCCGTACTGGCTGTATTTGGAAAATTAAAAAAAAGAAAAAAATTCCCATCGCTATAGATAGACATAAATAAAAATTTACATGCTCAGTTAAAATGTTTAAAAATCACAAAAGTCCTTGATAATGGTTAATTGAATAGCCGAAACCGCTCGAGTATATAGAACATTTGGACAGTTTTTACACACTTTATGTCCAGAAAAGAAAAACACTTCTACGAATGCCAAAAAACTGAATAAAAAGCTTAATCGAAATTCCTTGTCAGTCGTCTTTACTGAAACGTGTGTATATATATATATATATATATATATATATATATATATATATATATATATAAAGAATATATATATATATATATATATATATATATATATATATATATATAACAGAGTAGATAAGTTGGTCAATAAAATGAATTCAAACCAAATAGTACCGAATAAACCAGTACGAAAAACATTTATTAATATTAACTCAAAAATGTAGCACAGAGACTGAGGTTCCAAGATCGGAATTTTCAAACACGCCTTCATATATATATATATATATATATATATATATATATATATATATATATATATATATATATATCCCGTAACTGCCAAGCCACCACTCAACGACCGCCATCGCCTCCACATCCACAATTACAAATGGACGACTTAAATCGCCATGTGCTTCCCTATTCTGCGTTGTTTGTTGTTTGTTTTTTTTCTTTTCTTTTCTTTTTCTCCTGCTCTTGCTTCAACTTTGGCTGTTACTGCTGCTGTTTTCAACCTTGGTACACGTTTTGTTTGTTTTTTGTTTGTTATTGTTTTCGTCCGTCAATCTTTCAACACAATCGCACTTGGAAACTTTCTCTCAAAACTGCGCATGCGTGCCCTCGAACAAAAAAAAAAAATACGCGAATTGTTATACAGAGCTTGGGAACAATTTACGAGACAGGCAACAATTTTGGCTGTGAGCGAGGCAGTTTTCTTTTTAGGTATTACAACTGCTGAGTAAACGTATCTATCTATCTATTTATCTATCTATCTGTCTGTCTGTCCATTTTAAATCTGTATATCGTAACTATCTATCTAAAAATCATCACATCGTATCTATCTAAATCTAAATAAATCTGCACATTAGACCCACCTATCTAAATCTGTAATCTATATATATCTGTATAGTGTATTTATCCATTTAAATCGGTGTATTGTAATTATTTATAAACATATATAAAGCTATTTTTATTAAAAAGAATCTAAAAGAGATAAGTTATCGGAACAACGAACAAAAAACCGTTGATTTCTCCTTCTTCTTCTTCTTAATCTTCTTTTTCTTCTTCTTCATCTTCTTTTTCTTCTTCGTCTTCTTTTTCTTCTTCTTCGTCTTCTTTTTCTTCTTCGTCTTCTTTTTCTTCATCCTCTTTTTCTATCCATTTATTATTCTTTCCCTCCGTTTAATTTCTCGTTCTCGCTTTACTTTTCTTTCTTTCTTTCTTTCTTTATTTCTTTCTTTCTTTCTTTCTTTCTTTCTTTCTTTCATCTACTCTCTCTTTGTGTATTCCTTTTACACTCTCATTTATTCTTTCACTCTCCCTCACTATTTTGATTTTCCTAGCGTCCTTTTACCCTTTCATTTCGTCTTCTTTTTCTCCCATCGCTTTCTCATTCATCTGCTCCCCTTCTTTTTTCACTCCCCCCTCCATATCTATCTATCTATCTATCTATCTATATATATATATATATATATATATATATATATATATATATATATATATATATATATATATATTAGTTGAAGATTAGATGTAAATTAAATATGGGTCGGAATCCGACAGGATGATAAGATAACGTTTCCAATTTGTTCTTTATCTTATCATATATATATATATATATATATATATATATATATATATATATATGCTACTTTCTAGCTGATCTTTACTCCTCTTGTTTATTTTTTATTCACCCTTTTTCGCAATGTAATTTCTTTTATCCCCCCACAGACACACACTTTCCTTTCGGTTACAGTTTTTTCCTTCTTTCTTTTGTTTTTCATTATATTTCACACACTCTCTCTCTCTCTCTCTCTCTCTCTCTCTCTCTCTCTCTCTCTCTCTCTCTCTCTCTCTCTCTGTCCTTCCCTCTCATCTTCTTTCCCTTTCCTTCACATTCCAATGGCAGGATTTATGCCTCTGACGATCTGGATGAAGGTGGCTACGGCAGTCATGTGTTATGCCGTTGGTCTTCAGGTGGCTGGGCTAGCCACACCCAACTGGTGTCGTACTTCCTTGTCCCAAATGGGCCTCTTCTATCCAGCCAAATACCTGCCGACACCCGTCCCCTTCAAGGATCCGAACGACACCTGCATTCTTTTATCAAGACTCCAGCCAGGTAAGTATGAAAGAAAAAATTATGTTTGTTTTTTTCATTCTGAAAAATCAATTTTAATGAGACGTGCAAATCCAACACACACACACACATATATATTACATATATATGTATACACGCACGCACACACATATATAACCATATATATATATATATGTGTGTGTGTATGTATATACACAAACACACACAAATACATATGTATATATATATATACACATACATACATTACATGTATACATATGTCTAATTATTAGTACATATAATCAAATATATATATATATATATATATATATATATATATATATATATATATATGACATAGTTGATTGTAATTCATATGGATAATATTACCATGGCTTAACTCCGACTTGTTAATTATATATATGTATGTATGTATGTATATATAACTTATTGTAATTATTGTTGTTGCTCTTGTTGTTTTTACCTGGAAGATTTAGCATGGAACAAACCTTTATAAAATCCCAGCGATATGAAAACAAGAATATTAAGGTGGTTCAGTAAATCTGTAGCTAATCATAGTTATTATTTTGATCTGAAATTTTCACTGTATTATGCTCAGTCTACATGATTAATGAAAAAATGTTGGCTTAAGTGCATTGAGAAAGAAAGATATAAACATACTTTCTTCTTCATTCTATAGACTTTTTGAGAAATTTATGCAATTACAATTCCCAAATGTACACTATGAACAACTCATATATATATATATATATATATATATATATATATATATATATATATATATATATATTGTTGACTGCATATAACAGAACTTGTTTAAATTAATTCTTACTGCCTATCTCTCCCTCTCTCTCTCTCTCTCTCTCTCTCTCTCTATATATATATATATATATATATATATATATATATATATATATATATATCAAGTGATGGTGTTGAATGTAGAATAATCTATTATTCTACATTCAACACCATCAGTTGATAAGACACCAGAAGTGTTGAAGCAAAATGGCTATTTTTCTAGTGACTTTATAACATATTTATGTTATAATTTTCAACTAAATGATTATATTTGTACTATTCTGTATTGAGCACTCTTTTAAGAATAGTTTTTGTTACTTATTAGAATTTATTCCCCATACACTAATCCTATAAATTCCAATAAGCAATAAATACTATATATATATATATATATATATATATATATATATATATATATATGAATTTCTAAAGAAGTAAAGGATTTTTGTTTATTAATCCAATAGTTTTTATCATTCAAACGTTATTGGACGTTCCTTTTTTACTTTTAAATAGTATAATTTATTATCGTCTCCTGGCCTGAATATTCGAGAAATCTAATTAAAGAAAAAGATACGCCCTCCGGCAGGATTCAAATCGTTAGTAGGAGAAATTGTCTTTAGATTCGACGTGCATTAACCGACTCAGCCACGAAGGATATCAAGCAAGGCTGAATAATACCTTTAAACGAAATCCTTCTCGTCGTAGATTCTCAAAATTTAATTTCTGTTCAGTTTCGTATCCAAACGGAAAAAAAGCAATTTCTCACGAAATAATGAATTTTTTTTCTATATTAACCCGACTGATTTTATCACTTTAAACATTATAGCGGATACTCATATGTGAGTAAACGCTCCGGTATATTTAATTATTTTGGTCGACTGACCTGAATATATCATAAATCTTATTAAAGAAAAAGATATATATGCTGCGAGAATCTTTAAAGAATTTGCGCTTAAAGGCACTATTCAGCTTTGCTCGATTAGCGAGACCCTTCATGGTCGAGTTGGCGTAACACACATCAGATCTAACGATGGTTTTTCCTACTAAGGATAATGCAATTCCAAATCCTGCCGAAGAGCGCATTTATACTTTAACATAATTTCTGGAATATTATAGATTAATTATTGTTATTATTATTATTATTATATTGAATGGATTTTGATATCATTTCTTATTACTAAAAACGTTATTTTTAGAGTTTTAATTTGAGTTGCAATCCCTGTCTGGTGTGGAGGTGTCTTAAACAGTAAAATTCTCAATCTAGGCCGGTTGTTGTTAATTTCACTGTTTAAGAAAAAATAAACAGGGATAAAAATTGAAATCCGTGTACCCACTAAAAATAACGTTTACAGTAATTATATATATATATATATATATATATATATATATATATATATTGTTGTATGGGTACGAGTTTGTGATCCTGGATCATCAGACAAACAAAAGAGTTTGTCTGATGATCGTAAAAGCGTGAAACCTAGGGCTACAAACTCATATCCATACTGCTAAATATGTTAGCACTGTCACTAATATTGAGCACTTTCCCTTAAATACCGCGTATCTATTATATATATATATATATATATATATATATATATATATATATATATATATATATATATATATATATATATAATAAGAGAAAGAGAGAGAATTAATAGAAATAAAAGTTTTGTCATTTAGCTAATTGATGTGACATTCAGCATCCCGACTCCAAAGTTTCGGAGACGAACCCTCCAGGAATTACTCCATCTACTCGTCAGGCGTATCACCAATTGACTGCTTATATTTCTCGATTTTCTTTTTTATATGCACTTTTCATTGGTGTATTTTTTCACGGTGTGTGCTGCGTGTATGATTTCGCACGCGTGCGCCCATGGACCTGTCTGCGAGTATGTGTGAACCTGTAGAATATCCTGATTATTTTCGTGGTTCTTTTTCTCTTTTCTTTCAATTGTAGCCATTTTGACTTCCGGTTTTCTAGGCATATGCTGTCGTTGTTAATTCTTGAGCGTTCAAGTGTTTTCTTGAGGTAGAAAAAATGTACTTCGTTTTTTACATAAATATTTTTTATGTTTTAATGTTCAAGTAATAAAGTAAATATTTATATATGTCTTCACTTGGCCATTATTTTGTTTTCTTACCTGATTTGGTGGCACCTTAAGTACTACTAGGGTATTTATTTTAGGAGGTTAGTTTTATAATTTAATTCTTACTATTATCGTTTGAATTTGCATATGCTTATATTCATACGTTTACGCACACACACCCACACGCACACACACACACACAGACATATATATATATATATATATATATATATATATATATATATATATATATATAGGCATCCACTGTAAGCCATTGATTCTGGGATAAATAAAGATTTTTTTAATAACTTCTTTTATGTGTCGTTTCCCTGCAGAACTTTGGCAACCATGGCTCTCCACATCTTTCTATCCTTTGTAGCCCTTAGTCTTTCTACTTTCCTGTTTTGTCGTCCATTTACACAAGCTATTAAGGAGATTATTTGCTACTTCTCTCTAACCTTCTAGAATTCATATGCCCTGAGAGTGTCAAATTCTCCAAGCCAACTTTCCTCATTATGTGTCTCTAAAATCTCAACTTTCTTTATCTTATTCTAAGTGTTCTTTTCATTTCCATCGTCTTTATAACTTCCTCGTTACTCACATGCTATGTCCATAGTATTCTCAGCACCCTTCTGTATAACCACATCTCTGTTGCCTAAAATCACCTCTTCATGTGTTAGGAAACTATTTAGCATTTATTTCCATAAAGGATTATTGATATTACATAGTAATTCAGCGCTCTTTTCTTTATTTCTAACGAAACTTTCCTGTTCCTTAATATATTGTTTAGATTTTGAAAGGGAACTTCCGATATTCCGTTGCATCTTCCGATATTCCGTTGCATCTTCCGATATTCCGTTGCATCTTCCGATTTCCGTCATCTGTTATAACACTCCCCAGATTTTTATTAATTAATTAATTTATTTATTTGATATTGAAGTCTCCAATTTGTAACTTGCATTTTAGATTGTTTCTCTTACTGATAATCATAGATTCTGTCTTAATAATGAGTCCTTTCTTCGCACTTTTCTTTAGTACCTTGTGCAGAACTTCCTCCAGTTTTCTTTCAGTGTCTACTGTCAGCCCGGCCCAACTCTTCACCTGGATTCTCCTTGATCCCGCCCTCTCCGCCATCAGGTATAGACGCTGCCTTCAACAAGCTGGTTTCATGTCCGCCCGTTCCACCTCCGATCACCGCAAGAACGGCCACCTCTTTGTCGCCTTTATCGATCTGAAGGCCGCCTTTGACATAGTTGACAGACCCACACTGCAGAACACCGTGCACACTCTCGCTCTCTCGCGAAAGTAACTTACATTCTCCAGCATGCTCTACGACGGCGCTGAGAGTTGTGTGCAGATCAACGGAAAGATTTCCAACTAGTTCCTGATCACTGCCGGCGTGTGTCAGGGTTGTTTAGCCGCCCCCGATTTATTCAGCTGCATCATTAACCTATGATGGATTCAGCGTGCGACCGCTTCCCCAGTGTTCAGCTCAGGGACTACGGCCTAACCGCCGACAACACAACGTTTTTTGCTGCTCACTGGTCACGTTAGAGGGGGAATTCTAAGTGTTCAACAAGTAGGCAATATGGCTTGGGCTACGCGTAAAGTGGTCAAAGACCAAGGTTATGTACGTAGGAGATGGCCCCGATCTACCGCCCATCATCAATAGCAGTGACCCTGTCGAGTTCAGCATATCTTTCGTATATTTGTGCTCACGGAGATCAATAGATGTAGGCTAGCTACAGGTGTCATGAGAAACCTCAGAAGACTAATATGGCAACGTCACATCCCCCGAAGCACCAAGCTACGAGTTTACAACGCCACCGTCCGAGAGGTCACCTCTCAGCAAGACTCTCGCCTACCGCATCCATATCTTCGAGTTACCCATTCACTGAGTGAGTGCGTTGGTCTGATCTTCTGCTCAATGAGTACCAACGCAGAAGGATTGGCCGAGTCGAACACCGACCCAACTATCGCTTAGCGCGTGTTCACTGGCTCGGTCACAATCTGCAACAACCTGATCATCACCCTACCGGTGTCATCTAACAGTTCAACCCGCCATCTGTAAAATGGAGACAACCTTGCGGCAGACCACGGAGTCGCTGTCGCTGAATGGACGTCCTCCACCAGGATCTCCAGCATATTAATCTGGAACAGGAGGATTTTCCGACGCTCTGCCAACACCGTCGTAGCTGGAGCGACAAGCTGTCTCTTTGGGTCATGTCACTGGATCCAACCAACGCCTTTATCCACTGTGACATGTGTCCTTGAGTGACAGGACCCAAAGAGTGTGAGTTCAATACCTGGGTAAAGCAGTGGAGAACTTGGAGATAGGAATTAACAGGAGATAACTGATAACTGACATCCATTAGAGATGATACGAGGAACTAGAACACTCTACCCCAGCGAGCGAAATAAAGGGTTCAGTTCGACATTCCAACCACCTGAAGAAGGCCGGAGCGTACAGCGGCCGAAACGCTGTGATAGATATGGCAATAAAGATGAGGATGATAGTCCGAACAATGTAAATAGTGTATATAATACTTCATCTCAGAAATATAGACAGATAAATTTCCCTAATAAATCATTTTTGTCACAAGTTATCTACCATTGCCTGAGGAAGTACAATTATAGTGTTGAAACATGAAAGCTTTTTTGTAACGATGTAAAATGTTTTTAAAATATTGTATATGTTGCATATTGTATTGTATAATAGATAGATAGATAGATAGATAGATAGATAGATAGATAGATAGATAGATAGATAGATAGATATGAACAGACTGGGATATATAGATACATAATGAACAGACTGAGATAGATAGATAGATAGATAGATAGATAGATAGATAGATAGATAGATAGATAGATAGATAGATATGAACAGACTGGGATATATAGATACATAATGAACAGACTGAGATAGATAGATAGATAGATAGATAGATAGATAGATAGATAGATAGATATGAACAGACTGGGATAGATAGATAGATAGATAGATAGATAGATAGATAGATAGATAGATAGATAGATATGAACAGACTGAGATAGATAGATAGATAGATAGATAGATAGATAGATAGATAGATAGATAGATAGATATGAACAGACTGGGATAGATAGATAGAAACAAAGAAACAAAGAAAGGGGGAGAAAGAAAAGAAAGATTAAATCACTCTTATTAACACGATAATAAAACAAAGTGCAAAAGTGATGATGTTGAAGAATGAAAACCGCTGTAAAGAATTGAATGCTTTACAAGACTTTACAAGAACAAGAAAAGCATTCAAAATAATATCCCTATAAATGAGATGAGAGAGTAGTGTAACGGATGCAGAGGCTTTATTTGAATGATTGTTTGATTGACTGGTTCGTTTTCTTTGACTCATCAAATATCCTGTGTATGACGACAAACTACACGCGGCAGCAAGGCCTCTGATCGGGAGATTTTGAGGAACGTTGAACCACCTCTTAATTGCTGTTGTTCCTAGGTTCACCCTGACCCGGCGTAATAGTACCTGTTAGGGTCCAAGCTATGGGCAAATAATTAACGCGCAAACTGGGTTTAAAACACTATGAAAGTATAAAAATACATTTTATAGTAAAAATACCAGCAATACATTTTCATAATAAAAAAAATAACATCAATACATTTTTGAAACAAAACAAAAAAATTACTAGCAATGCATTTTTCGGATAAAAAAATGCCAGCATTACGTTCTTTGTAAAAGAAATCATTAATGATGCCAAGAAAATTAAATTTCTGCATTAAATGACCCATAAGGTGTTGATATACCGCTAAACAAACGAACGACTTATCAACTTGTTATATAGGAATAAAGTGTCGCTGCCGACACTTGAGTTTGAACATAGATCGCCAGAGAGTAAACACAGGCGATCCCATTATCAGATTAAGTGTATCACGTGGCCATAGAGGAAACACATAAGTAGGAAGTCGCGTGATGTCTAATTGATTGTCATTCCTAGTCTATCCTCTATACTATATGAATCGCTATTTCTAGTCTATCCTCTATACTATACGGACCGCTATTCTCTACTGTATCCACTATACTATTTCTCTATTCATATCACTATAAGGGTTACTATTCGAGCGAGTATTATCAAGTATGTACTATTAGTGCGAGTGTTAATCGAAGACATCTGACACCAGTATTATTCAACGGTGTTACTATAGGTTGTATCTGCGATTACAAAGTCTCCACTACAACGAGAATTACGAAAGTGACAACGAGAATTCGTTGACATTACAAAAGTGGCAACGAGTGTTCACTGACATCACAACTCTTTGCAGGTTATTTAAAGCCAGAAAATATTTTTAGATTGTAAGAATTTATTTGTTAGATAATAATCATCTAGTGACACAGGTCTTGCTAATTAACCCACAGCTGGGGAGAGAATAGGTGGATTCATGCCTTTTCCAAGGTTATTTTGCACTCAAGTGAATATAACGGACCCAACGAGAATTGGAACTTGCCTCTCCGATTAACAATTCCGAGCCATTATCCATTGCACCACCCGCACATCCAAGCTCACAGCAAATTGCATTCACATAGAGAATTGTAGAGAGAAAGAAGGAATAAATCTGTATGGCTTTCATTTGATCTTCTGATAAAAGAGAATAGCATAGACGAAACACATTCAAAAGGCTTAAGGAAAATGGAGACAAAAAAGGGACTTATACTCAGATTCAGAAAGTGACAGTTGATATTTCAAGAACACATAATGAAGACGGTATTTAACGATCACGTGACATATCGACGGCAAAAAGGACAGGGGAAGACAGCGGGTCTCCTACCCGAATGGAGGTTCGAACGGAAGTGTGAGGCTTGACAGAGGAACAAATATTGGTAAGAGCTACAAGAGATTGTGGAGAGCCATGATCGTTCACGCCCTGAAGCAACACGGCACACAGACGAAGTAGTAGATAAAGTAACGCTTCTTATAAAGTCTGGCTTCTTGAGACACAATGGATGCGAGTTCGAGTCTTGCTGAATACTTGTTCTTTATTTTCGGTTAGCGTTGTTTATTAAAGATCGAAGAAAGATGGTCTGAGTAGTTGCGATAACAACTGAAATGCATCTGGAAGCAAATCTAGCTTAGTCATAGTTTTTTTTTGTTAAAAAAAAAAACTAATTAGTTTTTCTTGTTTCTTTGTTACTGTTTTGCTTTTTTAATCGTAACGCTCAAGTCGATCGACATTCTACGATCGTCAATTAAGTTGTATCAAAAATAACGGACAAGATTTAAACTCGCCCTCGTATCATAGGAAATCTGTCAGACATGGAAGGCGTTTTATACACTTGACTAAAGAAATGAACCCCCTAAGTGTGGCTAAAGGTCGTCCTATAGCGATAGATTTTCTCAGCTGTTGTTTGTTTGCAACTTGTAGTTATCGATGTAATATTCTTTTATTCGTTTTCTTAAATCGCCCTTTTTTATAATGAATTTTTTACTAGTTTATTCGTCATCTTTATTTGCGCTGATATTTATCGCATCGAACAGGTTTATTTCAGAATCTACAACCATTAAATAAGCGGTGGGTATCGACAAAAAAATATTAAGTTTCTTTTCCCGCACTTCTCGCTTGTGGAACTCTCTTCTGGCTTCTTGCTTTCCAGTCAGGGTTGATCTTCAGAAATTTTAAGGCAATCGTTGTCTTCAGCCTTCTTAGTTACTGTTCTTTTATTGTTCTTACCTCTTAATAATGTTTTTCTTTTTCGTATATTATTTCATACTCGGGACCCACCCCAGCGTGTCTTAGTGGCATTCTTGCCTTCCTTGAGGTGAAATGATAAAAAATGAAAAACTTGAACTCATATTACACATCCGTCTGACAAAACGACGGCTTTCTTTTTTACTGAGAACATTTTATCTGCCCTATGTATACATATATACGTGTACGTGTACGCCTATTTTTCGTAATTTTTGCCAATCATTTTAATTATGAGAGCAAAGATTTCAGTTTCTTTCCGTCTCCGACCATTGATCTGGACTCGAAATTGAACAAAACACAAATGAAGTTTGAATTAAATTTAATTGAAACAAACTCGTAAATACAAAAAAAAATGGAAGACTTCCCTTTTTTTTTTCTCTCATGATAGGAAGTTTACGCATTAATTTATAAGTAAAAAGGGGAATAAAGGGGAAATGAACCAAAGTGAAAATACGCGAGAACAGGAACGTGATTTATCGAAAGCCGAGTAAAACAATAGGAAACTAATTGATACCGCAATATTTTCTGTTAATTGTGACTACAGAAAACGCAGCGTGGTTAGAATATCAAAATGAAACCATCCTCATCACTCACAGAGAAAGGTTGTGGTTGGATTGGGGTATCTCGCCATACTTTACAAAATAATTTTATTAAATGTCTGTCTATATTTCTGAGATGAGGTATTATGTACACTATTTACATTATTCGGATTATTGTCCTCATCTTTGTCGCCATATTTATTACAACGTTTCGGCCTTTCAGTATCTGTCTATATTTCTGAGATGTGGTATTATGTACACTATTTACATTATTCGGACTATTATCCTCATCTTTGTCGCTATATTTATTACAACGTTTCGGCCTTTCAGTATCTGTCTATATTTCTGAGATGAGGTATTATGTACACTATTTACATTATTCGGACTATTGTCCTCATCTTTGTTGCCATATTTACAACGGCCGAAACGCTGCAATAAATATGGCAACAAAGATGAGGACAATAGTCCGAATTTTATTAAAGCACAATAATTTAAAGATAAAACTGACTTTTCAATCATTTCACCCCAATCTAGGCAACAGATCCACTAAGAGGTGGGGGTTATGGGGCAGTATTAGACCAATTTATTGAAAGATCTTCGTCCCAAAGTCTTAGAAAAATATTAACACCATCACACTGTCCTTTTTCTATAAATAATTTCATGGTAATTTTTCTGATTAACTTTACTCTATGGAATTCCATTTTTAAAAAATATTATCCCCGCACGCCACCGACAAATTGAACATATATGAACTAGTTAGGATTTCATAGAGACCTTGAGGTATTATGGTGGCTGCAGTAAGAATGGTAAGTAAGAATGTGTCGTTTTTGGAGTGAGGAATACTCCTGCCCAGTAATTGGAGATAAACTTAATAAATGGTGGTCGTCCTGGGTATGACGATAGACTACATCCGGCAGCAAGGCCTCTAATCGGGAGGAATTGAGAAGCGTGGAATCACCTCTTAATTGCTTTTCTTCCGAGGTCCACCCTGACCAAGGGTGGTAGCACTGGTTAGTGTCCCAGCTATGGTCAAATAGTTAACACCAAAACAGGTGTCAAAACACTATGAAAGTATAGAAATACATTTTTATAGTGAAGGTGCAAGCAATACATTTTCACAGTAAAAAAAAATGTTATCAGCAATACATTTTAGTAAAAGAAATTACTAATACTCCCAAGAAAATTAAATTTCTGAATTAAATGACCCATAACGTGTTGATATGCCATTAAAAACAAATTAAAATAAACAAGCAAGTATCCTCTCTCTTCAAGTCAATCATTATCCTCATAATTTTTGTGATGTCAACGTACACTCTGTCACCATCTTTATTACAACGTTTCGGCCGTTTACGCTCCGGCCTTCTTCAGGTGGTTGAAATTTCTTACTGAACCCTTTATTTCGCTCACTGGGGTAGACTCTGCTATTTCCACCTGCCATGTTTAATGGATGTCAGTTATCAGTTATCTCCTGTTAATTCCCATCTCCAAGTTCTCCACCGCCTTAACCAGGTATTGAACTCACACTCTTTGGGTCCTGTCACTGGATCTAACCAACGCCTTTATCCACTGTGCCATTTGTCCTCGAGGACATTCCAACCACCGGAAGAAGGCCAGAGCGTACAACGGCCGAAACGTTGTAATAAATATGGCGTCAAAGATGAGGACAATAGTCCAAATAATGTAAATAGTGTACATAATACCTCATCTCAGAAATATAGACAGATACTCAACGTACACTCGTTGCCACTTTTGTGATGTCAACGAATACTCATTGTCATGTTCGTTATGCTCGTTGTAGTGGAGACTTTGTAATCGCAGATACAATATAGTAACGTGGGTCAATCCATATTTCTTGTTCATTGCTCGTTTAATTTTTCTCTATTGTCATTTGCGAAATTCTTAAAGTTTGATTTTTTTCCGGCACTTTCAACTCAGACGTCCTGGATATGACGATAAACGACATAGGCATCAAGGCTTCTACTGGAAAGTTTTGAAGAGCTTAGAACCACCTCTCAATAGCTGTTGTTCCGAGGTTCACCTTGTAGTAGTAGCACCTGTTAGGATTCCACATATGAACAAATATTGAATTCACAAACTGAGGTCCAAACACCATGAAAATATAAAAATACCAGCAACACATTTTCATATTTTAAAAGAAAATTACCAGCAATAATTTTTTTAAGAAATAAATTGCTAATGCTCCTAAGAACATTAAATTTCGGCGTTAAATGACCCATGAGGCCATAAAACAAACAAAACAAATGCAGGCCGAGCCAGAAAAGTGAGATTGGACTTCTTTTAAACAATATGGAACGATCACCTTTTTATAGATGCACTCAAAATGCGATTCGAGGACCAAGACAAGAAATATTCAGATATTTTCTGTTAAATATATTTTAAGAAACCATCACTTTTTAACGGTTATATTAAAAGCTGATCACCCCTATATATTTTATACGCATTTTAAATATTATATAATAATAATATATCGACAGTCCTAGGGAGAACTCAGTGGCGATTATCGAGTCAATGTAAATTCTGTGGTTCCGAATTCAGCGTTTTCCTTATCTTAACCAAGGCTAGTAAGAGCAGTGTACCCTACTATTTAACCTATTGCTGGGGGGAAAGAGATGGATTCATATTTTTCCTAATGGTATTTGCGCGAAAGGTAACATATTGAACTCTGATTTCTCCTTTCAAGTCGCTAACGATCCGAGCCGGTAATCATCCGAGCCGTTAACCATTCAAGCCGCTAACCATCCGAGCTGCAAACCATCCGAGCCGCTAACCATCTGTGCCGCTAACCATTCAAGCCGCTAACCATCCGAGCCGCAAAACTTCTGAGCTGCTAACGATCCGAGCTGCAAACCATCCGAGCCGCTAACCATCTGAACCGCTAACCATCCGAGCTGCAAACCATCTGAGCCGCTAACCACCTGAGCTGCTCACAACCTGAGCCGCTAACCATCTGAGCCGCTAACCATACGAGCCGCTAACCATACGAGCCGCTAACCATCTGAGCCGCTAACCACCTGAGCTGCTCACCACCTGAGCCGCTAACCATCCGAGGCTCAAAACTTCTGAGTTGATAACCATCCGAGCCGCTAACACTCTGATCCGCTGACCATCTCAGCTACTAACCATCCTAGTCACTAACCATCCGAGCCTCAAAACTTCTGAGCTGATAACCCTCTGAGCCGCTAACCCTCTGAGCCGCTGACTATCTCAGCAGCTAACCATCCTAGCCGCTAACCATCCGAGCCTCAAAACTTCTGAGCTGATAACCATCTGAGCCGCTAACCACCTGAGCTGCTCACAACCTGAGCCGCTAACCCTCAGGGCCGGTGACCACCTCAGTAGCTAACCATCCTAGCCGCTAACCATCCGAGCCTCAAAACTTCTGAGCCGCTAACCCTCTGAGTCGCTGACCATCTCAGCAGCTAACCATCCTAGCCGCTAACCATCCGAGCCTCAAAACTTCTGAGCTGATAACCATCCGAGCCGCAAACCACCTGGGCAGTTAACCATTCGAGACGCTAACCATCCGAACGGCAAACCATCTGAGCGGCTAACCATCCGTGCCGCTAACCATCTGAGCCGCTAACCATTACACCACCTGCTCAACTATAAATATTTTATACACATTTTCAAATTTTGATCCCTATTATTATACACATATCTACGATTCGATTCGGGTGTGAAACAACTTATGGCAGATACAATATAAAATTAAACAGATGAACCTTGTGGGTAGAATTTAATAAAAGAGGCGACCATAGTCGGGATCATCGAGTCAATGCGAATGGCTCTTACCTTAGCTGCATAGTATTCGCTTCCCCTGGGCTACATACAATTTTGAGTTCAGACTTTCCTTCTTCTAGACTGGTTGCCACCCAAGGCTATAGAACCCAATTTGTCCTACTATTTACCCATCAATAAGAGAAGAGTTGAATCCATGCCTTTCGCAAGGGTATTAGCACTTAAGTGAATGAAATGAACTCGACTGGAATTCAACCTCGGCTCAATCCGAGCCGCGTTCTATTACTTTACCGTGTCTGTTTATTTAATAAAAATGGTAAATTATTTCATTTGTCCAGTTTTCGAAAGTAGCAGACTGCGACATTCCTTTCAAAATTGCTGGTTGGTTAAGTATATTTCTAGAATCACTCTAAAGTGCCGAGAATCCTTGACTTCATGCTAAAGCAAATATTGTCTTCTCGTTTGGTCTCCAGAGATATTATACAATCATACCGACCCAATAACTAAGCGGAAGATGCAAGCAAAAAAGAAAATCTTGTCTGGGCTGTTAAGGAACTGCTGTCTGCTTGTTAGAGGCTAAATAATAAAATACCGAAAAAGAAAAAAAAAACTCTCTGGGAATCTAGGTGTCCTGGGAAAGAATGATGATAAAACAAAATCGGTTTAAAATCAGCTGTATATCGTGGCAAAAGCAATAATGGTCCCGCAGTCTGTGGTCAAGCCATCCTTATGAGCGAAAAGTCAGAAGCCATCCTTATGGGCGAGAAGCCAGAAGCCATCCTTATGGGACAGAAGCCAAAAGCTGATTGTTTTGGATTAATATTCATCTGAGAATTATGCTTCCCACTTAATGATTCTCATTTCCCGCGTCCGTTGAAACCATATTGATCACGTGACGAGGAGATAATGTGACTTTTGTTATCAATCAAATTTGAATTTCTATCGTCTCAGTCTCTCTTTCTCTCTCTCTCTCTCTCTCTCTCTCTCTCCCTCAGACACATTCTTTATCTTTTTCTCTCTCTCTTTCCCTCACAAATACTCTTTCTCTCTCTCACTATATATATATATATATATATATATATATATATATATATATATATATATATATATATATATATATATATATATATATATATATATATATATATATATATATATATATATATATATATATATATATATATATATATATATATATATATATTATGAAATGGACAAAGTCCGACAATTATTTTTTAAGACATTAATATACATATGTATAGGATACAGGTTCGAATCCTTTTGGATGACGCATATTTCTATGAAAATTTCTCGGACATTCCGGCCGGTAAATGTTGTTAATACTGCTTATTATAAACAGAGCATTTACTTAAATATTTATATCTATAAAAAAATCGTATAAACATAAAAAAAATGTTGTAATATATATATATATATATATATATATATATATATATATATATATATATATATACGCACACACACACACACACACACACTCACACTCTTGTGCAAATTATTTGAAATAAAGCGAATAATTTCGTTATTATTTACTTTATTCGTATTTTTCCAACGAAACATAACCCAGTGCAGATGTTAGTACTTCGTATGTTCATTCCATGAAGTCTTTCTTTACAGATTGACCACGGATTCTCAATTGGATTTAAATCAGGAGAGTTTCCGGGCCAGTCCCTAGTACTTTGATTTGTTCGCTGGTAAGGCTTGCCAATGTTAGTGCAGCGTTACAATTTTCGTACATTTCCTTGGAGTAACATCCATCGCAGACAATGGCCGTAGGACAACTAATCAACAGTTGAGATAATAGTATCTGGTCGTGATGAAAATCAGCTGCAATCACGGATGACGCAATATTTTTCAACACCAAACAAATTTCATCGTACACGCCAAATATAGATTAATATTACTGCATACCACTACAAATGACCTAATCTGAGGTAAACAAAAAAAAAATACAAATCGATTACACCCTGTCATCCCAGTGATTTTAAATAGCGTTTGAAGTTATATATGTATGTGTGTGTGTGTGTGTGTGTGTGTGTGTGTGTGTGTAACTTCAAACGCTATTTTTAGTCGATATCTGTATTTGAGTAGACGCTCCGTTTTTTAAACAGTGTTTATTTTGTCTACCGGTCTGCGCCCGCGCACCTGAGAAAATTTTATAAAGAAAATGCGCCGCCATTAAGTTTTCTAGAGTGTACAGGCAGGTAGACGGAAAAAAACACTCTTTAAAAAATGGAGCGTTTACTCAAATGTAGATATCCACTAACAATAACGATTAAGTAATAAAAATATGTTGGATGAAAAAATAAAATTAATTAATTCTTCACACACACACATACACACATACACATATATATAATAGAATAGAATTCTTTTTCAATTTTTATATCATTCTCTCTCTCTCTCACCCTCACTCTAACTCTCTGTTTCTCTCTCTTTTGTTTTATTGTTCTTCCTCTTTCCGATATATTGATATATATTAATATTTGTAAGTCAGCGTGGCCGAGAGTTTGTGCGTACTGGCCTTATTCAAACTTGTTTAACCTCTTCAAGTCTCGGGTTAACCGTTACTTGTCAGAAACTGTACTTCTTACCACCTCCACTTACACTCACGTAAAAACCTCATTCAGTAACACTCTACCTTGAGTGGCTCTTGGGACTTGTAATGAGTGCACGATTAGTTAAAAAAAAGAAAGATAGATAGATAGATAGATAGATAGATATGAACAGAATGAGATAGATAGATAGATAGATAGATAGATCAGAACAGACTAACATAGATACATAGATCAGAACAGACTGAGATAGATAGATAGATAGATAGATAGATAGATAGATAGATAGATAGATCAGAACAGACTAACATAGATACATAGATCAGAACAGACTGAGATAGATAGATAGATAGATAGATAGATAGATAGATAGATAGATAGATAGATAGATCAGAACAGACTAACATAGATACATAGATCAGAACAGACTGATATAGATAGATAGATAGATAGATAGATCAGAACAGACTAACATACATACATAGATCAGAACAGACTGAGATAGATAGATAGATAGATAGATAGATAGATAGATAGATAGATAGATAGATCAGAACAGACTAACATAGATACATAGATCAGAACAGACTGATATAGATAGATAGATAGATAGATAGATAGATAGATAGATAGATAGATAGATAGATAGATAGATAGATCAGAACAGACTGGGATAGATAGATAGATAGATAGATAGATAGATAGATCAGAACAGACTGGCATAGACAGATGCCATCCCAATACAATTTGATAAGTACAAACTATATTTAGTCTAAGAGATCATACAGCAAAACAATAAATACCGATCATGAAAAGATATAAAGTCGTTATTCTTGTTATAAATGAATACAACAATCAATCATTATATACGGCAGTGAATGCTTGACAATTTCTGCAGAGAGGAAGAGGAAACTGGAAGAAATAGATATGGGTTCTACAGAAGGATGATGAGAATAACAGGGATGGGACGCGAAAGCAACGAAGACGTGCCAAGAAAAATGGAATAAAATTGAAACTTTTATTTAGAATCCGAAAGCGTCAGCTGAAATTTCTAGAACACAATGATGAAAGAGGGCTCGGAAAATGTGTCACTTACGGGAAGGCAAAATGTTAGGAGGAGGACAAGCTCATGTGAAGGGATGGCGGAGGGATTGTTTGGAAGGATGGCAAAGAGATAAACGTTGCAAAGAGCTACGAGAGAGGTTGTGGAGAACCATAATCTCCCACCTCTTGAATGGACACAATACATGAAAGAACAAATTGGCGCATTAATTCAAACTGGAAATTACTGGATGGGAACGGAAGCCATTGAGAATTGTGCAAATGATTTAGATTTGACAATGCAGAAACCAAAAGCTGGTCCTTGGTTTTAAAGCATTCCATGTCCCTTCAAGGCATAGGCAATCATGACCTTCCTTTACATTATTATTTGGGAATCGTCATGACTTCTTGAGAAAGTGGTTTGCCTTTGTATTTTTCACGGTTTGGGATTCAGTGATTTTTCTAGCGACCATTTTAGGTTATAACTCCCAAGTCTACTCTGCTGTTTAGCTCATAGGTGGAAAAATTGGATTAATACCTTTTCAAAGGACATTAGTGTGAAGTAAATACAGCAAACGAAGGTTGCAACTTGAATGCTGTTAACCGATTCCACTTTCTGGGCCGATAAACGTTACACTATCTGCACGTTTTACTAGAAAAAAAAAATTTGGAGCAGGACTCTTTTTAATTTTGAAATTCAAATGGATCGTCTAATACGGCCTAGAAAAAAAAACAAATCTTGTCATTGTAAACAAAGAAAATAAGATATGTTAATGGATATCGCTGATACAGCAGATTACTGAGGAAAAGTGTAAAGCTATGAAAATACATATGCAAGGAAAATATTGGAAAACAAAGATGACGCTTGTATTCATCATTATTGGCATGTCCGGAATAGTCTCGAAAATCTTTGTCGAAAAACTGGGAAAAATTGGAAATCAGAGAAAAAATAGAAATAATCTCGCCCACCCCATTATCAAAAGTCAATCAGAACACGGCAAGGGGGCGGGGGTGATGGAACATCGAGGAGAATTTCTACCACGTGACCTCCAGTTAAAGACACCAGTTACTACTGATAAGATAGCATAATATACTAAGACTAATAAGAATTTGAATACCCATCTTTTTTCTTTCTTTCCTTTTTTTTTTTTTTTTTTTTTTTGTTCTTTACATCGTTGTTTAATCATTTCTGTTGTGGATCTATCCAGATGAATGTTTGATACAAGTTTCGAATTGATCGACGGATCGATTTTCGGAAAAAGGCACAACGAATGTCTGCGCAGTTTAGTTTGAAAACACCTGCCATCAGGAAAGCAAATATAGGGGGGGGGGCTACTAAAATATGACAACAAATGAAATAATAAATAGACGAGCAGAGAAACGAAACAATAGTCGAAAAGGATAGATTAATATAAATTGATTTGAATATAAATATTATGAGATAGATAGATAGATAGATAGATAGATAGATAGATAGATAGATATGAACCTAAATGAGATAGATAGATAGATAGATAGATAGATAGATAGATAGATAGATAGATAGATAGATAGATAGATAGATATGAACCTAAATGAGATAGATAGATAGATAGATATGAACCTAAATGAGATAGATAGATAGATAGATAGATAGATAGATAGATAGATAGATAGATATGAACCTAAATGAGATAGATAGATAGATAGATATGAACCTAAATGAGATAGATAGATAGATAGATAGATAGATATGAACCTAAATGAGATAGATAGATAGATAGATAGATAGATAGATAGATAGATAGATAGATATGAACAGAATGAGATAAATATGGACAGAATTAGATAGATAGATAGATAGATAGATAGATAGATAGATAGATAGATAGATAGATAGATAGATAGATATGAACCTAAATGAGATAGATAGATAGATAGATAGATAGATAGATAGATAGATAGATAGATAGATATGAACAGAATGAGATAAATATGGACAGAATTAGATAGATAGATAGATAGATAGATAGATAGATAGATATGAACAGAATGAGATAAATATGGACAGAATTAGATAGATAGATAGATAGATAGATAGATAGATAGATAGATAGATAGATATGAACCTAAATGAGATAGATAGATAGATAGATAGATAGATAGATAGATAGATAGATAGATAGATAGATAGATAGATATGAACAGAATGAGATAAATATGGACAGAATGAGATAGATAGATAGATAGATAGGTAGATAGATAGATAGATAGATAGATAGATAGATAGATAGATAGATATGAACAGAATGAGATAAATATGGACAGAATGAGATAGATAGATAGATAGATAGATAGATAGATAGATAGATAGATAGATAGATAGATAGATAGATACTAGCATGTTCACAAAGGAATGATATCACCACTTTGCAGAATATGTATGACATTCAGTGAAACTATAGTACACATTAGGAATGAGTTCTCAAGTTTAGCCCCAAATGAGTATTAAAAAAGTAAACAAATGATAAAGTTGCCAAAATTATTAATTGAACGAACTGGACTTTTCAGCGAGAAATCGTACAATAAACCTGAGGTTTTCGAGCCAGAAACATATTGCACATTTTGTGGGATTTTTCAATCCAAATAAATAAGAAGCGGGAACTCAACAAACCGGACATAGTGTTAGAAGGTGAAATAGAAAAATAAAGGATTAATCATTAATCCATTGTGTCTTTTTGATCCAGGGGTAGAGAAAGAGGAAGGAGAGAAAGTAATCTATTATGACATATCGTTGTCGTAGTCTGAACCTGAAAGTCTTTGGAAGTTAAATAAGGTCACAGTCATACCAATTGTCATTGGTACCCTTGGTACTCTGACTAACAGAATAGAGACATGGGTAAAGAAATCTGGTTTGCTTTGCTTTGCTTTACAACATATCAACCTCAATTGGCCTCTCAATGTCGACAAAATTCCTATTGCTAGTAATATTCCTTTTTTTTAATATATAGCAGGTAACTTCTTTTTTTCAAAAATGTATTGCTGGTAATAATTTTTCTTCAAAACTTTATTGCTGGTAATAATGTTTTACAAAGTATTTCTGGTATTAAAACCCACCTCTACACTTTCACAGTGTTTTGAACCCAGTTCGGGGGTTAACTATTTACCCACAGCTGGAACCCTAACAAGTGTTATCACCCCGGTTTGGGTGGACCTGTGAACAGCAGCAATTAAGAGGTGGTTCCACGCTCCTCAAAACCTAATAGTTTATCGTCTTACCCAGGACGGAAGAATTTCTTGAGAAAAGGAATGGACAATTTTACTAACAGTGTCCTTAGTGACATCAACATACAGGTTACCCAGAAGATCGCCCATATACTAAGAAAAGTTCTATCAATTAAATGACATTTCTCCTATACGGCCAAAGGACGATAGTTTGGACCCGGATGTACAGGATACAAGGCAGGAAATATAACATGCACAAATAATAATAATAATAATAATAATAATAATAATAATAACAAAAATTATCGAAAAATTGTCCAGATACAAGGACCTGGAGATCGAGATTAACAGGATGTGGGGAATGAAGACTGAGACTGTAGCAATAGTAATCGGAGCTCCGGACCTCGTAATAAAAGGAACGCAATTTTACTAAAAGTGTCCCAGATAACAGCAACATACAAGTTTCCCAGAAGATTGCCCTACTAGGAAAATTCTATATACTCAGAAAAGTGTCACCAGTTAAATAAAAATTCTCCTATAGGGCCTAAGGAAAATAATTTGGGCCCGACTCTACAAGATACAAAACAGAAAATATAACATACACAAATAATAATAATAATAATAATAATAATAATAATAATAATAATAATAATAATAATTACAGAGAGAATTACAGAAAAATTTAGATTGTCACAGAGATTAGGAAAGTGGAACAAAATGAAGCTTACGAGTAGCTAGGAATTAGCGAAAGGTATGGAATACAGCTTACAAAAATGAAGAGGTTAAGAAAAAATACTACAGGCGTGTGCGTCTGGTACTGAATATCGAGCTGAATTTCAAAAAACAGAATAACAGCCATAAACACCTTTGCTGTCTCTGTGGTGTAATACAGATTTAACATCCTTAACTGGACCATAACTGACATTAAGCGGATAGATGTGGAAACTAAAAAGCTTCTGACTTGCCACAGCATGCATCGTCCCAAAGCTGATGTTGATCGTCTGTATGTACCCAGATCCGAAGGAGTCAGAGGATTAGTTCAATTAGAACTGCCTTGCAAAACTAAAACAACAGGCTTTCAAAGATACCTAGAAACTACCAAAAACTGGATGATGATATGTGTCAAAGAATATGAAATAGTAAGCGACATTATTCAGTAAAAAAGGAAGCCAACAAATTCAAAATGGAGTTTCAATTGGGTGGAGAAATACATGTAAATCACAATACACCAACTGAAGCTACAAAACACTTAAAAAATGAAAGCAAAATCAAATGCAACTAATCAGATACAGAAACGATGACAAGATAAACTGCTTCACAGTCAATTCTCTGCCCGTACCAAATAAAAAGGTGATCTAGACAAACCCCGTACCAATCAGTGGCTACGTAGTGCAGGGTTAAAAGCTGAAACTGAAGGTTTTATTCTTGCTGCGCAGGACCAATGCTTGTTAACTCGAAATTATCAAGGACACATAATTAAAAAATGTGTTAGTCCAAAATGCAGATTCTGTGATAAATATCCAGAAACAATCGATCATCTTGTATCAGGTTCTACGGTATTGGAACCCATTGAATATAAAACATGATATAAATATATAAAGCATGACAGAATGGGCCAATATCTGTACTTGAAATCTGCAACTTCTACGCGAAGGAAACTTAAAGAAATTGGTATGAACACCACCCAGACCCCGTTAAGGAGATAGGGCCTGTTACAATATTATGGGACTACACAATACACACAGACAGAACAAAGCTAACCATCCAGACATTGTTATTAGAGACCGCAAACAAAAAAAGGTACCTCGTCATTGATATGTCAGTCTCTGCAGACTGCGATGTATCTTTGATGATCTTCAAAAAGCTATCAAAATACAAGGACCTTGAAATCCAAATCTCAAAACTGTGGCACTTGAGAACATCAATAACCCCTGTTGTAGTTGGAGCTCTTCGATTGATTGAAAAAGATTCCAATAGATTCATTGGAGGGATTCCTGGTATCCGATGACATAAAGAAATTCAAAAAATTGTTCTCACGAGTACAACGCACAATTTACGAAGGTGTATTGTTATGTAGCGGTTTCACAGTGGAGGCTTGTATTTGTACTAAGTCAGTCCTAAAATAGGTTCGACGTACAAAACGTTAGGAACTTGATATAATAGGCAATGACGCAGTAATCTAGTTGGGGTAGCTGTTACTTTAATATCCCACTAACAGTCATCCGACATCGACTGACGATATTCAGTCACCCCCCCCCACGAGGGTGTCATGTGGCACAAGGCCTTTTTAATGTGGGCACTCCGAGCCCGTGGGCTCGGCCAAAAATATGCCCATTGGACTCGTATAAACGGGTTCAGGGCCGGTCTACCTCCCCGAAAGAGACTCCGCCCTTCGGCGTAGCCTCCTTCGGATTCCTCCCGTCCGTAGGATGAGAGTATAACCGAACAGTCGGTAGTGAACTACGGGCTGACTTGTTACTGTTACTACTCCTACTTATTATAGGTGGAAGAGTCTATTAACTATAGAATAGGTATGTTCCACTATAACAGTGTGTGTAGTTTTTTAAATGTGAAGATGCCATTTCTGACCTTAGGTTTCTAGTCGGGACCCGGAAAGGAATGAGTACACACCAAAAATCAAAGGAAATAATAATAATAATAATAATAATAATAATAATAATAATAATAATAATAATCCAATATTTCTAAAAAAAAAAATTCCAATATTATCAATTTACAAAGGCCTGCAAATCGAAGTAACAAAAATGTGGAAACTTTAAACTCCGATTATCCCTCTTGTGATAGGGGTATTGGATATGATAAAGAAGAATACCGAAAATTATGAGTAAAATCCCTGGACACATCAGCATCTCAGAATTACAAACGATTACTTTGTGCGGAAATGCACATATCATCCCCATCTGAACGAATGTGCATCGATAACTCACATACTGTGGCCCTTTTTGCTCACAGGCCATGGAGAGAACTTGGTAATTAGGCACTTAAAATTACTTTCTGGCAAGATGATACCTATACGCAATATTAATAATAAAGCGAGAATGACAGACATTTTTACTGTCCAGAAGGAAGAAAGTGTTAGCTCATCGAAATAACGGTACCAGGGGACGTAAAGGTAGTTGGGAAAGAAAAGTGGGTGGAGGAAAAGTATCTAGATTGGAAAAGTGAGCACATTTTTAAGAGCTTGGGAAAGTAGATGTTTCTGTTCTTGTGGTTGCTTTTTGAACTGTAACAGACAAAACTCAAAATTGGCTGGGTAACATATGAAGGGATTTCGAATTGAGCTAATCCAAGAAACAGTAGTTCTTGGGATATCTAGAATTCTGAGAAAGTTTGTTTTTTTTTTTTTTTATGGAGAGAGGTGAAGAAATGGAAGAAATGGCCATTTGTTATAACCCGCTCCTGGTCGTTAAATTATGACATAAGATTTGCTTGTGAAAAGATGAACATAAATTTGTCTTCACTGCTTGTCTTCTTCTGGAAGGTGAGATTGTAAAAATCTATATACATAAAGCTGTAGCTTCTGTCTGTTTGTTATCGAATACCTCCTATGGTTTTGGAGATAGACCCCCCCACCTCTGCATAACCATATATATTCTGAAAATAAATTACCCAGGGTGCTTGGAGAAGTATTTTTCATTTTGATCAAAGGGGCTCCCCGAGGGAAAGGGGGCGTCACCCACGCACACACACTGATTTTTTTTTCTTTTGATATAAATTAAAATTAAATTTGAACAAGTGAATGACTCCTAGGGTACTTGGATAAGTATATTTCATTTTGATGAAAGGGCTTCCCCTAGAGGCACAACGCTCCCACTGAAATATTTTTCCCTTTGATTTAAATTAAATTTAAATTTGAACAAAGAAATGACTCCTATCAAAAATATAGAAGGAGAAAGCCAGAAGATGAAGGTCGCATCGGAAAGATCAAAATGATATAATATGGATGTCGAATTAAGCAAGAAATTACCAATCAGTGAGTAGTGATTTACAATACATATTTGTTGCAACAAATCAACTGTCATATCAATGTTGAAATGGACTCATCAATTCATTCAATCAAGTATTGCATCAAATACATATCAAAGGGGTCAGATCAAGTTGTTTTTGCACAAACACCTGACTGAATTTTTTTCCCTTTGATTAAAATTAATATTAATTTGAAGAAGGGAATGTCTCCTATTCCAAATATAGAAGGAAAAAGCCAGAAAATGGAGGTCATATCGTCAATATCATTGAGTAATATTGAAATGCATCATTTTTCTCCACAAATTATAACAATGATAACAAAAATATGTGTGACACGCAGCAAGGTGCGGGTAACTTAGCTAGTAAAAAATAAAATAAAAATGCATTATTACTTTAAATTAACCTGATATTAATTATAATTTTTCCAAAAATGGGACGATGGATATTAATGGCTTCCAGGTCACAACCCTAGCGCGCCATCTCCCACCCCTATAAAGACAGTTCTTTCTAGGTATACCAAACTTCAAAACAATTAAACCAACACTGAAAACACATATTTTGGCTTTTTAAAAATGCCATTAGATAAGATGTTGGCAGACGAACATCCGTGGTTACTCGTACAATCCTAGAGCATTAACTCCTCCAGATGTTGCTTACGGCCATATTACGTGGAAACACCGGTTTTCTTACGGTCACCGATGTTAAGCAACGTCGAACTTGTTTAATACCTAGATGGGTAACTGCTTGGGAAAACCAGTTGTTGTAAGATTGGATGTGCGGGTGGTGTAATGAATAATGGCTCGGAATTGGAAATGGGAGAGCCGAGTTCCAATTCCAGCCGAGTTCTTTATATTCACTTACGCGCAAAATACCCTTGGGAAAAGGTATAAATCCATCTCTTCTCTCTCCCCAATGGATTAATTAGTAGGACTTTTAACAGTAAACCATTATTAACCCCAAATGATTATTACAGTTTAAAATTACTTTATGGCATTAAATAACCTATAAAAGGTTGATAAGCCGTAAAAAACAAAGCAATCAAAACCACTCTGTCGGTCTCTACCAACGACTTTTTTTTCTAACCGACTCATTTTTCTTTACAGACGCCTGCGTCTTTCTACTTCCCACTATGGGATTCACAATATTAAACTATGCATTCATTCAGAAAAAAATGGTGAGCGCTGGGAAAACAAATTATAAAAGCAAAATAATTTTATGATTTAAAAAAAATAAATGCTCATGTTTTATTGGTTATACTCGAACATTTCTTTTTTTATATTTCACAGTTTGGTTGTACGTCGTACGTTTGACAATCTTCTTCGCTACAATTCAGAGCGTCGCCACTACGCTAATTTTTCTGGTTTACACATGCGTCCCTCGCTTCTATGGCCAACGAAAAATCCTCTTGTTCATTGTCGTAGAAGCTTTTATAATTGGTAAGTATTTTAGAAAAGGAACTTTGCTCGACTAAATCGCCAGCTCCCTGCCAGACTTCATTAGTTTTGTATACAAATCATGAACTGTCGCATTTGTTGATGACTACTTTCGACCGACACCCTCCACCTTATGTTTACTCTATTTCATGCAAAAACCAAGAGGATGCTACTCTATCACTAACGCGCTTGGCTTTACACAGTTTCTTCACTGACAAATGCTTCTTACGATCTAAAAATACTTTATAGCATTAAATATATAAAAGGTTGATAAGACGTCAAAAACAAAGCAATCAAAATCAACCAAAACGGCCTCTACCAACCTTTTTTTTCTAACCGACAAAGTAAATATTTCTAGCGGAAATGAAAAAATTGAATAATCGCAAAATGTTAATTTATAAATGGATTTTTTTAATCCGACATCCTTCCTTATTGCTATTTATAGTGGGTACCTGTGCTTGATGAAGAAAAATGTACCTCCCGAATCTGTATCCCGTTTTCCATCTGGGATAACATTCCTAAAGCTGAAGTATGCCATTAGCAATTATGCGTTATCATAGCGATTGCCTATCGCCTAATTGGGAAAACCCATTTCGGCTATAGGATTAGTTTCTCTTTAGTACGACTTCTCGATCTAGGCCGGTTGCCATTAATTTCACTGCTTAAGAAAATTTAAAAACAAATGGAGATGTCAATTAAAACATGCGTACCCACAAAAATTACATTTATAGTAAAAAAGGAACACCAAAGGTTACATTTGACCTAGTATTTGTTTTATCAAAGTTCAGAATTTAATCTGTATGCTTGAAGACAGGAAGAAAGAGATTATCAGTGTTTAGGAATTAACGCAAACATTGCTAAAGGAATGGTGTTATTACGAGGTGCATTCTAAAAGTTTTAAGACATTTTAGGGAGTGGGGAAATGCTATAACTGTACTACATTATTGTCATTTTAGTATATCATTATTATACATTTAGTAAGCTGACATGCTAACTTTTGTTATTCCCGGTTGAAGGAGACGGCGGTAACTGCTTTTTAAACACGGACCAAAACAGAATACTGTAGCCATATTTGGGAAGGAGTTGCCTAGTCGTCCTTTTCCAGTCTTGATAGAGTTCAAAAGTGTCTCCGAGTCCTTGTTAGGGAAGAATTATTTTCCATCCTCCAAGCTCTGTTCCACAGGAAGAATGTGGCGAACGCCTCACTGCTCTATCGCTACTACCATAGAAAGTGCTCGGACGAACTACATTCCTTAGTTCTGCCAAGTCTAACCTTCACGGCTAGGACCGGTTATGCCATTTACATGTTAGCGAACCACCCACGTTCCCTTCGTATTTCATCGGCGAGAAGTGTGTTCCACTCGAGCAGCTTCTTCGCGCGAACCATTGCTCTATGGAATAGATTCCCAAGAGAATGTTTCCCCGATCCCTACAGTTCAAGTTTAGAGTTAACCGTTATCTTCTTCTCCTATCCAT
This sequence comes from Acanthosepion lycidas, assembly GCA_963932145.1. NCBI lineage: Eukaryota > Metazoa > Mollusca > Cephalopoda > Sepiida > Sepiidae > Acanthosepion > Acanthosepion lycidas. The sequence continues at coordinate 26,284,824 of OZ010597.1, forward strand.
ATAAACTACCCCTTACGATAACCATCTACCTTGAGTGGCTTCCATTCCTTGTACAGGGTGAACCTTACTGGAAAAAAACTACTAAATACTGCTTATCACAGCTGAATAGTTTGCAGATTTCAGTCGGGACGTGAAGATAATTTGGAAGCTCGCTATGCAATAAAGTTTTGTGTCCATAGAGTTGGTGATGAAAATTCTCCCTCAACCTCTTTACAGTTCAGATCTTGCTCCCTGTGACTTTTGATTGTTCTCCATGCTGAAAGAAAACCTTATGGACAGTCGCTTTGAAGACATTGAGCAGAGGAAAGAGGCTGTGACAAGGTCCCTGGACACCTTCCCTTTTGATAACTTCCGAGAGATTCAGTAAGTGGCTGGACCGCTACAAGAAGTGCATTAAACTTTTTATTGTCCTATGTTATTCTGATTTTAACATATCATTATTATATATTTAATGAATCTACCCTACTAAACTCTGCTTGTCACAGTAGACTAGTTTACAGAATGCAGTCGTGACGTAAAGATAATTTGGAAGCTCGCTATGCAATAAAGTTTTGGTTAAACCATGTAAACATATTACAGAAACGTATGAAATGCTCCAGGCTGCTTCTGGATTAACTTGTATGAATCAGGCATATATTTTTCTTTGGCACAAGAGGTTTAAGGGCGGTGAAGTGGATGTGAGAGACGATGAGTGATGTAGGAAAAGGAGAATCATTAGAACAGCTAATTGAGAAAATTAGCAATTTTATGGGTGAATTTCGTTGTGTGTCCTTTAAAGACAATAAGTATTCTGTTTAGAGTTGGTATGGAAACTGTACTCAAAATTATTCATGAAGATCTGAACATGCGCAAAATTTGCGCATAGTTCCCAGGGTGTTCAGTGACGAACAGAAAGAAAGACGTGTTAGCGACAGCAAGGAGATGGTAGAGGTGATTACCTCCAATCCAAGAGTACTGAAGTCTCTGGTGACCTATAACAAAATCTACTATTATGATCCAGAGACAGAGTACCCAAAAGAACCATCGCGACACATCAAGAATACGCAAGAAGGTCAGCATTGAATTCCCACTGACCAGACGGTCAACCAATAATACTTTGAGGAAGTTCGGAAAACGGTTTCGTCAAAAGACCAGAGCTCTTCCACTCGAGTCAGTGACACTTATACCAGGACAATTCCCCAGTTTACAATTCCATTCTGGTAACCTACTACTAGACAGAGATGTGTATCAAAAGTGTCCCTCACCCTCCCTACAGTCCAGAGCATGCTCCCTGTGAATTTCTGTTGTTCCCCAATCCGAAAGGGAAGATCACGTGCAGTCGTTTTGAAGACATCTTCCACAACCTCTTGTGTCTTAATAGCTTTACTGCCTCGCATGGGGTGAAACATATATATATATATATATATATATATATATATATATATATATATATATATATATATATTAAGAAATGGACAAAGTCCGACAATTTATTTATTAAAGACATTTTTATGTTTAACGTTCTTTTTATAGATACAAGTATTTAAGTAAATGCTCTGTTTATAATAAACAGTATTGAATAACATTTACCGGCCTGAATGTCCGAGAAATTTTCATAGAAAATATTCGTTCTTTGACAGGATTCGAACCTGCATCCTATACGGAACCGTCATTTAGCTCATGGCGTATCAAATGTAAACAAATGACGTCATACATTAAGAAATGGACAAAGTCCGACAATTTATTTATTAAAGACATTTTTATGAGCAGTTATGAATGTACGAGATTCATGGAAGATTGAAGTTTATAAGCAGTAAATTCGACCGAACGATCCTTTGCGGCCGAGCGGTTAGGCGCATCAGGCTAAATGACGGTTCCGTATAGGATGCAGGTTCGAATCCTGTCAAAGGACGAATATTTTCTATGAAAATTTCTCGGACATTCAGGCCGGTAAATGTTATTTAATACTGTTTATTATAAAAAGAGCATTTACTTAAATATTTGTATCTATAAAAAAAAAATGTCTTAAAATATATATATGTGTGTGTTAATCGCTTTCTCTTTTCATTAAATTATCCTTCAATTTCTTTTGTATGTTTCTCTTCTTCTATCTTTCTTTCCTGCTCCCTCACTCTGTTTCTGTTTGTCTATCTCTGTCTCTCTTTTTTCTTTTCCTTCCTTTCTCTACCTGTTTCTTTCTCTTTGCATATCTTTTTCTCTGTTTGTACTAATCTGTGTCTCTGTATCGCTCGCCATATCCTTGTGCCTGTCTCTTGTTCTTTCATTGAATATATTTGTGTCTCTTCTATTTATTATCAACATTTCACTTATGCGTCTCTTCTGGTTGAGAGAAAACTGGTTAACAAGAGACTACAAGTAAAACTGCAACTATTTCGTTTCAAGTTGGCACTGAGTTTCAATGGTGATTTGATATAAATCACCACTGAAAATAGATGCAGACTTGCTGGTCCCAGTTAGTAATTTTTCCTCTACTAGTATTCTATTCAAATTATTTTTCTTAAAGCACCCGTTTGTTAATGATTATTGTAGGATTATGGTATTTCTGTAGACGTGTTTTGGATTTGATAATCTACGAAATATCAACATGATTGCTTGCAATAGACATATTTCAAAAGAAGAGATCTTTACATCATTCCCTATTCATCATTCAAGCGTTTTTTAGGCCGTAATTCGGAAAGCATATTCTCTGGAATTAAAATTTAATGCTTGAAAGAAAAGCAAGCGATAAGATTCGAAAATTGAGGAAATTTGAATATGTGTTAGAAAACGGTTAAGTAATCTGTGGGTGGAATTAATTTTCATATGGAAGCCAGAGTTTCTGAGAAAAAACATTTGGCCGTTAAGACCTTCCACATAAATAATTATCAATCGAAATATATAAGGAATACTATCCAAAAAAATTGGTAATTTGAACAGCGTCCGAATATTTTCCATTGACCTTTCTTAGCAGTATGTAGTCATACTCAAAAAGATTGCTTCGAAATGAGCGGTAAAAAGTAAGCATTAGGATAAGTAACGTTTTATTGACGGCCAAATTTCCCAGAATATTTTATAGCTCCACATATACACTGACGTGCCATAATCCATAAGTAAAAGTAATGGTATCACCGCTGTACATGCCCAGATCTATATCAGTGGTGATCTGATATGTGGACATCGGTTAGGCATTACATAGAAAGGCAACATGAATTATCGATGTTTGAACGAGGTATGATAAAGGATACGACAGCTAGGTCCTTTCCTTTCTGAAATTGAAATATTTGAAATCCTCAGCTCTATGGTTTTTACATGTGCGGCAGAAATAAATGATAGAATGTATAGCCGCTTCCTGTGGACAGCGTAGTGCTCATTAACGGGTCTTTGAAGATCATGGCCATGGACGTCAGGCGAGAATTGTATGAGGTAACGGACAAGCTACATCTATATTCAGGATATACCAGAAGCATATCCAGCCGGCCAATTTAACGTTCTCTAACTTCTATGGAAAATGGGAGCAGAATAGTTACCAGGATGCTACTTTTAATCACAGATGAGCCACTAGGGTGCCACTGTTAACGGCACAACACCGGACACAGCGCCTGACCTGGACCTGAGTTTAACCCTGGATGGCTGTCATGGCGTGAGCTGAAACAATGAGTTGCGGTGCAGGTTGTTTTCAGGCCGACGGTGTGGTTGGCGTGTGGTGCGGACATCATACGACTATGGAATCGTAGTTGTCAACAAAACAGTTCGTGGTTCCATAATGGCATGTGGCCGTAGCTTTGTCGTATGGGCTGAGTCTGTTGCTACGCTTGAACAGAGACAGATAGCTTCTACATTGCACTCCTTTGTGGCCATTTGCGCCTATTCATCGACACTGGCAGAGAGTTCAACCGATCAACCGATCAACCGATCAGTCGGTCAGCCGGACGTCCGACTTCAGACTGAACCAGTCAACACTAAATTCGGCTGCACAATCTCTGATCTTTAATAGGTGATCGCATATGGCGGAACTATAGGTGTTCGGGACGAGTTCATTCAATGGCAAGGTGTGATTTCTAATTTTTGTAGGAACGTGTTGTTTTATTCTCATGTCTAAGCGTTGAGTTGTTCTCCCTATGTAGTCGGCTCCGCAACTACAAACGTATTTATAAATAATTGAATTAATTTGATGGGGAGGGAGAACGTCTTTACACGCAGAACGAGACATAGGCCGAGTTTGAAAAATAATCCGAACTTCGCCAGAGAAAAAACAGCGACGAATATTGGATGAAATTTGTTTAGCTATTTTTTCACATTTGGTACCAATCCAGGGTAATCTGAGGTAAACTGGGCATTTTTTAACAGTGTAGAGCTCGGCACTTCTGAACTCTTCAACTTTACTGAGAATAATTGAATTAACAGTATCAAGAGGATAACCCAAACTTAATAAAGTCGATTTCGTCGTTCAAGAAGGGCTCAGAGCAGATCTTTAATTCTCTATGTAGGAGTGTTTTAATAATGTTAATCTTGCGCTTAGTGGGACAAACAGAGTCCCAACGCGTATACAATCCAGCGAAAGTAGGTTTTCTATAAACAGAAGTGAGAAAACCTGTTAATGTACGATGTACTAATGCATCCAAAAAGGCCAATTGAAGATTGGATTGCTTCTCAACAGTAAACCTCAGTGCTGGATGGATACCATTTAAAAAGTAAAGAAACTGATCAGCCTCAAATTCACTGTTGAATAAACAAAAGGTATCATCAACATATCGACAATACATTTGAGGACAAAGTGGACTCTTTCGTATCTTTTCTCTGTGAAAGCCAACAAATATGTTGGCAAGTGCCGGACCCAAAGGCGAGCCCATAGCAACTCCGTCAATCTGTCGGTACATGGTGTTGTTGAAACTAAATTCGACGGAGGACGTGGCAAATTTCATCAATTCACAAAATATTGACTCAGGAATACTAGGTGGAGTCAATGAACTCCGATAAAGAAAATCACAGCAAATTTCGGATTGTATGAGAGAAAATAAAAACGTGTGTGTGTGTGAGAGAGAGAGAGAGAGAGAGGGGAGAGGAGAGGAGTGAGAAGAAGAAATTAAAAGCTGGGACTGAGTTTAGGAAGATATTAGCGAGAACAAATGGAAAATATTTTATTTATTTTGTTTTTGTTAATCATTTCACCCCAAGCAAGGCAGAAATGTCACTTTTACGCACCGGGCGGAGGGGGGTGTTACAGGGAGTGAAAGTGAGAGAAAAGAATGAGTATAAGAAGTATTGAGAAAAAGACAAAAGATGAACGGGATTCAAGAAGACAGAAGATGGCGATTGACGTTACATTTAAATTTTTGAAAATTGTAGTTATCAGGGAAGCAAGTAAGCGGAAGGGAGTTCCACAGGCGGAAAAGGTGAGGGAAGAAACTGTCAGAATAGAAGTGGCGTTTGCATTTAGCTATTTTAGCAGTACGCGGATGAGACCCAGATGCCATTAGAGTTGCACGCTTAAATTCATGTAGTCGGGGTATCAGGACAAGAAAGTCTCGTTAAAACAGTTGCGAGAAAGAAAAACAAACGAGAATAGAATAATGCCATTCAATACTAAGAGATAAAAAGGTAAGATTGTACAACGAATTTCATCCGGACTCGTATCTTTATACTTGTTTGATGTTTTAAGGTTTACATTCCTTATCATATTTTCATTAGTTTATAAGTCGTTTGGATTGTAGCTACATGAATGTTGTCTGAAGTCCTGGAATCATGTCATTTCATTAATCTACACATCATTCAGATTTCTATAACTGTTGTTAGACGTTTTGAGACGAAATATTTTCACAATTGTACACGTTATTCGGACGTGTATCGTCATAGCTGTTGTCTGAAATTCTGAGATAGCATGTTTTCATTAGTGTACACGCCATTCGGTATCCTAACTTTATAGGCATTGACTGGAAAAATTTTGAGATTTGTCTGTCTACTCGGAAGCAAAGGTTTTCAAATCACGAATCCAAAGACGCAAAGCCTCTTTCTCGATAAAGTCTCGAACGAGAGTGAATTGTGAAAAAAAAAAAAAGAAAAAAAAAAAAGAAAAAGAAAAAAAAAGAAAGAGAGGATGTAGAAAAAGAAGAAAGAAACAAATGAATACGAAATATTGTTTATATATAAGGTTCTATCCCAGAATTCCTGAGAATTTGACCGTGAAGAATAATTACTTTCCTTCTTACTTTCTTTCCACTGACTTCGGTTAAATGATTCGTCTTCCGTCTGTGTATAGAGTGGCGGCAAAAAGTCCTTAATATATCGCGTTGATAAAATTCTTCAAAACTTTAGGTTTATCCTATCTTCTTTCTGACCCACACACTCACTCACACACATATTGACGATTGCGTTTAAGCATGAAACAGACGGTTGCCATCGGGTGTTGACTACAATGTCCACTTTTATACTTACATTCGATCTATTCCCGATCTCGAGCACTTTCACTCATAAATACACTATATCATAACACTATATTTTTCTCACACACACAGACACGCACACACACGTGCGAGCGCACACACACACACACATATAATATATAAAAACACGCGCAGACATGCGTACACACACACATATATCTATATGTGTGTGTATGTGTGTGTGTGTGTGTGTGTGTGTGTGCGTGTGCGTGTGTGTGTGTGTGTGTCCAGAAACGTACCAAAAGTCATGAAATAGATGCCGAATATTATGTAGGACCTGTAGACTTGGAAAGTGCAGCGACTCGATGAGGAATCGCTTCCACAAGTGGCTGAAAGACCTCTGGTTTGATTGATTTATATATATTATAGTTTTTTTAGATTGCAAGAATGTTTTGGGAATAATAATGATTTATTTATACTAATTTACCCATAGGTGGGTGGGGTATGAGTAGTGGAGTCATACCTTGCCCAAGCGTAAGTGAATACAATGAACCCGATTGGAATTAGAACTCGGTTCTACGAATTCCAATTCCGAGACGTTATACATTACACCACCCGCACATTGAAGCTAATAGCACCTGGTCTTCCCATGAGGTCACCCATCTAGGTACTGACTGGGCTCGACGTTGCTTAGCTTCAGTGATTAAGCGAGAGCTAGTGTTTTAACGGGATTTGGCCGTAGACCGAAGACCTTTGTAAAGATGTTGCACATTCTGTTGTGCAAATAGACTTCTTTACCACGTCTATCGAGCGAACGTGGTGGCCAACCCATTTGTCGGGAATTTGCAGAATTCCCTCGAATTTGGGTCTTGCTGCAAGAGATCCCACGTTAAACCGGCCTTGTGCCACATGATGCCCTCGTGGGTGGGGTGTGACTAAATAGTAGTGTTGACTGGTTCAGTCTGAAGTCGGACGACCGGTTGATCGGTTGAACTCTCTGCCTTCGGGCGGTGAGGAACCGGAACGAGTCTACGCCGAAGGGCGGAGTCTCTTTCGGGGAGGTAAACCGACCCTGAACCCGTTTATACGGGTTCAAAGAGCATATTTTTGGCCGAGACCACGGGCTCGGAGATCCCACGTTAAACCGGCCTTGTGCCACATAATGCCCTCGTGCGGGGGTGACTAAATACTAGTGTTGACTGGTTCACCTTGTTGTCCCGGTCGCACTCTTTATTTCATCTAAAGGTTCTGGAGGCACTTTACATCGGGTCCCATAAGCCTTCTTTGTGTAAACAACGTGAGTGTTTGTTGGGACACGCTGTCATTTGTCTCTAGTTCCTTTTGCTATTTTTTTTTTTTTTGTTTTTTTTCCTCCCACAACTTCCTTTTATTGTACATTTTTCTGTGTTAATTTTAAATTAAATCTCCCGTTAAGGATTACCAACTTAAATATATATATATATATATATATATATATATATATATATATATATATATATCGCTCTATCTCTCTGTTTCTCTTTATTTCTCTCTATCTTTCTCTCTCTATATCTGTCTCTGTCCATCTCTCTCTCTATATATATATATCACTTTATCTCTCTCTCTCTCACTCTCTCTCTCTCTGTGTATGTGTGTGTCATTAACGTTTGTCTCTATGCCTGTCTTTTTTTTTTTGTTTTTGCAGTTCTCTTCAACTCGATTGGATGTATGGTATTCATCCTGGATATCTCCGACAGCCAATATTATTCTTGGTCTTTCATCGAAATAATCTGCGCAATTATACTCACAATGGTAACTGCTATCTTAGTAGTTAGTGAAATAAGAAAAATTAGTAGTTAAACGCCATCTTGAAATCTACATCTTCCACTCACTCACCAGAAATGCTCCATTATTATTATTATGAATTTTATTTCATTTCTGTTGTATGCACATTTCCTTCCGGGTGCCAACCAGAGACCTAAGGTTAGAAATGGCTTCAAGACATTTTCCACTGATTATTTTTATTAAAAAAAAATACCAAAAATCACACACATTTTACAAAAGCCCTTCGTCAGCTGTACTTGTGAGTACAATATTTTGTATTTCTTAAAGGCTTGGGCTACCAGAGATCCATTCAATGAGTCTATCGGAACATTTTACAATCAAATCGAAGGCTCCAACTACAACTTTATTTGTTGATGTCCTCATATGCCACATTTTGATATTTCGATTTTAAGGTCCTTGTACTTTGATGTTTTTTTAAGATCTTCAAAGATACATTATTATTATTATTATTATTATTATTATTATTATTATTATTATTATTATTCGATCTGTAGGTTTAGCCGGAGATTGAACCAATGTACCATCTGTCCACAACCGGTGAGCTGAGGTGGAACATTTTCATCGTGATTCGAGAACTCTTCTCACGTATACGAGCACTCCCCAAAAGTGCAATCTTCATCAAGTGACCAATCTTGACATTGACCCCCAAAATTCTCAGCCATTATTATTGTCGATATTCTTATTATTGCTTAATACTAGATTTCCTAAAATCGAAGGCTTCTTATACACACATAGTTTATAAAACCTTCTTTCGAGATATAGACTTTCACAAAATGACTTCCTGCCAAAATTGTCTTAAACTGGATTGACCAATAATAAAAAGATAGGAATTGTGATGTTTCTAATGCATGGTGCTGAAAACTAGACATCCAGGTCATCAGATGAGAGTTTCATCCTACTCGGGGCTCCACTGCTGGAGCCTCATGCCAGACTACGCTAAACTTTATAAATATCAACAATGCAACATCGATATTCCAGCAACTGGTACTCTGACGATTTTTTTAATCAAAAGTAAGAATTTCGACGTTCCATCAATATCATTTTTACCCTGCTATCAGCAATGTCCTTGGTGATTTCTTAATTTGGAGGAATTTTCAGTCTTTAAATTTGATATATATATATATATATATATATATATATATATATATATATATATATATAGTGTAACCCGGATATGAGAAACCCGGATATAAGAGAGATTTTATCTGGTCCCAAATTAGAGCCATACTTACGTAAACAAAATAGAACAAACCCGGATATAAGAGAAACCAGGATATAAGAGACTTCTTCTCCGGTCTCGACAACTCTCTTATATCCGGGTTACACTGTATATATATCACGGTCCCACCCTTTCACTGTCGAAACGGTTAAATGCGTCCGTCTTTTCTACTCCAATAGCTTCATGTATCGCACCTCCCGTCTGTGGAATTTCCTTCCTATTACTTGTTTCCCTGATAGCTATAATCTCCAACTATTCAAATGTAATGTCAATGGACATCTCCAGATACTCTGAACTATTCCCTACCCTTCTCTTCATCCTTTCCTCCATCACAACTCTTTACTCTCGCTGCCACTCTGTAACCACTTGCGTACCTTGCTTGAGGTAAAATGCTTGAAATATATATATATATATATATATATATATATATATAGCTCTTTCCTATCTTACACATAGACAATCATTTATTTTATCGCTTAGCAATTTTTTAATATAGACACTTGAGCGCTCCAGAGACCTCTCGTTTTTCTTCATTTTTTTTTTAAATACAAATGTCGACCGTTCGAAAAAATGTATTTACTTTTGTTTATTAAACTATTCATGTTAATATTTAATGTGCATTAAAAACTGTTAAAAGTATTAGGTTGGTGCAAAAATAATGACGTAGTAATGTCGTTTTTTGACGTTAAAAAATACATCAAAAAACGATATTATTACGTCATTGTTTTTGCACCAACCTAATATTTACTTTTGTTTATTAAACTATTCATGTTAATATTTAATGTGCATTAAAAACTGTTAAAAGTATTAGGTTGGTGCAAAAATAATGACGTAGTAATGTCGTTTTTTGACGTTAAAAATAGGTCAAAAAACGACATTATTACGTCATTATTTTTGCACCAAGCTAATATTTAAATTAAAGCACTCTTATATAAATTAGGAAAAGAATATTCAAATAATGCAGGCATAAACACACACACACACACACACACACACACACACACACACATACATATATATACATATATATATATATATATATATATGATTAATAGAAGTATATATATATATATATATATATATATATATATATAGCGTACGATGGATGAATTGTCATTTAAATGACGTAAAAATGAAAATAATAGTGAAATTTTAACAAATATATTTACGAAAATTACACAAAAATATCTGGAAATATTAAAGAGTAAATTCATTCAATAAAATAATCATTTGGTTTCAACTACTGCCCCCAGACGACTTCGGAATCTCCCGCAACTCTGGATGGGCTCCTTCTTTAAGTTGGTGAATGCTGACATTATCATTCTCTTCTGTTCATCTTTGGTGTTACACGGAGTTTTGTTGGTCCCTTGCTCAACCGCAACCCATACATAATAATCAAGGTCAAGAGAGTTGCAGTCTAGAGAGTTAGGTGGCCAGATGTAATGGGTGATGTGGTTGCAGAAATTGTTTGATAGCTATGACTGGTTTCTCATGCCTCTGTGGTATGGTGCAGTCCTACTGACAGACAAGGTTTATCAGCAGCCACTCATTTGACCCAAAGTAGCACCACCTCTTCAAGGCACTTGATGTAGAACTCCATATTGAATCTGATGCTTTCACCAAGAAATTTGGGAGTTCTTTTCTTATCAAAACGATCAAAGTCAGTTTTCCGAGCTGCCATACCTTCGTAATCACCATTAGATTCATCCAACTGTTTCCCAATCATCTGCACTGCCCTAAGATTCACACCCAAACACTCTGAAATGTCCATATTGGAATTTCCAAGCAGTACAGCATGCTGTATCAAAATTTCTGGCGGAGTGAATTGCATCATGGTGCTCTTTTTCTCACAGACGATACCCAACTCACCGTATTATACTGTGCAGTCGACAAAATCAAACACAAACAATGCGCATACGCGAAATTAAAAATAAGTTCCCTATCGCACCCAGTATATCCTAGTTAAAGGCAATCGGACCTCTATCCACACTGAGGAGTTGTGATATAGCGAAACAGTCTGTCTGTGGATGACTATATATATATATATATATATATATATATATATATATATATATATATATATTGTCATCCACATCATATCCAAGTATGATCTGAATTATTTAACATCGCCTGAAGAGGCTGAGACATGAATGCTATTGTGTATCGATTTTTAACATGTTTTTCTTTTAATCTCATGTAATAAATTATATATATATATATATATATATATATATATATATATATATATATCGTGGCCTGACTATTGCATCTAGCATGAAACAGACTGTCGCTTCTAAGTGTTGACTTTTATGTTCACTTTTATATTTACACACGCTCTATCTCTGATATTGAGCACTTTATCCCATAAATATAGCACATCTTAAGACTACATTTCTTCATATATATATATATATATATATATATATATATATATAGTTTTAAGTTTGGTAAATGTGCATAATATCAGAGATAAGGTGTATGTAAACATAAAAGTGGATACTGAGGTCAACACCAAGGAAATTCGGCTATTATAATTATGAGTTCAATCCCCGAGCTAGGTAGTACAGAATCAGATACAGTAGAAACAATGCGAGCAATAACAGATGAGATATGGACAGAGGAACGAGAACAATTCACCCCATACCTTAAATAAAGTATCGATAGAGAGCCGAGGAAAATTGTGACAATGCAACAGCCGAAACGTTGTGATAACAACAACAAAGATGGAGACTGGTTCTCTTACCACTCCTGAAATAGAAATGCTATGTATTGTTCCAGCATAATAATGCCTGCTCACATGATGCCCGTACTAATCAACATGCTCCACAAGGCTTTACTAGTTAGTATAAACAACGCTCACTTCCTCCCTTTTTATTTTTAATCACTAAAAAGTTAAGAAAGTTGATTCCTATAGTCATGGAAGAAGAAAGAACCAGAAAATCATATCTTAAACAGGAGACAAGGGATGATCCTTTACTCCTGTTCAATAAACATGAAAGGAGTGCGAACCGAACGATAGGTGAATTTATCTACTCGTATTATAAGGAAAAGGGATAATTCTTTCTTGAGTTTTAACTTAGTCGAAATATGCATTACCAGAATAACGTTGGGTTGGAAATTAAAACTACTTTTATCGTATGAAGTGTCCCTGGACAAATCCTGGCTCAGTATTCCAAGTTCCATCTGAGAATATCATACTTATTTTAAAATGCCGACATTACGACTAGCAGTTATGGTCCAAGTTCCTTGTACAACGGTGATGGTCCAAGGTTAGAACCAATGAAAGAATAACACGAACACAGGTATGGAATACAAAGATATATTACAACAGAAATATAATACAATGAAGTAGAAGTATTAGTAATGACTATCAGATTTGGTTAGAGTGAACTATGTTGTCTTGACAAGTATCACTATTCCAATGTCCTTACAATATGCTCTCAATTATCTCTCCTCGTCTTACAATCTCTGCCCAATTCCATGTCAGGAATAGTCCATTATTATTATTGGTAAGTTCCCATAACACTAGCCAAGACATTTACACATGGCTTTGTTCGTCAATTTATTTCTGGAATTCAAGTATGTATATATATATATATATATATATATATATATATATATATATATATATATTAACTGATTTAAAATATGGTTTCTTCGCTACACAGTAATAACCATTTTTCAAAAAGCGAATTAAATCAATTAATTTTTAATATTTATGCTCTGTAATTTTACATTGAGCAATGTTTTGTAAAAATAAAAATATCAATAAGAACACCAGATTATATATCTTACTGTTCTTTCTTTTTATAGTAATAATAATAATATATATATATATATATATATATATATATGTGTGTGTGTGTGTGTGTGTGTGTGTGTGTGTGTGTGTGTGTGTGTAAAAGTGAACATTGAAGTCAACACTCAGAAGCGACAGTGTGTTTCATGCGGCCTGACGATTGCGTCCGGCATGAAACAGACTGTCGCCTCTGAGTGATGACTTCAATTTTCACTTTTATATTTACATACGCTTTATCTCTGATATTGAGCACTTTATCCGATAAAATATAGCACACCTTAAAACTATATTTCTTCATATATATTGCCTCAAGCCGGAATCGAAACCCCATTGAATTGGCATCTATCGGAGATTTTAACTGAGCTCTCAGCGCCCGGTAAAGGAGAAGGCGGATTTTTACGTAATTATTCTTCGAAAAAACACGCCAGTGACTGAGAGGGCTCAATTCATAGAAGAACTATGTAATATTAGTCATTGTTTACAAATTCGCGCTTTCTCTGAGGAGTGCTCGGCCGGAATTAAATTTTCCAACGGCGTATATATTGTCATCCACAGACAAACTGTTTCGCTGTATCACAGCTCATCGGTGTGCCTCAAGCCGGGATCGAAACCCGATTGAACTGGTCGAAGATTTTACCTCTGAGCTATCAGCGCCCGGTAGAGACGAAGGCGGGTTTTTACGTACTTATTCTTCGAATAAAACACGCTAATGACCGAGAAGGCTGAATTCATAGAAGAGCTTTGCAGTATTAGTCCTTGTTTACAAATTCACGCTTTATTCCAGGAGTGCTCGACCGGAATTAAATTTTCCAAGTGCGCATATATTGTCATCCAAAGACTGTTTTGCTGTATCAAGGACGACACCTATCTTAATCACTTGGCCCATATTCAATTCTTGCTGTATTACGTATTCGATATGACTCCTACTGTTTCCTTGCAGTGTTAATGCCTGAGGAGGATATACAATTTATTATTACAGGGTGGGATTATTGTTGTTACAGGTCTTAATTGGTCCTTTACTGTACATATACAGGGTTTTGCAAATTTTATCTCATATCAGTTTATCTAATGCCTGGAATGAGGGCGAAAAGACCACCGGGCAGAAAAGCAGAATCAGCGAATCGAGTTCAAATTCTGTGCTCGCCTGTAGCATGCCTTTAGGAAAGATATAAATCTATCTTTTCTTTCTATTCCCCATAAATAATTAAATAGCAAGGTAGACTGATCATTTTAGCTTTGGATGGTAACCAGTACAGTAAAATGACAACTGTCAAGAAGACAACTGGAAATAACTCCACTATCTTTCCTAAGAAATTATGAAAATTCGAATATATTAAATGAAGCTGTGGAGAGCCATAATCGCCTACATCCCGAAAGACACATGAAATTAAAAACACACATATATATAATACCTAACCGAGAATATCTTTCGTAATTTTGTAATGCATTTCACCTATGGAAGCTCTACAATTGCGGCCTTAAGCCAGACTAAGTAAAGGTTTGTTAATCTCTACAAAGCGCTCTGACAGAAAAAATAATTGTTTAGTAGATAAGTGTCGGTAAACAATCACTACAACAATGAATTTGATTCGCACACATCGCTTATCTCCTGTGACATTGTGTCAGACACGTTTGAAGTTGGGACATAACTTTGCTGAGTGCCACACCCTTGCAGTGGTGTGCTAAGCTTACTTTTATTTTTATTTTTTTATTATTTCACCCCAAGCAAGGCGGGAAAGCCACTGGTGCGCAGGGGATTAAAGAAAGTAAAGGTGAGAGAAAAGACTGGGTATTGGGGGGCGAGGATAAAAGCTGAACAAGGTTCTAGAAGATGGCGATTGACGTTG
>OZ010597.1:26307371-26437371 GCA_963932145.1 Acanthosepion lycidas
GATAGATGGAGTAGCGATGGGTAGTCCACTGGGTCCTCTGTTGGGTAACATTTTTATTGGCTTTCAGGGGAAGCAGCTCTTTGATGATATTAATAAGCCTTATTGCTACTTCCGCTATGTGGACGGCACTTTTACGTCGTTTTCATCTCTAAGTAAAGCGGGAGAATTTTTCTCTCAGCTAAATAATCTCCATCCTTGTTTAAAATATACAATGGAGATAGAAGAGAATAATCAGCTTCATTTCTTAGATGTAGTGGAAGAAAGAACACCTTTGGGCTTTCTTACTAGTGTTTACCGTAAACCCACATTTTCTGGCCTTTACTTAACTTGGGACTCATTTGCACCCAGACCCAGGAAAATTAATCTTATTAATACTTTACTCATCTTCCTTTGATGTTGCATTCTGAGTGTATATATATATATATATATATATATATATATATATATATATATATATATATATATGTATGTATATATATATATATATATATATATATATACATATATGTATACACATATATACATATATATATACACATACATATATATATATACACATGCATTATATATATATATACATACATATATACACACACACACATACATATATATATATATACATACATACATTATATATATATACACATACATACATTATATATATATATATACACACATACATATATATATATACACACATACATATATATATATATATATATATACCCATACATTATATATATATATATATACACACATACATTATATATATATATATATATACACACACATACATATATATATGTATATATACACATACATACATATATATATATATATATATATATATATACATACATTATATATATATATATATATATGAATGTATTATAGATGCTTTGAACAATAAAAGATATTTTTAAAAATTTAAATTTTCAGACAACACTGGCTCCTTGACTAGTTTCGGCCAGCATGGCAATCATGAGGAGAAATAGGTGTTTCTATCGGTGTTTATGCAAAGCAATTTCGGACTTTCTTCTTCCACCTCTATCTGAAGGTATGCGTCCGAGAGGTCGATTTTAGAAAAAAATTTTCCACCGTTGAGTTTATTGAAAATTTCTTCAGGGCTTGCGAGAGGATAGTGGTGATCTTGCAAGGCATCGTTTAACCCTGTGGAAAAATCTGCGCATACTCGTATTTGATTGGACTTCTTTTTAACGTAGACCGTAGGTGCTGCCCACTCGCTGAAATCTATTTTTGACAGAATACCTGCTTGTTCGAGTCTATCTAACTCTTTATTGATTTGCTCTAGACCAGCGAAAGGGACATTCCGTTTCTTTTTGAATACCGGTTGTGCACCGTCCTTCACCTTGAACTTAGCTTTCATTTTAGTACATTTCCCAAGGCCGCCAGAAAAAACCTGGGGAAATTGTTGTCTGAGTTCCTTTTTTAGATTTACCAAATTGGACGTTGTACTTTGTATCTTGCGACAAAATGTACTCATTGGGCAATCCCAAAGATTGAAGTTTTCTATCCAATCAGTTTCAGATAAGTTGTCTGAAGTTTTTAATACGTAGGCTTTGAGCTTTTTGGTAACTCCATTTAGTGTTACTGTAAGTATTACCTCGCCTAAAATGTTAATATTTTCGCCAGTTACGGATTTTGCTGTTTTATCCGTTTTTAATAAGGTCGGCTTGTTCAATTTTCGCCAAGTACGCAAGTTAATGGTTGAAATATCAGAACCCGAGTCAAGCTGGAATTTAATGGACTTATTGAAAATATCCACTGTTACATATTTTCTTAAATTCCTATCGAGAATATTGTCAGATTGAGCTTGCCTGATTTTATTTTTGGGTTTTCTCGTTCTGTTGGCGTACCAGCACGAAGTTAAAGTATGCCCACTTTTATTGCAATTTTTGCAATATTTTTTGTTCTTAACTGGACAGAATTTCATCCAATGCCATTTACCACAATGGTAACATGGTCCGGGCGGTTTCTTTAACTTATTTGGGTTTTGGTTACTGCGGAATTTAGGACATGAGATTTGCCTTTTGTCTTTTTGAGGGGAATAGGAGGTAGACTTACTTCTGATTTTATTCATCTGAGCCACACCTGATTCCTCGATAGTGTTTGAGTCACACTTTACAGATATTACTCTTTGACAGTCCTCTGCCAGTTTTTGGAGAGTCAATCCTTGTTCGTTGTCAAGCTTAGTACCCGTCGTCTGGCTTCGGCGTCTTCTGCAGATACTAGACCTTGTGCGAAAATTAAGCACTTAAAATCATCGGCAGTCAGTTCGGCTAGTTTGAAATCATTACATAGCTTGTTCACCGATGCTGCAAACGTTAGAAAATCTTGCTGGTTGTCTTTGACTGTGTTCAGGCATTTCCAACGTTTGTGGAACAAGGTTGTGTTAGGCCCGAATAATTCCGATAGGAGCCTAATCGTCTCTGAAAAATCCAAGTCAGTGGTTTTCTTGGGTAGTATGAAGTCTACGAACGTACTATGTTCTGTAGTTCCCAGTTTTCTCAATAGTAGACGTACCTTTTTTTTACTGGGCCATTGTTCACAGTCTACGTTGAAAATACCTTCGTAGCGCCTGTAAAAAGCCTGGAACGTTTTGCCGTTCTCTGGTACGTATTCAAAGGTTTCTATTGAATTGTAAATTGTACTCTGGGAGAATATTGTATCTTTTTCAGAGTTTGAGCCTTTTAATGCATTTACGAGTAATTCTTTAAGTTGTTTCTGTTGTAGTTCAGCATTCTGAAGCGTAATTTGTTGGAATTCAATTTGCTGTTTATGTAAATCCAAAAATAGTTGTTGTTGTCTTTCTTCTGATTTTTGTTGCTGGTCCAAATTTAGTTTTAACATTTGGGCAACTACTTTTTGCAAATCTTCCATATTTAAAAATGGCAACGCTTTTTTGTTGCTTTGAAACACGTGTACTAAGAGGAGATACACAAAAAAATCTTGATAGATTTTTGTTCCTTTTTTTTTCTTTTACAGAAAAAAAATATGGACAGACAATAGTTAAACTAAACTAATTATGTGTGTTTAGCTTTTTTTCCGTGGTTCCGTTAATTTTAACCTAATTGAATAATTTTTCACCACACTTATGTATTTTTTTTTATAGAGGTACAAAAAGAAGAAAACTCACCTCAGTGAATTTGAGGGGAGAATAATTTTATGCCCGAGTTCAACTCAGTTACATAAAAAATGGTAGTACTTGATCTTGTGTTGTCAGTTTTTTTACGAACACTGTTTTTTTCTGTGTGTGTGGGTGTGTAGAAATCGTTCTCGTATTGGACAGACTGATATTCCGTAGATGTCGAATCGCTAGTTTGTCAATGGCGTTTGGTATTGGAATATATGTAGGCGCTGGGTGTTTAGCTTTTAAATCGCTAATGTATTAATACCAGCTTAATTTCACGTTCAACACTGCTGTCGGAACGCGTGTATTTTTCGAGTACTGTCGCTATTGATACGGTGAGAACGAAATTCTCGAATCTTCTCTGTCGCCACTGTTGTGGGACTGGCAAGATATTACGGTTTTTCGACGTGAATGCGTTTCTAGAATTCTTCGTCGACCCAGATGTGGGATTAGTAAGGTATTTAGGTTTCGCCGTGAGTGCGTTTCTAGAATCCTCGTCGCCACTGATGTGGGTGCCAAAGTTGGGCCCACAGAAGTAAATCACGGAACACGGATTAGATGTAAGAAAGATATATTAACAACAGGTTACAGAGACAGTGTAAGCAGAACTTACTATAAGTTAGTGTCCAACACTGGTAGTCGTACGAGACTCTCACTGTCTCTCTGTGTCACTCTCTGTAGAGTGCTATGTCGCCTACTTAATGTAGGCCTGGAAGAGTCTATTGTGTAGGTAGTTTCCGGTCTCACAATAGAGAGAAAAGTCTGAGAGAAGATAAGGTGACAAGAAAGAAAGAAAGAAAGAAAGAAAGAAAGAAAGAAAGAAAGAAAGAAAGAAATAATTCTGTGATAAGAAAGAAAAAAATTATGTGGGAAGAAAAGGCGACAATAAAGAAAGGAGGGAAAAATCTGTGAGGAGATAAGGCGAAAAGAAAGAAAGAAAGAAAGAAAGAAAGAAAGAAAGAAAGAAAGAAAGAAAAAGAAAAAGAGAAAATTCTGTGAGAAGATAAGTCGAGAAGAAAGAAAGAAAGAAAGAAAGAAAGAAAAAGAGAAAATTCTGTGAGAAGATAAGTCGAGAAGAAAGAAAGAAAGAATTCTGTGATAAGAAAGAAAAAAATTATGTGGGAAGAAAAGGCGACAAGAAAGAAAGGAGGGAAAAATCTGTGAGGAGATAAGGTGAAAAGAAAGAAAGAAAGAAAGAAAGAAAGAAAAATTCTATGAGAAGAAAAGGCGACAAAATGGAAAGTCTATAAAAAACAGACAAAAAAGAAAGAAAAAAGGAAAAGAAATGAAGGAGAAAAAGAAAGTCTGTAAAAGAACAAGAAATACCGAAAGAGAAGGATGCAACAAAGAGGATAAGAAAAAAGAAAAGCCTGATGGGGGCGTTATGCAAGAAAGAATATTCCCAGTTTGTATTTCCCCATCATAGGCATTATTTTATCGATAATATAGTAACACCTTACACACGGACAGAACAAAATAGCTGAAAGAAATGGAATGACAAATATGAATTGTTTCCTGACTTTTGATATCGATATATACATACTTATTACAAATTTGTTCCCCACAAAGAAATTATGACATATGATACAACAAGAAGTGCGAAAAGTTTGAAAAGAGATGGTGTTTTACTTGTAATATTTCCTAATGGGAAAACGGGAAGGCTGGAGGTGTTCATTATGTGACAGGTGAGATGCTGTTATCTCTGCATGCACTACCACTGTGGGAACGTGACATACGTCTATTCTGCGGCCAACATAACAACTGGCATAGACAGACATTTCTTACCTCTCCCGTGTGCTAAATAGCAACTGACGTGGGCTCTATATAACTCACCGGCCGTCACGTGACTCTCGTAACGTCGTCTCAGCCTTAAGGAAAAGAAGAAAAAAAATCAAGGGAAACAAGAGAACGTCTGAAAGGAAAATAATGGCTGACAAAGGAAGATATATATTTTATGAAAGATAAGAACTAAATTTTTGAATTACTAAGTCTCTACAAACAGCAGAAGAAAAAAGAATGGGAATATTCACGAATGACAGAATAAAAGTAAGTGTCGTAATATTCAAAAATTAGTAATTAAAATCAAATTAGAAGGATGCGTGTCAAAATGCCGTACGAAAAGATGATACATAAAAAAATCTGCGAAAAATACGATTCAACAATAAAATTCTTCGAATAAGATTCAAAAAGGAAAATCTGCGAAAAATGAAATTCAAAAAGAAAATTCTTCAAATTCAAAAATAAGAATCTGCGTAAAATAAGATTCAAAAATAAATATCTGCGTAAAATAAGATTCAAAAATAAAATTCAAAATTTGGGATCAGGACAGAAAAATGAAAAAAAAGGATCTAAAATAGAAATTTCAACAAATCCCTATTTATTCATATAAATTCAGAAACATTTCATGTTTATCTATCCTGAAAACTTATACAACACTTTTCAGCAGCACGTAGTCACTCAGCTCAAAAACACCGAATTATATACATACGTCTACGCTAAGTAACACTCTTTACACAAAGAAGGACATGAAATAGTTAAAAGATCAAGATTCACAAACACCTAAAACCAGATGCTCTAAATCAATGGTTCTAAAAATAGATACTCTAAATCAGAGGTTCTCAAAGTGGTCCAGGTGGTCTACATAGCATTTGTAGTGGTCCACAATGAATTCGTAGCCATAGCAAACTGTAGCTATTTCATAAAAATGTATCTAAATTATTCATGCTTTGAAGAATATAAAAATATAATATTTTGTTTAATAACACACGTCTATTATATTTGAAAATTTCGAAATTATGTAGGGATTATAAAGTGCTATATTTATTTTATATATTTATCATATATATTTATTATGGTAAATTACCCATACACGGATGGACTCTTCTAAGTTACAAATAAAAGCAGGTACTGCTTTTGTCAGAAACAATTGTTTTCCCAACAGTCAGCTCTGACAGTTTGGATTTAACATTTTTACTCGTTGGTATATTATTGTATTACTGGTTTTCGTTAATATATTTGTTAACTCAAATTCACTCTTGTATCTTTATTCTGGCCCAAACAAGTACACAACGTATATATATATATATATATATATATATATATATATATATATATATATATATATATATATATATAATAGCAGCATGACTCGGCGTTGGCCGTGCCTGATTCAAAAATCGTACGACTCATACAGCAATCACTATCACTTGACTTAAAATATTTTTGCCCTTCCTTGCCTTTAAAGGAGTGCCCTTCACCGTGCTGATGTTGCTACATGCCTTACTTCTTGCCTATCTCACACTGCGAATTTTTTATAAGCTCTATACTAAACATTAAATCTGTTACGAAAAAAGAACTAAACAAAATTAACACAAAACGATCAGCTTTAAAAAAGGATTCGTAACTGGAAAAACCGAATAAAAAAGAATGTTAACAACAAATACTTTTTCACACCAAACCCAGTTCTGCGGAAGCAGAATCAACGTTGAGTTTAAGCAAGTGAATGAGCCAATTGGAGTAAAGTGCCATGCAGATTTAAATTTTTCCCACTTGTGACGAATGCAGCTATCGATATTTTTTGCATGCTAGCATGCTAGTTAACATTCGTGTCAGTCAGCTGTTGGCTCTCACGTTGGCCAGTAGAATCTTCCTGCCTATTCGTGGCAGCCGGCTATTGGCTCTCACTCTGGCCAGTAGAAAATAGCCGCAAACTACATGAAAACTGCCGTAGAAGCATGAAAAAATCGATTATTTCCACTATCGCTGGGAGTTGGGAAATGGCCTTCCCGCTAACTTGGAGCATGTGCATGTAAATTTTGGTGTAAATCCATCGAAAATTGCGACCGTGCATTCGTTACACACACACACACACACACACACACACACACACACACATATCCTGCCTTTTATAGATAGAGATAAAATTTTATATATACTATAAATTTTTTATTCATATAAAATATTTATATTATATATAGTATTTATTTACTAAAATAAATTTTAAAGTGTAAATAGACTACTTTGTCTTTTCATTGAGTATTTTAGTGTGAAAATTGAACAGCGTAAAAGTAAAAGTAAGAGTGGTCCATTTGAATTTTTTTAAGAAAAATATGGTCCAATGACTAAAAAAGGTTGAGAAGCGCTGTTCTAAATCATTAGGCCGATAATTTTTCTTCTTTAAATTGTGAATTCAGTTCATTTATGTGCCATGGGTGATACACACTTAGGCGATCATGTATTTTTCAATACATGAATGACGAGGTAGAAATTTTCCCGCAGTAGGTCGCCATTTCTTTCTGCGGTAGATCAGTTGCCATCCAAGGCCCGGTCTGTCCTGCTATTTACCCATAGCTGGAGGGGAGAAGAAGAGGATTCATACCTTTCCCAAGTGTATTAGCACGTAAGCGAATTTCACTGAGTATTGTGCCATGCGTGATACACGCTTAGGCGATCATGCATCTTTCGATACATAACTGACGAGGCAGATTTCTTTCCCTCAGTATGTTCCATTTCTTTCTGCGGTAGACCAGTTGCTATCCAAGGCTATAGAACCCGGTCTGTCCTGTTATTTACTCATAGATGTAGGGAGAAGAGGATTCATACTTTTCCCAAGGTTATTAATACGTAAGTGAATGTAATGGATTCGACTAGAATTCGAACTCTGCTCTCCGATTCCTCAATTCGAGCTGCTATCCATTACTCCACCGAAAACGTAAACACTATGTCAGACACATGTTCATTTTTATGACCATTACAAATAACAAGATTGTTTAATATGGAAATATTCATCGACAAAATATCAATTAACACCTATGCATAAAAAAAAACACGTAACATTGTAAATAAATTGCAATTTTTAAATTTTAGAAGTATTGGAATTTTATTTATATATATTATAACGATGATACCTTACTAATACAGTTAGGAAAGAAACCAAATAAAAGGAAGTAAAAGTATTTAGGTGGAATTATCATGAAAAAAAAAAGAAAAAAACTTGTATCCATACGAGAAAAGAAAAAAAAAACGGAGAAAGAAATGGCGGGGCGTAAAGAACGCAGTGGATTCGCATAATAGAACTATGCGAATATTTGTGGGTTTTTTTTTTTTTTTTTGTTTTTTTTTTTTTCAGTTCCGAATGAAGGATTTTCGGCTTATTTATGGAACTTTTACATTTCTAATTAAGAAATTGGGGTTTAGAAATCCTGGTCTGAATTGAAAAAGCCAAACTATACAACAAGAACTTAAATTTTACAATTAACCTATTTAGATTTCTTCTGTGACTTGATCTTTCAAAAAACAAATATGATCTTAAGAAAGAACAAATTTGCTCATAAAGAACAAATTTGATCTGAAGAAAGAACAAATTTTCAGTTACGCATGAACAATTCTTCAGCAGTCGTAATGAGAGTAGGAGGGGGTAAAGTTTCATCCGTGTAACAAGATCTGTTGATGTAGATTGATCCGATCAGGAGTTTAACGAACTTTTGGGGGCTTTTTTTTTTCTTTTTGGTGGCGTGAGCGGGGGGGGGTGCTTTTTTATTTCATCTATAGCGACGTGGGTCTTAGATGTTAAAATGAACATTTGTTTTACGCGCACCAAAAAGATTAACGTAGGATGATAATGACGAGGAAACGCACAAGTAATTTTAAAAACAAGGAATTTATTTACAATTTGTCCGTTTAAATCAATGTCAGTAGCTCGTATCAGGAAAATAAATCAGAATTCTTAAAGTCTGTAGTTTTAACGTATTGTCATGAAAAGGAAATATTAATACAACAGATTAAATATTAATTTACAAACATTGTTAAGACTAAGGTAAGAGTGTTCGTTGCTCACCAAAAGTATATATGGTTTGTATACGTTCAAATGTAGACAAACAGAAACAGTTTGAAATACTTCGCTTTCTTGGATTATAGAGAGAAAATTCTTCGATGTGTTTCGTCCTGGTTAGAGGCCGATAATATAATTGGCGAATAATTTTACACTGGCGAGTACTTCAACGCTGTTCGCAAGGAACTGAAACGAAACCTTTCACATAACTTCAGACACTCTTATCATTAATTCAATTTTTCTCATTTTATATAAAAAATGAATTTCACATAGGCTCGCTACTTTCTTTCCTTCTTAGCTCACCGGACAATTCCTGTGAAGCTTATTCCTTCGTCTAAAAAACAGTTTCACAAAGGCTCTCGAATTTGTTTCCTTCTTCTATCTCAGTTCTCCGAATTTGAACGGAATGGATGAAAGGAGTTATTATTATTTGGTCCTGACTACACATCATTACTTTAGGGATATTTGTTATTATTGTAATATAAATATAAATTTTACCGGCTCTCTACACAAAATATGAGAATCATTGCTCTTTCAGGAGATAAACTGCTCTTTTGTTGTCTTTTTTTTCGGGGGTGGGTGGGTGTGTAGCGTGAAAGTAATTTTAAAAATAAAAGAAATCCTATGATGAAAAGAATTAATACGAAGATTACTGAATATAAGAGATACATTAACGATGATTTAAGAGGAGTTACTGTATATCAGAAATATATAAACGTCATTTTAAGACGGATTACTGAATATATGAAATATATTAACGTCGTGTTAAGACGTATTACTGAATATAAGAATTATATTAACGCCGATTTAAGAGGATTACTGAATATAAGAGATACATTAACGATGATTTAAGAGGAGTTACTGTATATCAGAAATATATAAACGTCATTTTAAGACGGATTACTGAATATATGAAATATATTAACGTCGTGTTAAGACGTATTACTGAATATAAGAATTATATTAACGCCGATTTAAGAGGATTACTGAATATAAGAGATACATTAACGATGATTTAAGAGGAGTTACTGTATATCAGAAATATATAAACGTCATTTTAAGACGGATTACTGAATATATGAAATATATTAACGTCGTGTTAAGACGTATTACTGAATATAAGAATTATATTAACGCCGATTTAAGAGGATTACTGAATATAAGAGATACATTAACGATGATTTAAGAGGAGTTACTGTATATCAGAAATATATAAACGTCATTTTAAGACGGATTACTGAATATATGAAATATATTAACGTCGTGTTAAGACGTATTACTGAATATAAGAATTATATTAACGCCGATTTAAGAGGATTACTGAATATAAGAGATACATTAACGATGATTTAAGAGGAGTTACTGTATATCAGAAATATATAAACGTCATTTTAAGACGGATTACTGAATATATGAAATATATTAACGTCGTGTTAAGACGTATTACTGAATATAAGAATTATATTAACGCCGATTTAAGAGGATTACTGAATATAAGAGATACATTAACGATGATTTAAGAGGAGTTACTGTATATCAGAAATATATAAACGTCATTTTAAGACGGATTACTGAATATATGAAATATATTAACGTCGTGTTAAGACGTATTACTGAATATAAGAATTATATTAACGCCGATTTAAGAGGATTACTGAATATAAGAGATACATTAACGATGATTTAAGAGGAGTTACTGTATATCAGAAATATATAAACGTCATTTTAAGACGGATTACTGAATATATGAAATATATTAACGTCGTGTTAAGACGTATTACTGAATATAAGAATTATATTAACGCCGATTTAAGAGGATTACTGAATATAAGAGATACATTAACGATGATTTAAGAGGAGTTACTGTATATCAGAAATATATAAACGTCATTTTAAGACGGATTACTGAATATATGAAATATATTAACGTCGTGTTAAGACGTATTACTGAATATAAGAATTATATTAACGCCGATTTAAGAGGATTACTGAATATAAGAGATACATTAACGATGATTTAAGAGGAGTTACTGTATATCAGAAATATATAAACGTCATTTTAAGACGGATTACTGAATATATGAAATATATTAACGTCGTGTTAAGACGTATTACTGAATATAAGAATTATATTAACGCCGATTTAAGAGGATTACTGAATATAAGAGATACATTAACGATGATTTAAGAGGAGTTACTGTATATCAGAAATATATAAACGTCATTTTAAGACGGATTACTGAATATATGAAATATATTAACGTCGTGTTAAGACGTATTACTGAATATAAGAATTATATTAACGCCGATTTAAGAGGATTACTGAATATAAGAGATACATTAACGATGATTTAAGAGGAGTTACTGTATATCAGAAATATATAAACGTCATTTTAAGACGGATTACTGAATATATGAAATATATTAACGTCGTGTTAAGACGTATTACTGAATATAAGAATTATATTAACGCCGATTTAAGAGGATTACTGAATATAAGAGATACATTAACGATGATTTAAGAGGAGTTACTGTATATCAGAAATATATAAACGTCATTTTAAGACGGATTACTGAATATATGAAATATATTAACGTCGTGTTAAGACGTATTACTGAATATAAGAATTATATTAACGCCGATTTAAGAGGATTACTGAATATAAGAGATACATTAACGATGATTTAAGAGGAGTTACTGTATATCAGAAATATATAAACGTCATTTTAAGACGGATTACTGAATATATGAAATATATTAACGTCGTGTTAAGACGTATTACTGAATATAAGAATTATATTAACGCCGATTTAAGAGGATTACTGAATATAAGAGATACATTAACGATGATTTAAGAGGAGTTACTGTATATCAGAAATATATAAACGTCATTTTAAGACGGATTACTGAATATATGAAATATATTAACGTCGTGTTAAGACGTATTACTGAATATAAGAATTATATTAACGCCGATTTAAGAGGATTACTGAATATAAGAGATACATTAACGATGATTTAAGAGGAGTTACTGTATATCAGAAATATATAAACGTCATTTTAAGACGGATTACTGAATATATGAAATATATTAACGTCGTGTTAAGACGTATTACTGAATATAAGAATTATATTAACGCCGATTTAAGAGGATTACTGAATATAAGAGATACATTAACGATGATTTAAGAGGAGTTACTGTATATCAGAAATATATAAACGTCATTTTAAGACGGATTACTGAATATATGAAATATATTAACGTCGTGTTAAGACGTATTACTGAATATAAGAATTATATTAACGCCGATTTAAGAGGATTACTGAATATAAGAGATACATTAACGATGATTTAAGAGGAGTTACTGTATATCAGAAATATATAAACGTCATTTTAAGACGGATTACTGAATATATGAAATATATTAACGTCGTGTTAAGACGTATTACTGAATATAAGAATTATATTAACGCCGATTTAAGAGGATTACTGAATATAAGAGATACATTAACGATGATTTAAGAGGAGTTACTGTATATCAGAAATATATAAACGTCATTTTAAGACGGATTACTGAATATATGAAATATATTAACGTCGTGTTAAGACGTATTACTGAATATAAGAATTATATTAACGCCGATTTAAGAGGATTACTGAATATAAGAGATACATTAACGATGATTTAAGAGGAGTTACTGTATATCAGAAATATATAAACGTCATTTTAAGACGGATTACTGAATATATGAAATATATTAACGTCGTGTTAAGACGTATTACTGAATATAAGAATTATATTAACGCCGATTTAAGAGGATTACTGAATATAAGAGATACATTAACGATGATTTAAGAGGAGTTACTGTATATCAGAAATATATAAACGTCATTTTAAGACGGATTACTGAATATATGAAATATATTAACGTCGTGTTAAGACGTATTACTGAATATAAGAATTATATTAACGCCGATTTAAGAGGATTACTGAATATAAGAAATATATTAACATCGTTTTAAGACGGATTACTGAATATAAGAAATATATTAACGCCGTTTTAAGACGGATTACTGAATATATGAAATATATTAACGTCGTGTTAAGACGGATTGCTGAATAAAAGAATTATATTAACGCGGAGTTAGGGTAGATTACTGAATATAAGAAATATATGAACGCCGATTTAAGAGGATTACTGAATATAAGAAACATTAACGTAGAGTTCAGAACGTAGGCAATCATGGCTCTCCACTTCTCCCTATCCCTCAATACGTTTCGTCCGTTTGCCAATTCCCCCAGACCACGTTCTGTCATCCTCTTGCTTAAGCCCGCAAAGGTATGTCATGCGTTGATTTCCCTTGTCTCTCTTTCCCTCAATTAGACCTGTGAGTATCAGATTCTCCAGGCCCTTCTTTCTCATTAAGTGTCCCACAATTTTCAGCTACCTCTTCTTGATGTTAAGTATAAGCTTCCTCCTTGTTTTCATCCTCTCCAAAACCTCATCGTTGCTCACACGCCCGGTTCATGATATCCTTAGCATCCTTCTGTAGAACCACATCTCTGTCGCCTCGAGTCTCTTCTTCATCTTTGAGGAGGTCGTCCAACATTCGCTGCCGTAAGGGAGGACAGATTTCGTGTAGCAGCTCAGTGCTGACAGATATACTGAAAAACGTACTCAGAAAAGAAATTCAAGTTTTGCTTCTAGGTCCTGCTTTAGACGCTTTTTACGAAGCAAAAGAAGCTTTGGTGAACTTCGTAAAACTGAATTACCTAAGTGATGATGAAAACATAATGCTAACTTTAACAACAGATGCCTCATCGAACGGTGTTGGTGCCGTTTTACAGCAATAAACAAAGCAGAAACGGGGAAAACAAACCTATCTCCTTCTTTTCTCTCGAGCTAAATTCATCACGGATGAAATTCAGCACATTTTCAATAGAACTTCTCGCTGTCTCTTTCGCTATTAGACAATTCCGTTATATTTTAGATGGGCGCGAATTCACGGTATTCTTGACCATAAGCCACTTACTCCTTGCCTTGTACAGCAAACCCAACAAATATTCGCCACGTGAAACAAGGCATCTCGTTTACATTTCACAATTTACTTCAGACCTACAGTATATAAAAGGTGAAGAAAATCTTGTTGAAGATGCACTTTCCTATACTTTTATGTCCTCAATAAACACGGGAAGTTTCAGCTACAAGCCTATCAGTGACAAACAAAAATAAAGACTTTACCCTTTTACAAGTCAAGGAAGATATTTCACTGCAACTTGAAAGTTTACCTATATCTTTCGGACATTCAACTTTCTTATGTGACATGAAAAAAGGTTAACATCGACCTTATATACCTCCAACAACAAAACATAGTCACACTGTACATCAGCCACGACATACATAACAAATCAGATTCCATAAGAGAATCTTCTTCAATCTGAGAGAGGGAAGTGTTGTTGGATTAATAAAAACTCACTGCGGCGAGATTTGGGAATTATCGTCCCTTGACAGTTTACAGGAGACGCGAGATTCGAAAGAATCACTCTCTTTCTCGGTGACTTTTCATAGCGAAAAGACGTATTCTTTTCGCTCCTACAAAATGTGAGTAATCAACAACAAACACTTAAAGTTGCTTTGAACTTTTCACATTTCATTTCATATCTTTTCTCTTGTAAAATGTCCTAACAATAGATTTGTTAATATTTTTTTGTTCAAATTCTACATCTTTGGATTTATACAAATCCACCAAAATTGTTAGCGGGTCAAATGGACAAGGACTTATAACTTCTCATCAAAGAATATGTATCCGCTACAGGTTTCAAGTACATCACCGCTTTTTCGGTCCGGTAGCCTTAGTTCCGAAAAATTTGTAGACTCGTCTTTTTCTTACCTATCACCCCAAGCAACTGAACAGTCTATATCTTACGCCCAGGTACGGAAAACTTCAACGAATAAAAACCATACTAGGCGAATCAACCAATCTCATTGGTTAATGACACGATAATCTGAAAGTTCACGTGCAAAAGCGAAATTGCGCCAAAACTCCGTGAGCCGATTTCGGACTTTCAGAACTTATAAAAGAAAACGTCGACTGACCCAAACAGTCAGTAACGAACTCCCACAGAGAAATTGTCAACATGCTCCACGTCACTCGAAATCACGATTTTACCGCGCAAAGGTACATCAACGCTGACTCACTCACAATTTAAAATCACCCAACTCTGTGAACATCGATTCTCGAACATTGCTTATCCAAAGATAATTATATTCACTACCTATTAAGTAAACATCCATGTGCAAACGACCTTAAAAACATTACAGTCAAAGGTAGATCATTCCTTAAGAACTCCTTCTAAAAAGACACTTAATATTGACAATTCTAATACCAACACAAATCTAAAACGGACTGCAAATGAACGAACGATTACAAAGAGAGACATTCTGAAACCTAAAACATCATACACATTTTTGCCAACATAACATATACCAATTATCCTGCTTGTATATTGTTTTGAATTGTATATAAATGTTTTATTAGTTTCTAATTGAATATGTCTTGTTCTTAATCGTATTTTAAATTTCGTTTATTTATTTGTTGTGGGTGCAGAAAGTCACGCAACCTACACAAATTCCTTCTGATTATTTCAAGCATAATTAATAAATTCTGGACGTCCCCGACAAATTTGCCGAACCCACAATCGCCCACCTTTTGGCAATATCACCAAGTTCGGAAAACCCCTGTTCTATAGACTTGTATTACACACAACGTCACCTGTTGGCCGCAAAATGAATGTCTGACAATCGCGTAAAATTTAAATACTTGCTCGTATTTTTTCCGGTGGTACGCCTCTACCGTATATAGGGTAGGTAAGTTGATTATTAGGGAATGTCACTGTCGCGATTTTTTTATTTATTCATAAAGTAAATTCAGATTATAAATAACATTCCAGTGTTCTATGTGGATTACCTTAGTATTCGACGTTTACCATATTATGGTATGTGTTCTACCAAATTATTTGAGTCATGAGCCTTTCTGTACATAATAAGATGTGTGCTTTTCCTACAAGATCTACAAATGTGACGCAATGTATGGGACACCCGTTGAGAAAAAGACGTGATTTTATCTAGATTTCAAGCATTTGTTTTATAACCATCGGGTGGGTTCTTTGAAGTCTTCTCAGCGGCATCCGCATTGACCGAGGGAAGAAGAAGAAAAGAATGAATAAGTGAAAGAATTGGGGTCAAGCAACATCAAGCCGGACATTATTTCCGGTTGCTGGTTTATATTAACAATAATGCTTGGGATCGAGGAGGCTAATTCTGGTTTGCTGCTCTTCGCGTAGTTCCGATGCTGCCTGTTACACGTCAGGCTGTGTAGATGGTTGGGGAGTTGGTTAGGGGGAAGAGCTGAGCTGTTAGACTGATATGATAGAAGTTGTCCCCAGGTGTCACTTACATACCCACTTACACTGAGCAGGCGAAGCTGAATAAAAATACCTATTTTATTGATATTGAAAAGTGAGTTGTCACTTCTCAACGTGGTGCAAGTTTCATATTTATTACCCTGTGGACACGTAGTAGGCCTTTCCCAATTTCCGGTGCATATCGGACGTAACCAGAATCGGAACCCAACGTACGGTTGTCACTAGACGGTCAGTGAAAGGTTGGACAAGGGTCGCCTTGTATGCTTACGCATAGAGTTTACAGTAAAAGGCTTTTTTTTTTTCATGGAGAGCAATACATTGCGCCTTCTTGGCCTCATGTTTTTAAATGGCTTGAAGTTGAGCGACTAAATCGAATCAATAGCTGCATCTACTGCAAGAAAAGTTGGGTCACTGCGTCGTGCCAGGTTTTTCTCGTTAGAGTCCATTTTGTACATCTACAAATCTATCATTCGCCTGTGCATTGAATACTGCAGCCATATCTAGTCCGGTGCTCTTGCTATTCATCTCGAGATTCTTGACAAAATCCAATGAAGAATCTGCAATGTAATAAAATACTTATAAAATATATTCATAGCAACTGCTCTGACGTGCTTTTTTCCTTGGTGCCCCGACAACATGAATTTAAGTGTGCTACTAAATTGGCATCTAGGTCCCATCCGTTTACTGTTGAAATAACTAAATGCAACCGCCTCTTCTACTCCAATAGTTTCAGTGCCATGCCTCTGCCGGATATCTCATTATCAGTTATTTTCCTTTAACTCAACGCTCTTAAGCCCCTCGTAAAGACTGCAGAAACACCGTAAAACTGTAACACGAGAGGAAATAGAAAAAATCAGGCGTGGCTGACCATATATGGAGGGAAAAGGAAGATCACCTCCCCCTGAGGGATGAGGTCGAAATAATAGACAGAGAACATCAATGAAAAATACGAAAAATTAAGAAATTGGCGCATATACTAA
This sequence comes from Acanthosepion lycidas, assembly GCA_963932145.1. NCBI lineage: Eukaryota > Metazoa > Mollusca > Cephalopoda > Sepiida > Sepiidae > Acanthosepion > Acanthosepion lycidas. The sequence continues at coordinate 26,324,761 of OZ010597.1, forward strand.
GCCACAAAAATCTCCTGAGCCGGCCAAGCATAGACATGAATACATTATAGCAACCAGTATTACGGAGGGCTAAAGAGAAAAAAAAAATGTAATATAAGCTCTGGTAAAAAAAAAAAAAAAAAAATGAAAAAAAATGTGGATACTGAAACCTGAGGTTTATAACTCCCCAAAATTCATACACTGATGCCCTCAAGGACACATGACCGAGTGAAGTAATCCAATGACTTGACCCAGCAAGTTGTGAGTTCAATGCCTTGTAGAGTTGAGTTAAAAATAACTGATACAGAGATAACCGAAAGAGCCTTGATGGGCGAAACGAAATATAGTGAATATGGCAACAAAGATGAGGACAATGAACAATTAAAATACGTCATCTCAGAAATATAGACAGACTAATGAAAGCGTTACAAAAGTGTCTTTCATACACGAACGGAAAACAAAATTGCTGATTTTAACCTGGACACAGTATGCGCATATTCCAATAAAATTTTCAGTCTTCAATTCAGAATTTTCCTTCTAGACTGGCTACCACTCAAGGCAAGACAGACCCACTCTACCCTACTATTTAAACCATGACTGAAAATGGATCCACGGCCTTTCCAAAGTTATTAGCATGAAATGAATGAAACAAAACCGAATTTGAACTTTGCTTTTCTATTCCACATTCCATTATTCATTATGAACCCCCAAGCAAGGCGAAAATGTCACTAAGACGCAAGGGAGCTACTGGAATTTTAAGAGAAGGAAAATACTTGATAAGGAACCAGAAACCCAATCCTAAACAGGGAACAAGGAATAAACCTCTACTCCTGTTCAAAAGACCGAGGAGGAGTATGAACCAAATAACAGGCGAACCTAACATACTTTTCGCATGTGCACACACACACACTGAAAATACAAAGTTGATCTGTGTACAGTATATGCATACTAAGGTATAGTATATAGTGTAAAATTTTCAGTCATTACTCATCACTGACGCTATCTTACATGTTTCTTTTGCATAATTAGGACCGTTTGAAATGAGATTAGATTCCTACTTTAAGAAGCTGAATGCTCGTTAGAAGTAGTTGCTGCTGATATTGGACAGGATACATTAGTGGTGCGCTGATGGCGACAACAGTGGTCAAATGAACATTCCTACACGAAATCCTGGACGACCACACCGTATATACAATGCGTTGATCTTGATGAGCGTTAAGGCTAGCAGTGGCAGACCATACAGCAAACAGAACACAGACCAGAGAAAATATGGCCCCCAGGATTGGGAATCGTTCATTCGTAACGAGATTACAGGCACGCATGTTTTTGTATTTTTTAATAATTTCACCCGAAGCAAATCAATAAATCCCCTAAGACGCAAGAGAGTTGATCCGTGTGAAAGAACATGGGAAAAATAAAAATAAATACTTAACAAGAAAAAAGAAGTAAAATTCAACCAAACATAATTAACCATTTCAGTAACACGGCTCGGCTTAACGTCCGGTAAATCCTAAATCAAAACTCCAAAACCTCATCGTTGCTCACAACGCATCAACGCATAATAATTCATACTAATTCGACTGGATAGTTCCACTCAATAATCACTGCAGTCAGTAGACTGACACCGCTATTTCTACACCTAGCAGAAAACATATATTCATAAGTCCAGTGTTACGTTCGAACCTCGGTGTCGGTAGTTACTCATTTTCTTCCTATATGACAATTATTTACTATAATTCTGCAATATTTCTTCTAAGATTGAATAAACTGAAAACATGTTCATGATGTTGCAATTTTATTGTAATGTTTGATCTCATGGCAGACAGTACGACATATTACCCCTGTTTGCTCTATGAAATTCATAAAGCTTACGGCTATTATCACATTGAAACACCAGTTTTCATATGGTCACCGAAATTAAGCAATGTCAAGCTTGGTCAGTACCTAGATGGGTAATCGCTTGGGAACACAAGGTGTTGTAAGCTTGGATGTGTTGGTGGTGCGATGGACAATGGCTTAGAATTGAAAATCAGAGAGCCAAGTTCAAATTTCAGTGAGATTATTTATTTTCACTTGCATACAAATACCCTTGGAAAAAGTATGAGTCCACGTCTTATCTCCCCAGCCATGGGTTAAATAGCAGAACTTAAATAGAAGAGAACGTAAATAATTATTATCTCTTAAAAAAAAAAAAAAATCCGTACAATCTAAAAATATTTTCTGGCTTTAAATAAGCTGCAAAAGGTTGATAAGACATTAAAAAAAAACTATCTGGATAGAGTGACAACATTAATCAAGCAATGGTTTAGTTAGTTTAACAAGGGAACTGTTTGATCATCACTATGAAAGCCCAACTGCTTTGGGTTATCTTAAAGGCATGTACTGAAGCAGACTACGTTATTTTAAATTTTCATTAACCTTCCCAATCACATCAGCTTTCAACTTGGCATTTATGCTGACGACAATAATTTACTCCTGCCTCGAAAGTAAGGCTGACCAGTCTGACAAGATCAAAATGGCAGCTGATGTACAAAATGACCTCAAGACCATCATTAATTGGGGCAAAAGATAGCTTGTCAATTTTAACACCTTCAATAATAAATTTCTCTCCATTGTCTGAGAGATCTCAGTCTGCCTTCCATCAGTATGGTCGATACAAACCTTCAGGAAAGTGACTCATTGCACCTTCTCAGGCTAATGTTCTCAGCTGATATGAAGTATAAAGACTATATTGAATCCATTGTTAGATCAGCTGCTAAGAAAATCAATTCAGTGTTGGGCAAGACAATTTTCCTCTCTGAAATTTATCTTGCATATCTATGTCTACCATTCACCTATACTTAGAATATTGCTGCCATATATGGTTCGGTTCTGTGCCCCTGGATATCTTTGATAAGATCCAAAGAATCAGCAATATTATTAGTCCTGATCTGGCAGCTCAGCTTCAGTCACTTGCCCACCCCCATAAGGTTGCCTCTGTGCCTTTTTTTGTAAATACTTTCATGTTGTTTCGATGAGCTCTTCTCTATGGTACCTAGACTTCATGAATTTAAGGGCAGTACTAGACTGGCATCAAGATCTCATGAATTTACAGTTGAGCTGGGTAGATGTAGTCATAAGTTCTATGGTAAGTATCTTTTCTTGAACTTGTGGAACTCCCTTCTGGCTCTATGCTTTCCTGCCAATTTTAATCTGCAAAAATTTAAATGTAATGATAATCGCTATCTACTGTCCTCCTGATTACTCTTTTCTATTTCTGCTCATTACTAATGTTTCTGTTCCTAATTCTTCTACACCCTGTAACTCCTTGTGTTTTAGAGGCTGTACTGCGTCTCTTGGGATGATACCATTTAAAAAATAAAAAAAAAATTTAAAAAAAAGACAAAAAAGATCCTCATCAAAGCAACAGAAATCTAGAAAAAATGTACATTGGATTAGATTCAAGAAATATAAGAAGCAAATTAGAGAAATCTAAGGAAGGAATTTTGTTTCCAAAAAATGTTTTCAAGATTCAATATCAATCTTTATTTATTTACAAGTCTATTGAACAAGAACAAAACCCCTGCTTTTCATCAGAATTATGTAACCTTATGGTCAATGAATTATTTTCAATACTATGACCTCTTTCCCATGAGTGAAATATCACAAACTTATTGATATTTCCATGGCAAATGTTTCCATAGTTACATCAGTTTCCACCATGCCACAGAAAGTGTTACAAAAGTGCCTTTTATAGACAAATGGAAAACAAAATTGCTGATTTTGACCTGGGTACACTATGCACATATTCCAATAAAATTTTCAGTCTTCAATTCAGAGTTTTTCTTCTAGACTGGCTACCACTCAAGGCAAGAGAGACCCAATTCTACCCTACTATTTAAACCATAGCTGACTGAAAATTGATCCACATTTCCAAAGATATTAGCGTGAAATGAATGAAACAAAACCGAATGTGAACTCAGCTTTCCTATTCCACATTCCATTTTTTTTTTTATTAATTAACCCCCAAGCAAGGCAAAATTCCACTAAGACGCAAGGGGGATACTGGAAGTGTAAGAGAATGAAAAGGCTTGATAAGGAATCAGAAACTCAATCCTAAACAGAGAACAAGGAATAAACCTCTACTCCTGTTCAAAAGACTGGGGCGGTGTATGAACCAGATGATAGGTGAACTTAACCCAAATATGCTTTTCGCATCTGCACACACACGCAGAAACAAAACTGAATTTGAACTCGGCTTTCCTATTCCACATTCCTTTTTTATTATTAATTCACCCCCACAAGCAAGGTGAAAATGCCACTAAGACACAAGGGAGCTACTGGAAATGTAAGAGACTTATTGTTATCTTCATTCCCTTTGTATTCTATTGATAAGAAAGAAATTCTACTCAGAAAGCTTCTTTCTAAGAACCCCTACTTTGAGGAACAGACTCCCTAGTGAATGCTTCCCAATTAATCTTAACTTCTTCAAGTTTAGTGTCAACCATTAAGCATTCTAAATATCCTTATATGAACCTTTTACTTTTACTCTCTCTCTCTCTCTCTCCTTATAAATCCTTAAAACAAGCTCGTTCAGTTAAATGGTTGACAGATATCAACCAATGGAAGACACTAGACAAAGTCCAACCATAGCTATTTATTGTCAACAACTTGAACGTATTGGTGATGCAGTGTACTAGAAATATACAGCTTCGGTAAAAAGGAGTACCAGCTTTTGATATGACAATACTTTACTCAAGAGTTTTATCAGCAAATAAATGGAGAGAACCAATGAGGTGACATTGGGCTACTGTGATTGCTCATAATGGCAATCTGTTCTTAGCCCATCAACTATCAAAGGTCAATTATGAACTCTGTCAACCACACGATAACATTTCAAGTCAATCAATGTGCTAACTTCTGCAAAAGACAATAATAATTTCAGAGGAATATTTCACTTCATACACAATTTTCAGATAGAAAGATATAATCAAGTCACAAAGGCTAGAGCAATGACAAACTCCACCCCCACCCTGGAAACAAAATCAGTTACAGTTTTGCACAATGCAACTGATTTTAGTTTGGCAAAAGGCTACAAATTGAAGAGCATCAGTCACTACAAACTGCAAGATGGATAGTTACTAAATTTAGGACTGTTATCCTCATCTTCATTGCCATATTCACAACATTCCGGCCACTGCATGCTCCGGCCTTCTTCAGGTAATTCAGTCCTCAAGGACACATGGCCCTGTGGATAAAGACATTGACAAGATGCAGTGACTAAACCCAAAGAGTTGAGAGTTCAATACCAAAAACCTTGGAGAATTGAATTAAAGGGAAATAACTGAGACATCTAGAAGAGGCATGACACATGGAACTAGAACAATCTACCCTGGTGCTCGAAATATAGAGCTCGATTTAAAATTCCAATCCCCTGAAGAAGGCCCGAACGTACAACAGCCGAAACATTGTGAATATGGCAATGAACATGAGGATAACAGTTTGAATAATGCAAGTAAGCAACAGATCATTAATGGAATTCATTTAAAATATTAAGGAGAGGAAGTGGGGAACCCATGTAAGCTTTGTCTGAAAAAAAAAAAAAAAAAATATTACACTAAAATTAGGTACCTCCACGAAATTGCTAAAAAAAAAAAAAAAAAAAAAAAAAAAAAGAGCATAGCTTGATGAAAAAGATGCCAACCTTGCCAAAAACAAAATTTTATTGTCTAAATGCTTATGTTATTATTAAGAGGAAAGACCAAAGTTTTTTTTTTTTTATTATTTTTCCTTCTTTTTAGAACATTCTAAATTTTGATTAAAAAAACCTTGTTTCTATTTGTATCAGCGGAACTAGTAAATAACAGACAATTTTTAGCACGTTTTTTTGGTATAACACATTAATTTGAAAAATCGCGCAAAAATAGAAATAATTGTCGGATGTTAATGAAACTTTCAGGAACTATTCACAGATGATCGAAATTATTATAAATATGTTTTTTTTTTTTTTTTTTTTATTAAAGTCATGGTAGAAATATATTTTTTTAAATATTTATTACCCGCCCCCATAACTAATTTTATGAAAACGCTAGAAATTCGATCGCATCGGGTTTAATGATTACAATAATGAAAAGCACAGGGCTTTGAGGAATGCAAATCTTGTTTTTTTTGTTTTTAATTGGAGCCAACGTACTTGAAAATCAGCTCTGAATTGTAACATACAAAACTCAATAAAACAAAGATATTATTTAATTTCAAATGCTTTTATTTGCTTTTAGTTGTTTTTATGAATATGGACAATATTTTCTGAAAGCAAAAAATTTTTTTTGATGAAAAATGAATTTTTAATACAATTATTTGTTATTTCTTTAATTATAATAGATTTTACATTTAAGTTGTTAAAATATTATAAAATTAGTTAAAAGCCCCATCGGCTTTCCTAAGTGTCCTTATGAGATCTTTTTTTTTTAGCGCGTTGTAAATTGTATCATTTTGACTAATCAGAAGATCCACAGTAATTAAGAAATGTAATTTTGTGCTTATAACCGGGCTGTAATTATAAAGTACGGAAGACCAACCAGAATATAATTAAGTTGCGTTATTTGAGTTAAGCATTGTTCTCTGCTGTTAAGGCCTTTACTTTTGCGAAACATGTGTGGACAAGTTAATTTGATTTTTCAATTTCAACTGAAAAGGGTACCTACAAGTATCAGTATCATCTTATGAAATTTATATGATCTTATTTTTATATTAATCTGTTATGATATTTTTCCATAAATGAAATATCAAAATTAATAAAATGAATGCAAATGCAAATACAAATAACAGTAAAATGTAATAAATATACATAAAATTATAGTATTTTATGTACAGTTCTGATAAAATTTCATAAGAAAGGTACCTATAAATTAATTAGATACATTTCTTAGGAAATATGAAATTTAATGTCACTCTTAAGTCTTATTTTAATTTCTTTATAATATATTTTCCATAAAGCATCATAAACGTAAAGGTGAAAGCTAAGTACAAAAAAAAAAAAAATTAGACCGCTGAAAGTTTTCGTTAAAAATAACGAGGTAAATAATTTGTTCACTTAAATGTAAATTATTTCACTTTTCTCCTTCCATAGAATAAATTAGCCTCATGGAATTCGTAAATATGTCATTCATCACCTGTCAAGAGACACGGAAGTTTGTGACCTGCTTTGTTTTATTTTCAAATTACATCTTTTTGGCACAAAAGCTAAGCTAAGTTTGGTTCAAAATATTTTAAATAAACATTATAATTTCTGATTTTCTTAAAATAAGTTTTGAAAAAATGATAATTGATATTTAAAAGAATTTCAAAGTGAGATTTCCATTTTTTTTTTTAAATGTAAAAAAATGGTCAATTTTGCTGACTCAAAAAAAAACTAGATTTTTAACGAAAATTTTGGACGTGCTAGGAACAATTAAAAAATGGAAAGAAATACCCCAAAAATACTTTGAGCTTTTCTCTTAATAATAATAAACATTTAGACGATAAAATTATGTTTCTGTCAAGTTTGGCGTCTTTCATCAATCTATACTCTTTTTTTAGCGATCTCGTGGAGGTACCTAACTAAAATGTACCGCGGATTGAGTGCATTAGTAACAGCTTGCAATAGTAACTATCACTCTATAGTAGGCAGCTGTAAGAAAAGTATGAAGTAAAATAATTATAAAAGGTTTTTAATGAAATCCCCTAAAAGCTGTTGCTTCGCTATGGGAGGTGCAGAAATAAAGAGATTAATGAAAAACTATCAAATATCCAGAAAAAAAAAGCAAACATTTTTTTTCCCTTTCCACCCCTCACAGAGACTATGAGGAAAAAAAAAAAAAAAAAGCAAAAAAAAAGCAAATGAAAATTATGAAAGAATTTATTTTAGCAATCTGCAAAAATTAAATCACACAAATCCATCAGCGAGGCAATAAGAACAAAAGCATAAATGTTTGGCAGTGGTTAACTCTGAATCCAAACATTTATACAGTAAAAACGATTAGTTTTCGAACTTGTAAAATTTTAACATTTAAGAAAAGGTACTTTTTAAACAGAATCAGTCATTAAAAAAAAAATATTTTACTTGTAAAAAGCTATTGTCATAATTTTAATAAAATAAAATTAAAGTGTTTATCTGTCAACAGTAGCTTTAGAAAAGTTGGATATAGAGAGTATCTAAAGTGAGCATTCATATTTAACAGCTTTCGAGTAATGAAATTAAAAAAAAAAACAAAAAAAAAAAACAACTATTGATTAGTAGTTTTCCACCAATGTATCACGATGCTGATATGTGGCAAGGTTAGTTTTCAATAAAGACAAAACCAAAAATGCTAGTCCCTCATCGAATATTTAGCCTTGTTATACTAAGCTGAGTAAATGTCAATATCCTTAGAAAATAAAAACAGCAAAGCCTATTATATTAGGTTGGTGCAAAAATAATGACGTAATAATGTCGTTTTTTGACATTAAAAAATACGTCAAAAAAACGACATTATTACGTCATTATTTTTGCATCAACCTAATAGTAAGGATGTCCACATTTACCACCAATTTCAAATTTCCCTAAAATGATTTAAAATTATTGACAATTTCAGGTGTTCCCCACCAAATTGTTTTACTTGCAGAGGTTTTTTTTTTAAATACCCATTTGTCTTAATGTGCCCCTTCCTTTTTAACAAAATTGGCACAAGTGCGGACATCTTGCATTGAATATTAATGCAAAACTGACAAGTCTAAAATGACTTGGATTCAACCAAGTTTTCATCATTTTTTACAGACTGTTGTCCTATCAGAATAAATCAGTTCCAATTGTACTACTCAAAAAGAGGTTTTCAATCGTAAACACTTTTACTAGACATTGTACATATTCTACAGGAAATTTCTACTAGATTCCTCCAAAACTAAATTCCTTCAGTAGACAAGCTTATATGATCAATTTTTACATGGCCATATTGGTTTCACTCCTTACTGATCTAAGTATACTCATTTGAAGGTTGTCTGATAGTAAATAGTGCATTTAAGTTTCATGTTGCTGAAAATGTTTATCAGCTTAATTTTTTAAATGGTTTCCTTTTCTTTTTAATTAAAGTGGGGAAATGATTTTTAAATAGAAAAAAAAAAAAATAAGCAATACAAATCTTTTCTGGCATTTGATATTAAGCATATTTTTGCATAAAACTAAATCCATAAATGGAAGTTTGTGAAATGTGTGCAAGAGTGGAAATATTGCATCATCTCAATCTTCCAAATAAAAGTGACATTCAAGATTATTTATTTTTATTTATGTATATATATATATATATATATATATATATATATATATATATATATATATATATATATATATATATATATATATATATATATCCCAAAAAAGTTTGAATGAAAGTTAACTGACAAAGTCTGCCCACTTAAATCTCTATGGAATTTTTCCAATTTTTGAATACGATGTTGTCCTGTGGAAGTTCCTGCTTGTTCTGTTCTGTTTAAGTACTTTTCAGCTGTTGTCAGAGTGGTGGCAAAGATTTTGTTGACTACATCCTGGCATTTTTATCAAACAGAAATTTGGAACCAGTCCAAATTGACATCATGTGCAATGGTTAAAACTAGCGAGTCAGAAAAGCATGTACCAAACAGTATAGGTATTATTACTTTGTATGCACATTAAATATTTTTTAAGCCCTTCAAGATGCTGCCACCTCTGGTGAGAGTTAAGGTGGGTTGTTTATTTTATATAACTTGTAAAATTTGGAGTTTTTCCTTACATACAAATATCTATAATATTTGATATGTGCTTTTCCAGTGTAGCCTTGCTTACTTTAACAGTCATACATAACATTACTTTGAACTGATTCAAAATTTCAGCTCTCTAAAAATGCTAACATGTATGCAAAAAGAATCTTGACTATCATACTGACAACACCCAGTTCTTGATAATGACTGAGACAGTCAACAGTATTTGAACAAAAAAGAACAAACATGAATCTCAGTTTATCCACAATTTCCATCTTGATGCGTTATTCAAAAATTGGAAAAACACAATTAAAACCACATTGTTGGCTGAATTTAACAAAACTTGTTTTGATTAATACTTACTGCCTCAATAGGCCATAACCCTGGGTTTCAGGCTTTTGCAATCATCAAATTGGTTTATTTTTTTTAAACAGTGGATTAGCTCTATCACAAATATTGAGTACCTTCCACTAAGTATCTTATATATAATTTCTAATGAAATAATTGGTTTATTTTTATCCAACACTTTTATTACTTTTATTATAATGGAAACTTTTTATTTGATAATACAGATGCCCCAATTTTATTTATTTATTAAACAGTGTGCAACAGGACTAGCAAAATGTTCTCTCTTGCAAAGTTTGAATCTGCATCCCACTTTGTAGGGGAAACTACTGTTTCATCCAGCATGCTTTCCCATTCAACCACAAAGAACTTCACAGCAAACAAGGAAATAGAGTAAAAAGAGCTTGTCAGAGGATACATTTACTTTGCGTATTTAAGAAAGTTTAGCAAACTAATAGACATAATGTACACTTTTTAATAAATAAAAATGGAGCATCTATTTCAAATAAAAAATATCCACTATAATGTTTGGAAATATATATGTATGTATGTATATATATATATATATATATATATATATATATATATATATAAAAAATCAATTTGTGACTGGTAGGGATAATTCTAAGGAGGATATTAATCCAGGGAGAGCTCAATGTAGTCTACAGAGCATTATTGTAATAATAATCATCATCATCATCAAGAAGAAAACCGTAAAGATTTATTTCAGCTATAGTTTATATTGTGAATATCTATATACTAATCTCTTCAGATCAAAATCTTAGTAAATGGAAACTGATATATTAGATTGACAGGGGGGAAGGGAAAGCAAGAGAGAGGGAGGGAGAGAGAAAAGTGATGAATGGTCAAGTTCTTTTAAAAAATGAAATAAAGGTTATGGAACTGGGTTGATTTGTCCTGTCTTAAATAACAGGCCATATCGGTCAATTTGCTGTATAACCCAATGTACAAAGTTCCACACTTTAAGGAAAAAAATTCTTGACTCGGTCAGTCTTTTTAGGCTTACTACTACCCATTCATTACTTCCTTCTCCCCTATCCTTTTCTTACCCTCTATCTCACTTTTTAAAAGAACCTGACCATCTGTCACTTTTATTCTCTCCTTCCTTCTCTTCCCCTTGTCAATCTAATATATCAGTCCAGGGTATTGTCTCAATTTACTAAGAGACTCCAGTCCGAAGAGATGTATATATAGATATTCACAAAATAAATTATAACCGAAATGAATCTTTAAGGTTTTCTTCTTGATGATTATTATTATTATTATATATACACACACACACATATATACATACATAGAGGGGGAAAACAAATATCCATACACACAATTTTTTAATTTATTGTATTTCCAACTAATGAATAAACATACTTTTCATATAATTAACTGTACACAAAGTATAATAACTAAATATGCATAGAAAACAAAAAAAAATTGATTATATAATATTAAATGTTTGTTTATTCATTGGTTGGAAATACAATAAATTAAAAATTTGTATGTATACGAATATTTGTTTCCCTCCATTTTATTTATATATATATATATATATACACACACACATATATATATATATATATATATATACACACACACACACACATATATATATATATACACACACACACATATATATATATATATATATATATATATACACACACACATATATATATATATATATATATACACACACACACATATATATATATATATATATATATATACACACACACATATATATATATATATATATATATATACACACACACATATATATATATATATATATATATATACACACACACATATATATATATATATATATATATATATATATATATATATATATATATATGACAGATATTCAGTGTGATAGATGACATCAGTAATTTATACAAAATAAAATCAAATTCACAAATCAGTTACTAAAATGTCATTGCTTCTCAATTTCTCAGGCTTTTGTTAAAAAAAAAAAAAAAATCATAAAATACCTCCCATTCTTTATATTGAACAATTACACTGTGCAGTGTTTCAAGTTTGTATATTCATCTGTGGTATCAATTTTCCTTTATTTTTTTTATTAAATATAATTTTGAAACTAACCCCACATTTAAATTATTAAATCCATGAAAGAGTGAAGTGGGAAGAGTTAGAAGATCTTGCAAAAATATTTGATATTTTACATATTGCCATATAAATGAATTTAGTGGAGAGATGATGTATAAAAAGTATAAAACATGACATAATGGGTGTGTAAATGAGAATTATGTTTGAAATGGCAATTAATTTTGCTAAAAGCTTTCATAAATATAGCCAGTGAACATGTAAATATCAGGCATTGTAGAAAATTATTACTCTGCCACAATGCCATAAGCAAAGAGAGGAAAGGAATATAAGAATTTTGATGTCCCTTTGGGATTGTTCAATGGAGCACTAAGTCAGTGATCTGGCTGGACTGTATATTTCACAAAATTATTAATAAAAATAATACTGGACTGTATAAAAACAGTGAGCTTATTCTCTTAGAGAATTGCACAAGTAGAAAGAAAATTTTTCTCTGAAGATTTTAAGATTTAATATAGAAGTGGAGACAGATTTTAAGAGAGTGGAGTATCTAGATGTGAAGATAGACTTAAATAAAAAAAAAATATAAGAAACTGAATACATAGTTGTATTTTGTGAATAAATTGTCCAATCATCAGAAAACCATAATAAAGTGAATACCAAAAGGTGTTGAATGTATACTGTCAATTCATCAAAGGCATTAATCTTTAATGAAATGAAGAGCAATCATGAAAAGTGTTAGCACTGGAAGGGCATAAATACAAGTTATTTGCAAAGAGAAATACAGGAAAAAATAAAGAATAGTAGGAAAAGAAACAATTTGGTTCATGCTATCATCTAATTTGGTAGTGAAAAGGATAGGCATAAAATTTGTTCAGCTTTTGGAGAAATATTTCCCTTAATGAATTTGCCCTCCACAGAATTATCAGTAGAAATAGTGACAAGCTAAGTTACAGCTGCATGCCTAATTTCATCAAGACAGTATTAAAAAAAAATACAACACAAGATTCTATATTGAGAGTCTAAAACAAAACAGCCTGATTTGTGCCCCCTCAACAGTGTTTGACTGACAAAGTGGCGGATATGGCAACTGTGAAATTTGAATATTATATTGGTTCAATATAGAGACTTTTCAAGCAAAGATAATACAAGCTGACAAAGGAAACACGTAAATATATAATTAACACATCTCTGTCAAAGTATGTATAGGACATGGAAGTTTAAATTAAAAAACATCTTAACCTAAAATTAACTGAAGAGTCTAGAAAAACTTAACTTACAAAACAGGTTCAGAAGCTCGCCATTTATGCTAGGGAGAAAAATTAGAAATCAAAGACTAAAATTATTTATTAAATGAAAAATGCACAAAGTACGTGTGGTTGGGTTTTGAACTTGGTTGTAAAAATAAATAAATAAAAATTTGGTACTAGAAATGAATATGCAAATCTGTAACAATGCAGTCTAATTGAATTCCATGCTTCTAGCAATCATCAGGCACAAATTTGTGCCTGGCAATTGCTATAAGAAAATTTGAATAGCATTGAGCAGTGAGAAATAAATGTTTAAATTTTAGATGATTTTACATCAAGCCCAGTTTTATTATTACTACTAGCACTCAGTGTATTTTATATATATATATATATATATGTATATGTAAAATTTCTCAGAGTTAACCTGTAGAAAAAGACAATATTTATAAATGTAAAAGACATTTTATATATCTTCAAATGTAAAAGAATGAAGAGTAAAGTTTCAGTGTTCAAAACATTAGTAGCACTGTGATCTCCCACCTGATGAAACGTTAAAAAATTTTAACACTGAAACAAGATGTACAGTTTTGTAGTGGGTATGTGCATGTTCTAATGTAACACTGCATAATAAACAAATATATATATATATATATATATATATATATATATATAATGAAACAGATTAAGTCCAACAATTATTTAATATATTTTCTGTTTATACGCTATTTTATAGATATAATTTATTTAAGTAAACGCTCTGTTTTTTAATTAACACTCACAGAGCCCATGTGTGGTTTATACTGCAACTATGCTGAATGAACATTAGTTAGTTTCTGGAAGAGAGCATGTTATCTAGCTTGATCAACAGTCTGAACAAGGCCAGCACACTCAAACCCTCAGTCACAGTGACTTGTGACTGTGTGCAAATACAACCACTGACAGCGCCCAAATTTCATTCACAAGGTTTAGGTCAACCTGTGCTATGGTTTTTCAGACACTTTTCAAAAGGTGCCGCATACTGGGATTGCCCCCTCTAGACCAATAACATCAGGAAGTCACTTTCCTAACAAATCGACCCTGATGAGATTCGAACCCAAGTCTCATGGTCAGAAAGCAAACATTCTAACCACTCAGCCACGCACCCATATGGAAGCTTAGATGACCTTATCCTAACTTATTTCAAAGTAAGGAGCAATTGGCCCATATAGACACCACTCAACAAGAATATCTTGTTTATTTCTTTTTTTTTTTAACTGGATAATGTTTTCCATGCCTGAAATAGACGTAATATTTACTAAGGTCTCTTTCTCAAATGCCACAAGCCTAAATAGTAGAGGGGGGAGTGTTATTTCCCCCTAAATACTCAAAGCAATGATGGTTTGCTAGCTTAAATAATAAATAAAATCTACATTCAAAATTATCAGCTTTACCTGGGCCTGAACACAAACTTCTGATACTATTGCAAAATTTGCAACTACCTCAGCCAAATGGCAGGCTTTCTTCAGGCTAGACTTTATATGCTTTGTGCTAAAACAAAAAGGCTAATGGAAATTCAAGGATTAATGACATAAAAACTTGTGATGACCATATTTTGCCACTACCTTCTGTATGACATTGCTTCCAGTAATACTTGCTCCTTTGATTTCTCTTTGTGATAATCGTTCCTCCATCCATTGTCATAGTAGCGAGTTCAATCCTCACCAGGTACACCACTCTTCTTGGGCCCAGGCTAAACTCCAACAAAAAGCTTAATGTGTGTAAGCATGCAAAAAAAAAAATAATAAAAAAAATAAACAAACAACAAGAATATTTTTTTCTTCCCTTTTCTTTTTCTCTTTGATATGAACCAAATCTTGAATAAAAAGCGTGGATTTGAAAAGAAAATTCAAAAGTTGTTTCAAGAGCCTTGACAAAGGCATGAAAAAAAAAAAATCATTGTCGGTCATGTGAATATAGTTTTCTGTTTTTGTTGTTTTTTCTTTTTTTTTTTTTTTTTTGAATAGCAGCTGAGATCTTGAATCTATTTGAAAAAGTTGGGTTGTTGAGGCACCCAATGCAGTAAGACACTTTCAAGACACAATCACATCAAACTGAACTTGCTTGGTGTACAAAAAAAAATAAAAAAAATAAAAAAAATGAAAATAACAATAATAGACAAGATGAGCAAACTAGACCAAGTCTTCCATATCCAAAACAGACAACAGCTTCCAACGTGGTAATAAGTTACAGTAGATAAATGCTCATCACAAGTTTGTATGCAAGTAACAAGTGCTCTCAACAGATTCATGTTATCTGTGGAGCACAAAAACAAAAGGGAAAAAAATAAAAGATTCAAGAAACAATTGAATTAAGTGGTGCCTGTCTTGCAGACCCCAAAGTTCTTGCCCCCCTGCCAATCTATCCAACACTTCTCTTTTAGTCAATGCTTTTCTCAGAGGCTTAAAAAAAAATAAATAAAAAAAATATATTTATATAAATAAATATGAGATGACCGAGAAAAGTGAATGCCCTTTCATCAAGGCACACCAATGTGCTCAAGAAGTTTCCTACTATTACTTTTGGAGATGCGTAGGCCATTGACTGAACTACAAAAGTTTCTTTGGTGAAGGTAAAACAATTTTAAATCTTTTTCTTCTTTTATTTATTTTTACCAAATGGATTTTTCAAATAACACCCTCAAGATTTCCCCAATGTCCAAGAAATCATTTTTCAAATGGTACTCTCCTCATCCACAAAGTATATTTTGTTGATGGAATTAAAAGAAACGTAACTTATGCATATCCCTTGTATATATATATATATATTTTTTTTTATCTCCGCTCTCGGTGAAAATCAAAATCTCAAATTCTTTATTAAAGACACATCAGCTGAAGTGGACATTCTTTATTATATCAAAAATACCTAGCCACTAAAATCTTTCGCAATGTGCATAGCAGACCAATGAACTCTATCTGAAATGACACAAAATAAGTGAGAAGATTCCTGAGAAAATCTGATAAGATTAAAATTCCTACAAACTAATTAACTTCATTGCTTTTACTTACTTATTCACTTATCAAGAAAATAAAATAAAGCATGAATTGTTCCTCTCCACCTGATTACTAACTACTATTATGGCAAAGTTCACAGGGTCACGGAGATTTGGGCTGGTTTGGCGGTCGGGGGTGTAGTAGGGCATGTTGATTAGGTTATTGGAGCCAATAGGTCACACTTCTCTATTTTTATCCCATCCTGATTGCACTGCCAACCTTTTACATTTACTAAGACAGACTTATGCATTAACAAGTGCATAATAGATGCAGGGGGAGTGGGGGGGGATCACTAAGTAGAGAACTGAATTTTAACACAACAGATACCAAAAAAAGATGCAGAATAATTACTTCCCACTCCACAAAAGACCTTACTTTTTAATTAAACATCAAAAAAGAAGCTATGAGATATATATATATATATTACTTCAAACATTATTATGGTGGATACATTTTATTTGAAATAGATTCATTTTTACTTATTCAGTGTGCAATACATCTCTCAGCCTGCACACCCAAGAAATCTTAAAGTAAATGTGAATTTTTCCATCAGCTGAATATAATTAAATAATACAAAATTTTTATTTCAGTTGTGTTCTAAACAATGTTTATTGCATTCTGACAGGATTTTTTTCCTAATTTTTTATAGGAGGGTAATTAGTCTAGTTTTGATGATAATTCATGCTTTCTTACATATGGACAGGAGTTTATTTTTGGGTGGGGATAATTGATTCAAAATAACCGAAAAGTGAACATGCTCATTCAACCCCAGATGATTGGTTAGTTGCAGCAGTAATGTTAATTTCTGAAAAACATGTCCTTTTTTTTTTTTTTACCCACTATTTATTAAAATTAGATTAATTAGGTTTTGTTTTTTTATTAGTCATGCATCAGAGTTAAAATGTGTCTCATAATAAACTTCAAAACTGCAGAAGGGGCCATGCCTGTAGATAAAAAAACAACTGCCACATATCTGACAAAATCGAAATCAACCGATACCTATTATACACAAGTTGATTGGAGCTGCTTTGGACTGTATCAATCTAGTTCAAAATTATTCATTCCATTCTATTTATGCTAGTCTATTTATCCTAATTTTTATTTTTTTTCATAAATAAAATATCATTAAGCAAATGACCTTGCAGCATCTATGGTTGAAAAGGCCCCCTTAACAGGGATAGTACAGACTTTGCCTCACTAAGAAAGATGACAAACTTCTGGGTAACACAGAATTTCAGAGCTGAAAGAGAGATGCGGAGTACAGGAGATTCGGAAGATGGCAAAAATCAGTGAGGATATGCAAAGCAGAATTGTAGTTATTATCACAGCTAGGAGAAGTGCCGTGCGAAAAGCCCACTACAGATGACACAAAAAAAAACAAAAAAACACTGCTTATAAATTGGTGGTGATGATGATGATTGAATTGTTGGAGTGGGACTGACACCAACAAAGTCAGTAAAAATCCTTCACAGAAGAATTATATATATATATATATATATATATATATATATATATATATATATATATGTGTGTGTGTGTGTGCGTGCGTGTGTGTGTGGATGTTTTTATTTTTTTTTTTTTTTCTATTCTTTTATATTCAAGGTTTGTTATCCTAACCCCAACTAAAGAAAAAAACGAAGAAAACAAAACACTGTTAGCAAGCCATTAATAGGATTTCCAGAGTTTGTAGTAAGAACTTTGTCTCCCCTAATGTTGGCTACACAACTGTTGTTGTTACTCACGTTGTTGAAGTCCGTCCTTACTTGGCAGCTTAGACTTGAGTTTTTTTGGGTTTTTTTTTAGGTTTTTTTTTCATTCTGTTTTTTTTTTTTTCTTTGGCAAAGTGATGGAGTTTAAGGAATTAAAAAAAAATAAATAAAAAATTAAAAGTGATGGAAAGGGAACCAGCTGGATCAAAAATACTGCCACTTGCCAAGGATGGCGTCTTTGATGGCCTCTGCATACTGGGAAGGGACCCAGTAGACCCAATAACGAGATGCTTCTGTGGTACCCAGTTGAAGACCCTGAAACAAACAAGGGAGAAAGAGAGAAAAAAAAAAAAAAGAAGAAGAAAATTGGTAAAAAATCAGCTCATTGTTTTTTTTATCTGTGCATTCTTTTTATATCAATTATAAAAATGTTGTCAAAAGGTTTTCTTAAGGAGGAAAAATAAAAAATTCTTATAAGAAAACTCATGAAAAATATTAAAAAAAAAAAAAAAAAAAAAAATGAAAATACATAATGAATATGACATTTTAAAACCCTCCAGCAAAAAAGAAAAAAAAAAAAAAATCATGGCAGGAAAGGAAGTGATTTGTTCATAAACTACATCAAATATTGAGAAATTAAAAAAAAAAATCAGATATAAAACAAAAACTTAGGATTCAAATCTAATTTTTTCAAGTGATCAAGTTGTGATTAAATATTGTTTTATATATACGAGGATGGGCTGAAAAGTTCATAGGCTGACTATGAAGGAGTGAATGCTAGAGCTGTGAAATCTTGCATTCATTAATGTCAACCCTCCTTATTAATACCTGTATTGTTTATTTCCACGTAAACTAACATATGACCATTCAAAGACTTCAAAAGTAACTAATAGTGACTTCTCTTGAAAATGGACAAAATTTGGTATGGTGATGTTATCAAGTACCTGCAGAAAAAGAGATAAGCCCCCAGGACTTTCATTTTGATATGGTTGCTACATTAGGGGATGATGCCCCAGTTTTATCAACAGTGCATAAGTGAGCAGCTGAATTTAGGAGGAGAAGGTGAGTCTTAGAGATGACCCATGGTTTGGACATCATATGGTGATGGATGACAGACAATTGATTATAAATCAAATAGCCAATGCTATTAGCATGTACCATGAGAGAGTTGAGAATATTCTGCACAATGAACTTGGCATCCTGTGACACTTGATCAAAAGCACAACAGGCTGAGCACATCACAGGAAAATCTAACACTGTCTGAGGTAGATCTAGCTGGTTTTGAACATTTCCTAACCCAGAGACAATCCATGCAGTGAAAACACCTTTCATCACATGCTCCAAAGAATATCATAGTCGTTTCATCTGCAGGAAAGGTAATGACCTTGGTTATTTGTTATGCAAAAGGTATAGTGTTTATTGACTATCATCAAAAGTCCCAAACCATCAATAAAGGGGACTATGCCAACTTGCTTTGACAGTGACAAAAAGGCTGTCAAGACCAAACGTCCAGGAAAACCAACAAAAGAGATCTTGTTTCATCAGGACAATGATCCAGAAAAAAAAGTCCTTGATTACGATGGCTACTGTGCATGACTGGCTTTCAACTGGTTGATCACCCTCGCTATTCTCCTGATTTGACTATCATATTTTCCCCAACATGAAAAAACATTTGGCTGAGAAATAGTATTGAAATGATGATGACATATCTGTTGTTGATGACTTTTTTTGATGAACAGTTAGATGTCAGTTTACCAGGAAAGAAACAATGCAGTTAATAAGAGTTGAAATTAAAGCATGCATGATTTCACAGCTCTAGCATCACTCCTTCATAGTCAGTCTATGAACATTTCAGTCCACTTTTGTATAGTCTGTTACCTGTTTGAATGCAATCTTCAGGCCTGAAGATTACATTCAAGCAGGTAACAGACTGTTTCCAATCAGTACTGACCTCCACACTCCCCCATATATAATAAAAAAAAAACCCCACAAATGTTAATATTTTTTCTTTGTACATTTATTCAACCCATTTTTGCCTTGCTGTATTTATATAAGCTTAAAGTTGCCAAGCACCTATCTACAGCACAAATATTAACTTTTTATTTTCACTCTTCTACATTTTAAATTCCACAGAATAGAATTGAAAATTACATCATAAAAGGTGCATCAAGGTGAGTTATCAGTCATGTGCTTTGGTTTCATTGCTAGCTTTGGGTCTAACAGATAATACTCATTCCACCATCACCTGACAAGATAATAGGCCCCACCCCAATCACACCACTACAAAAAGACATGCTCAATCCTTTGTCTCCACATTATATATTGTCTGATTATTGGTTAAGGAATGAAACTGCCAGTCACAATGCAGTGTTGATTTCGATGCATTGCTTTTATCTACAAATGCTCCAGCTGATATTTGGGCATTCTTCCCTCTAAAAGCATATCTAAACTATATTTTTAATTATATAATCTCTCACACACACACACACACTGATGGAAAAGAAAATTTAAATATTCTGAAAGACAAGTTTAGGTACAGTATGTGCAAGCTGATGGTATCATCAGTGAATGATGAAATGTTCACAGCCCAAACAACTTGCCAAAAATCCAATTTCAATGACCAATAAACAGAAATTTGGGAGCGGGGAGTTTTAGAGAAACACCACATGTGTTGAACTTAAGGGCAAAAATATGGAATAGAATATACATTTCATGGCCTCAGGTCATTCCTGTTTTGTTAGTTCACCCTCATAAGATTTTGCAAGTCTTCAGCAAATTTCTGATATAGTAACACACACAAGTGCACCATCTGTGTCTGGGCTTCAGTGACATTAAGTCTAATAAGTGTCAGTGTAGTGAAAGGAGTTCAGTGCAATTAGGTGTGGTGTTCTGTTGAATTAGAACCATTTTCCATGTGTTGGACTTCATGCATCAGTAGTAATTTTGTGTTGGTAACGATAGGCAAGCAAATATTCCTCTACTTGCGGGTCAGATTTTGGACAGTCTGAGAACACACGTTTGGCAAGAATAATGCATTCAAAGGTCAGCAGCAGCAGGTCACATAACAGTAAAGACCAAATGTGGTTCCCAAAATGTCAACACAGACAATTGGAAGTCATTTACTTGCAACAAGACAACAGTCACACGTGCCACTAACCAGACTTAAGACACAACACAACCTGGCACATCTCCAGTTGTATCACAAACTTTATGCAAGTGCTGATTATTTACCTGTATAACATAAGACCTGGACATTTTCCGAGGTGTATTAACCCATAACATACAGGATCAATACTTGGCATGATTGTGTATGTGATGCCATCAGTTACAACTCTGACTGTCCTTTGGTGTTTCTAAAGATAGTGTTAAATAAAGCCATGTACATCCAGAACAATGTCCAGCTCATTCTGCTACAATTCCTAAAACACCAAGGTGATATGTTGTTCCAGCAGAATAATGCCTTCCTACACCATGTCTGTACTACTCAACACGCTATGCAAGCTGTTTGGCAAATCTGTCAACCACTGAAAATGTATGGGACAATGTTGAAATCATTCAGTTTACCTACCTACAACCCTTGTTGTATTGCATCAAAAGATGCAAGTCAGAGAATAATGCATCACGAAATGGTATCCACTATCTGTATGATCATATGCATGCAAGAATTCAGGGCTGAGTTAATACCCAATGAGGATAAATAGTGTATTAAAATCTGAATAGTACTGATATATATTATATGTATTAAACTCTGATATTGATATATCTCTTATTCTGGGACATGTTTATCTGATAATTTACTGTAATCAAGCTATACCACTTGTATATTTAATACAATATTTAATTGTATATCTAATCTTAATTGAAAGATATGCAGGATGTCTCAGTTTCATTTTCTGTCTGTGTTTTTATATTTATATATTATATAAAATACAGAAAAAGAAATTAGCCAAAATGAATTTTACAAAAACATAAATGGAAAGATAAGAGAGACTGACAAGAAAACTAAATTGTTCTGTAAAAAAATTGCAGAAAAATAAAGGATTTCAGTAAAAGACACTGAGTGTTAAACAATAAAAAGAATTCAAAGACCCTGAAACATGGAAATTGCTAACTTATGAGACGTTTACCTTCAATGTAAAAATAAAAAATTTCTAAATAATGAAATCTACGTCTTATTCATGACCAAGGTTACCTGTTTGTCAACAATCAAATAGGAGTAGAAAAAAATGGATCATCATTTAGTCATTAACCAAAGAGGAGTAGAAAAAAATGGATCATCACCTAGTCATTAACCAAAGAGGAGTAAAAAAAAAAAAAAAAAAAAAAAATGGATCATCACCTAGTCATTAATCAAAGAGGAGTAGAAAAAAATGGATCATCACCTAGTCATTAATCAAAGAGGAGTAGAAAAAAATGGATCATCACCTAGTCATTAACCAAAGAGGAGTAGAAAAAATTACAACAATGCAAGAATTGTGGATAACAAGAGAAATAAAGGTACCTCGGATAGAAAGAGAGGTACCTTTCTTTCAGATTGTTTCAGTATCACCAACTGTATCAGCCAGTATCTCTTATTTCAAGAAATTGCCAAGAGGAATACAAGATAAATTCATAGATTCTATGAAAAATATTAATTACCTCAGGGATTTGGGTAATGTGTGTGTATTGGGCGGAAATTGTCACAAACACAAATAGTTAAAACCTCAGTAATATTAGAATCAGACAAAGTTCGGCAACAGCAAATGAAAAACAAATCTAACTACTTCAGAAGAATCAAGATTATTTGAGATTAAATTAAATAGCAAAGGTTTGATACAAAGCATAAACAGATATATCCATTGTGAATTATTGCAGATCATTCCGAAAATGAAAGTCACTAGATTAAAAAAAATTATAACCATGAATATGGCTCTATACAACGGATGATGTGGACAGGTTCTATGTAAAGAGAAAAGAGCGATGACTTACCATATAAAAAGAGAGAGAAGCCAGCAACATAACTGCATACAAAGCAACAAGAATGATAAAATAAATGTGAGAGATAACAAAAAAAAAAAGCTATTAGAGAAATGTCCAACAAAAAGCCAAAAGCCAAAAATAAGAATCCATGATGAATTGAAGAAAGGAAAGTACAATAAAAATGAAAGAGGCTGTGAAGAGGAAATCTGAAAAGAGAAACAGAATCCAACATAGCATTTAGATCAGTTACTGTTAGGTTAATAAAATGTAGCCAAATAGCAAAACACCTGCACAAACCAAACCCACTTGTAACTGTAGAGTAAAGAACAAATAGCAATTTGTTTACAAAACAATGTAATATACCAGGTCACTGTAAAATCATCAGATAACAAAGAAAAATACATAGAAGTCACTGAAGGACCTGCAAACAGAAACTACACATAGTAAAGAAACAAACAGAACAATGCTTTTTAAACGTATATGGGAAATTAAAAACAAACACTAAATTATAGCAAATATCATGAAAAATAAGGAAAATAATTGGCATATATAAATGAATAAAACCAAAAACTGTAAACTGTTTCGAGTAGAAAATTAACTTTAAATCACCTTCCCAGAACAACACTGATTACTAAATAAATGATTTTTTCAAAATGTAGATACAAATTTTTTTCTTTTACTGTGTTATTTAAAAATCAAAAGAAGCGAATACCTTGTAAAATACAATGACAAATGCAAATTTATACAACTATATACAAGGCAGATAATGTAACATACTTTAGAGAAAGCCAATATGTTAAATTCAACAAGATAATCAACCCCAAGAAAAAATAAAAAAAAATAAAAAATCTAAATAAAGTAAATAAACACATTAATTGTGAATCCACACATGAACACAAGTAAATATAATAATAATAAACAATAAATAATTAAGAAATCAATAATAAATAATCAGTAAAAAGAACCTAATAAAGTAGCTACAAGTAACAACATTCAGATCTATAACTGTTCCTATTCAATAGGCTCTAGAATACTTTGAAACATAACTGTTACCACCATTAGGATAATACAAAAGACCTCACTACTCATAATGCACCATTGGCCAAAATATATGAGCCAAATCCCAACACACACGGTCTAAAGACTGTGTTCAAGCAAGAAACACTGTCATCATTTGATATTGAGCTCAGTGTCCACTTATATATATATATATATATATATATATATATATATATATATATATATATATATATATAAGATCATACAAACACACACAATTTAAGGTCAGTTAATTGTAGAAACAAACAACAGTGGACACAACTGACCTTAAAGTGTGTGTGCATGCATACATACATACATACATACATACTTTATGGTTAGTTAATTGTAGAAGCAAACAATGGAAAACTGAAAAATATGAATAGAGTCAATACAACCCAGCCTATCACTTGGACATGCAAATAAAAAATTAAATACAAGTTTGGGCTAAAATTACTGACATGAAGCATCATACACAGTTTTTGTTGTACGTCCTATGCCTAATTCTCAAAGAAGAATTTGTTTTCATGAAACCCAAAAACCAAGCCAAAAATGACTATTTTCAAAGTCTTTAGCAGTTAAATGTAAAGATTTCAAAAATAAGAAAGCTAGTTTTCAACAGTATAACCAATACCCAATTTAAGTGGCAAGATCTCTTGCACACATATTTACTTACTGAATTATAACTTACATAAAAAAAGAAAAAAAAATTCAGTCATGTGTGATATCTTGCTTGCATAAACTGGCAACAATGTAACCTCACAGATTTATGAAATGGTCTGTAAAATTAGTATCTACAACTTAAAGACACTTCAAATGTTCAGATGAAGCATATTTTAGTTTTGTTAAACCAAAAAAATTATAATTGCAACAACATCTAATTTTTTTTTCTTTGTATCATACGTATTCTGGATTTCATACAATGAATAAAAAAATTTTAGGGGAAATTTTAAACTGGCATTGATGAATTTTTATAGCAAATTTAAAAAAAGAAAAAAAACAGCTAAAAATCTGATAGATTTTAATTCTTTGATATTAAATGAAAATTCTAACACTAGTTGCATCACAGGTTATGATTTTCTTTGAATGCAACTCCAGTGAGAATTATATCCCAACAAATGTATAAACTGTTTATGACAGAAACAGTAAACAGGTTAACTAGTGTTAGCTATTACCAATAAGTGTTATAATTGTCCTATTAATAGACTAAATTAATTAAAAATATCTTTAAATTACTTCGGCTAAATTAGAGGAAAAAATTGACCTTAAAGGGGAAAAAAAAAATTTTAGTAGGGGAGGTAATTCGTGTTGGCTAAATTTCTTATTTCTGCCAGAAACTTTAATAGACAAAAAAATAAAATTAAAAAATCGGAGTCAGCTTGATCTAATAAATATGCTTGATAATTATTTTGTCAGTTCATTTTTAAAATAACAAAGAAATGGGTAGAAAGTGGCAAACTCTGCTAAAAGTAACAATTTCCAGTCATGATTATATCTTGTTACAAGTTAAATAAGACAATCATTAAGTAATCTCAACAAGAATAAGATATTAGGTTGGTGCAAAAATAATGACGTAATAATGTCGTTTTTTGACGTATTTTTAACGTCTAAAAACGATATTGTTACGTCATTATTTTTGCACCAACCTAATGCTTCAATTTCTGTGCAGTTGTGTAATGGTTGGCAGCTTGGGACAAGAAATTGGAAAACCAAGTTCAATTTCAAGTTTATAACATTTACACAAACCCCCTTTTCCTTCCTCTAGATATGGGTTAAATAAGAGGCCAGACAGTGCTCTCTTAACAGTGGTTGGCAACACATGTAGCTGAATTCAAAAAACTATGTAGTCATTGCAGAAAGGGTTATTGGGTACAGTGAGGAGTTGCAAACTATGATCTTGACTGAGGTCAACAAGCATATTTGCTTGCAAATACAAACCCAATATTATCTCCCTAATCTCATAGCTTTTGCTACTTTTCATACAGGGATTATAAAATGTATTCCCTCATAGGCCAGTACATCCAATTTTAGTGCTTGCCAGCAGTTCAGATTTTTTATTTTTTTTTAGAGCATACATTAACTCAACACAAAAGAACATTGGAAAAAAGGATAAGAAAACAAGACCAATTAAGAGACAAAATTAATTATAGGATGCACTTCAAGTGATCTAAATTAGTTCCCAGAGACTTCCTTCCTTGTATTCAATGCTTTCCAAAATGAAACTTATTCACAGCCAAGCTCCTTTTAAACTGATTTGATGAAGGCAAAGAAAAAGAGCTTGTATGTTTTTATTTTTATTTTTTTTACAAAATAAAAACTAATAAAACAAGTTATTTACAAGAATCTGAAAATAGACAGAACTGTCTGAAAAGTTTGATTATAGGATATTTTTGAGAAGACAAGTCTTTTGTAAAGGGAAGATGACTGTAGTCAAGACTACCGAGTCGTCGTGAAATCCACAATCCTTTCCTTAGATGCATAACATGTGCTTCACCAACAGTTTTGAATTTAGAGTTGTCCATCTCTTAAGAATAGGTGCCAGCAAAAGCTGAAAAAAACGAGTGTTCTATTTAACCCATAGTTGGAGGAAAAAAAGGTGGGGTCATACCTTTCCTAGAAGTATTTGCACATAAATGAATATAATGAACCTGACTGGAATTCAAACTCGGCTTTTTGATTTCTCATTACAAGTGGCTATACCCGACCACCTACAACCGCTTTTGTATATTAATGTGGAAATAAATTCAGAATTAACTTGACAAACAAAATATTTTATATTAGGTTAGTGCAAAAATAATGTCGTTTTTTGACGTATTTTTTAACGTCAAAAACAACATTATTTTTGCACCAACCTAATAGAAATTGCCATCTTTTATTTCTAGCAATGACATTATTCTCAAGTTTCAATTCTATGGCAATGCATCATAAAATGGCAAATGTGTGACATAAATGCATAAAAGATTAGCTAATCTGTTTTATTTTGGGATTGGGGGGGGGGGGGATCAACAGCCTTCCAGAGCAATGCAATACAAAGAACTACATTTATACTACTCTTTCAAACTTTTTTTTTTTTTTAAATTCAGATCAGGATCAAGTTTACCTTTCTTCTCTTTATCCTATGCAGAACTTACAGGTAGGATTGATTCAACTAAAAACTACTCTATTCATAGCTATTTTCTTGATGGCTGAAGTATTAATTTATATTAATTCATATCTAACAGGAAAAGAAAATTTTAAAAATTACAAATGATTATCACATGATTTTATAAATATTTCGAATGTACTCATTTCAACAGACCAGGTGATTTTCTTAAAAGTTTGTTTTTCAGTCTAATTTTAATAGCTTTAAAGTTAGATTGAAAGACCAACTAAAGTGAAGGTTTCAAACTCACGTACAGAATTTATGCTTGTAGCATGAGTAATTACAGGTGAAAAATAAACCAGATTTTATTTTTTAAATTAAAAACTTTTAATTGTAAAACGTATGATAGAAGCAAATGACAACCCAAAAAACAGTTTTAGACTGACCAAACCTGAATCTATAAACCCTGATGTACCAAAGTCACAAACATAAGTGCACAAATATACAATCAAAATTGTATATTATTGTATACTTTCAAATAAGTTTTAGTTTTATGTACCCCACAACCCAGACCAATAGGCATTTGTATGAAAGAGCAAAGAAAGATGTTCATCCCAAGGTTAAAACATCTTGTCAGTGTTGCTCCCCAAAATCTTAACCACTTCCATACACTGAAATACTGGCAGAGTGGTTTGTAAAAACTGCTGTAGAGATGAATGATGGAGACTGGTATGGAATGATCTGGAGAGAGGATTCAGTTTACACTTTCCAAGAAGGAAATTAGCAAAACAATAAATAAATGAATGAATAAAATCAAGTAACACAGATCAGGATTAAGAGTATTTTATTTCTCTCTTACAAGATTGTCAAGTAGTAGAAGAAATAAAAGAAAATTAAAAACTATTCATCAGTCCATGGCAAAGAAAATATTTTCAAATATTGCAGATTTATTAGCTTTTCCTTTAAGTTTTTTTTTTCTTTTTTTAAAGATTTTTTTTTTTTTGTTTTTGTTTTTTAGAGATATTTTTCATGTTTCTCTCTCTCTCTCTCTCCTTTGCTTCACTTGCTAGAAGTGCAGCTAGCAAGTTTAAGACTTCTGATTGACTTTGAGCCCTCAAGAAAATTAAAATCAATTTCAATATAAAAGCGGACAGTGAAAACGTTGAACAAAAACATTAAAGCACATTTTTAAAGCTTTAAACAGATTTGTTTATATTCTTGTCTTATATTGCAAACATACCTTGTTTTAAAAATTATTACCACTATGCTTTTGCAATGGTGTATTATGCTGATTGCCTGAAAGAGATTTAATTTTTCCTACGCCTCAAGAAAAACTTGCTTAAAATGATGAACAGAACAACTTTCACTTTTGGGATTTTACCAACTGAGAGAGAGAGAGAGAGAAAAAAAACTTTTAGCATTTTTTAAGAGGAATTTTTAAAGGATCTTAATGTGGAAAAATGGTATATTTGCAATATGAGTCAAGTTAAAAAAATAAAAATAAAAAAAATTAATTTTCTTTCTCTTTTCAAGACAAGAATCCAAACAGAAAATAATTTGCTTTAAAATGTAATAAATGAAGGTACCAACCTTCACTTGTGTTATTAACTGCAAGACACATTCAAGCAGCAAGAATCAGAACAGAATTTGGAAATATGAAAACTCAACAAAACAAAAAAAGAAAATTAAAACGTACTTACCATTATTTGATAATCTTCATGTCCTTCTAATGCTTCATTAACAACAGTCTTTATTGAACTCATTGGAATTTTGTCTGTCCGTTCTGTAAAATAGATTGCTAGACAAAGGTCACTCAAACGGAAAACAAGCAAAAATTTTGGTCACGGCAATTTTCAATTTCTTTAAAAACACAAAATATATCTAATTTTCCTATTAAAAAACTTTGTTGATGAAACCAGCAGGTGGGAGAAGACATAATAATTAACAGTACATAACAGAATTGGTTTGAATTTCATTTGAGGCTGTTTGGTTCCTTTAAGAAAGGCATGAATTTATAGCTTGCTGCACTGCCCCATTTCCAGATAAGTAAAAAAAGAAAACAGAATTTTCACTAGTATCCCATGATGACTGATCAAGAAAACAGTAAATGAATGTGTGAACATTTGAACTAATCATTTACTGCTAACTATATTAGAGAACTGTTACCCACTCCAATTATGAACCAGTATGATATTTAAAGATCAAGACAAAAATTTCTTCATTATCTGATCCTTCTAGTTTGATTATAATCCCTAGAGAACTGACAGCAGGAAGGATATCCAGTTGCAAAACAGGTCTTCTTAGAAAAAAATGACTAAAATTAGCACATTTCACTATATTTATCTAGGCATGATTTGACCACAATTATGAATCAGTGGCTACTTTTAAATAAATCAAGCAACGTATAGCTCCATTATAAAATGAGTAAAGTGATATTATATTAAAATCCAGGTAAGATTTGACTGAATTTACTGTTAAAAGTAAAGAGACTAAGTGGGTTGATGTCAACCAATTCTGCTGATAGAATATCTCTTTAATAATTTACCAACCTACCACAATTCCTTTCACACAGTTCATTAGAAATATCATAAAAAGACTACTATCACATTTTATCATTCAATATTATACAATAAAACTGAAGTAATGATGCTGTTCAGTGATTGTCTTTTAAGCATGGATTTATGAAATTTTTCATAAACCAAGAGAGTAACATCAGCTCAAAATCATGAATACAATAGAAAACGATGGTAACAAGTCAGTCAGTTATGTGCCATGTATGATACACGCTTAGGCAATCATGTATTTTTCGATACATAACTGACGAGGCAGATTTTTTCCCGTAGTAGGTTGCCATTTTTTTCTGCAGTAGACCAGTTGCCATCCAAGGCTATAGAACCCGGTCTGTCCTGCTATTTACCCATAGTTGGGGTGAGGATTCATACTTTTTGCAAGGGTATTTAGCACGTAAGTGAATGTAATGGATTTGACTGGAATTCGAACTCGGCTCTCTGATTCCTCAATACGAGCCGGTATCCATTAACTGTTGCTATACAATCATTTCAAGAATCTCAAACGTTGCCTTAAACACAAGTGACAATATCATTACATTCGCGAACTCCGTTCTCCCAAATATCGCATCAAATCTACGCCATGACAACCTAAGAGTGAGCAACTTAAGCAAGGGAGGTAATCAGTGTTTTTTTATTTATTCAATTTTTTTTTTTTTTTTTTTACCTCCCTTGAATATCTCAAAAAGCGAGTTGGTTAATGTATTTTGAAGTTATGATACATTCATTTTGATGAATTCAGATCAAAAAACGAACTTGCAGTTTGCAGCACTGAACAAACAAGTTGAAGAACTCCAATAACATGTCTTCACCATGACAATATCAATCAATAAGATAAAACGAAAAAGTTATTTTTAACTTAATATGAAAAAAATTAAGTGAAATGAAGCTGTCCAATATTAAATAGGTTAAAGCTATGACAGGTTTTAAATTATTTCGCATAAATGTAGAAAAAGGAGCAGCCTCTGCGTAAGCAAGAAAAATATTCTAAAAATATTACCTCCAGCTTCTATTCTGAAATATATTTTTTAATTTTTTATTAAATGAATTTTGCATTTTAACAAGAGACTTTTTAGTAAGCCATTAAATGATTCTAAATAAAAACATAAATTAATACACTTCTCCAGCCTCAGAGTTTTTGAGAATTATGAAAAAAGAAAAACTCATAAATAAACCAAAAATTATAGTAGCTGAAGAGCAACCCACCTTTTGTTCCAATCCATAATTGGTCAAGTTCTAATTTAAATGTAAGTCGTACTTTGCCACCAGACTTATTGTACATTCCCGAAAGCGGATGTGATGGCAAGGGAAATTTTTTACCTTGGAATCCAGGCATAACATCATCAGGCTTACCATATTTTTCCAACACTTTTTTGTGTATCTGTAATAACAATTAAATTATTTATCATCATCATCATCATAGTCTTAAGCTGTCTTTGGTTCCTTAGTAGAAACATCTTTATTATTAATTTTGCAATAAAAATAAAAACGCACAGATATATTACACAGATATAAGCTAAGATCAAAATCACAATGTTAACAAATGGTATACAACACAAGCTTATTGGCCGTTAACGACAAGTACCCAATTAAAGAAACCTTTTAGTTTACTACAACACTTTCAATAATTTCTCTCATTATACTTCTATACAAACAATTCTATTCAAAAGCTGAAGTAATGATACTGTTCACTGATTGTCTTTTAAGCAAGGATTTATGAAATTTTTCATAAACCAAGGAAGAGAGTAACATCAGTTCAAAATCATGAATACAGTAGAAAACGATGGCAACAAGTCAGTTATGTGCCGTGTATGATACAAGCTTAGGCGATCATGTATTTTTTGATACCTGACTGACGAGGCAGATTTTTTTCCCCACAGTAGGTTGCCATTTCTTTCTGCAGTAGACCAGTTGCCATCCAAGGCTATAGAACCCAGTCTGTTCTGCTATTTATTTGAGAAGAGGAGGATTCATACCTTTCCCAAGGGTAATAGTGAATGTAATGGATTTTAAAGGTTTTTTTTTTTTACTACCTCTTTTGCAAAGTACAAAAAATTGAAGTCATATACAAAAGAGAAAAACTTAACTTTAATCATTGTATACTGAAATTTAAGATTCTTATTTATTATTTTTTTTTTTTATTTTTTTTACTTTGGACCATTTAAGAACGTCATCCAGAAGTTTAAAGTTGCTCTTGTAGAAATGTTCAATTTAGCTTCAACACCTTTGTATGTAAGATCCACAGAAGAGAAAATTACAGGAAACCCTCGATTAGTGCAGTTAATGTATACATTAAAAGATACACACTAATTGAAAATACATTAATCAACTCTAATAACTTGTAAAAATATGATGTAATTTGTACCTCAAATTTTAGTCTTATTCACAAGATCCTCTCCAGTTACAAACATATAGGGAGTTAGTTGAAGAAATAATCAGCTACCAGACCAAATTCTACAAATAGTTGGTCGCATCCATCCTCATCTACAGGTGTGAGACTTGGACACTCTGGGTTGAGACTGGAAAAAGGATCCAGTCATTCAAAAATAAATGCTTGAGAAAGCACCTCTACATCTCCTACTGAGAGCATAAAACCAATGACTATGTACAGAGAAAGGTGAAAAGTCTTATGGGCCAACATTATTAAGCTGTCATGGTTTGGCCAGGTCACACAGCATAACCGCCTCTGCAAGACAATCATGCAAAGAACTGTTGAAGGTAGACACAAACAAGGATGACAACGCAAAAACTGGTTAGACAATATCAAAGAGTTGACAGACATGAAAATGCTGGAACTCCCAAAATTCACCAACAGTTCATCCTGGAAGAGTTTGTCTGTTTTTCCTGCAGTTACGTACAAAATGATGATTGAAGCAGTCAATGGTGGGGAGGATGCTTATGATGAAATAAATATCTCTACCTTCCCCCAACTATTATAGCAAATCAATTTTGCTGGGAAAATACAAATTAAACAATTGCAGTTCTATGTACTTTATTGCTACATCTTGCAGCCCAACTTAAGATGTTTTTGCTTAATGGAGATAAAAAAATGTAAATATCAAATTTGTTATTCATTACCAAATCTTTGTAACCTTTATACCTGATTGTCTAGCTAATGGCTTTTATAATTTAGTAATTCAAATAAAATAATTTACTGTGCTAAAACAGGTAACCACCTTAGTATTTAGATCACAGCCTCAGTAATCAGAAACAAGCAATGTCAATATTTTTAATAATACATAATTATACTATGATATGGCATATATGAAGACAGACAATAAGCAAAAAATGCCTAAACCTGTCAACCTGCTTTAATTGCAACACTTTTACTGCCAGGTACTAATCTCTCAAACACAGGAAAGAGCAAAGAAAAAAGACTTGGTCCATGTACTTTAAGGTATACTTTACAAAGGGTGAAGAGAAAAACCTTTAGGCAATTAACCTAACTATGCTAAGTGTATAGTGTCTGACAGTATTGTCTGTAACTTTTCCTGTTGTTAATGCAATGAAGATAACTACAGTTATTTCACCTACAGGGTGCAATGGGTAAATTATCACTATTTTATATTTTTAATTTTATACTTGCACATCATTTTGATTTTGTCAACTTCACATTATAATAGGGTCAGTTGGGCACCATCTGTGAGAAAAAGAGCACTATGATGCAATTCACTCTGCAAAAAATTTGTAAACAGCACTTCATGCCAGAAGCTCCAATATAAACATTTCAGAGTGCTTGGGTGTCAAATCTGAGGACAGTGCAGAGGATTTGGAAAGAGTTGGATGAGTCTAATGGTGATTATGAAGGTGTTTGGAGTGATCTCTAGTGATCGCGATGTTATGCCTCCATCTTCTCACAGGGTCTCAGACTCAACTTGGAGCCCTACATCAAATGCCTTGAGGAGGTAGTACCGCCCTGGTTCAGGATGTGGCTGCTAGAAGGCCCCATGTGTGAAAACAGGACTCTGCACCATGTCACACAAGTAAGAGAATCAAGTCATGGCTGTCACATAATTTCTGCAACAGCTGCCGAAATGTTGTGAATATTGCATTAAAGAGGAGGACAACGGTCCAAACAATATAAATAGTGTAAATGAGTAAAGTTTAATTATTTAAGGAAAGATCTAAGCACTCACATTTGGCTGGCTGGGTAATTGATTTTACGACATGTCAGTCCTTGTCAGGTTATTTGTTGTAGAATTTTATATAAAGCACCCAAGTCACTACTCACAGTAACAGTCAGCCAGGTGCCACAAGGTTTAGAGAGATATGAAAATATATGGAAGCTGACAATATAAATTAAAAGCTTTCATAAAAGGATTGCTTTGAACTGACAGACAGGAACAAAATAACATTTCTCCCAAAATGGATAATATTTGACATTTAAAAAGATGACCAGATTTTATCAACAATTCATTGTAAATTTTGAAGTAACAACTTGTCAGACAAGTGTCATAAAACAAAATGCAAGATCTGCAATTGTCAACCAAATACAGATTGCCTATTTACATACCGTATATGCTGGCATATAAAGCGACCCCCAAACTTTCAAGTTACAACGTAGATTTCGGGCTATATTTGCCATACAAGACCACTCCACTCCAACAACCATATTTTAAAATGTATTGAATGTATTAGATAAATTAAGTAAACATACTTTTCACTCAAATTCTAATGAAAAAAAGGTAGGGTGATATTGTCAATTAACTACCACAATCTACAATATATCATCAGTGGGTGGTGTGTTTTTGGTAGGTTATTACTGAATAACCCTCCCCCCCACTCCTAACTTTCTACTGTTCTTGAACATGATCTTTAAAAATGACTTGTTGAGACACATCCAATTGGGTTTTTGTTCAACATCATCATTAAAAAAAAAAAAAAAAAAAAAAAAAAAAAAAGGAAGGTAGGAGGCGAGATATTGTCAATTAACTACCACAATTTGCACCCATCATTACCCCTACCAGAACCTACCCGGTACACTACTCATTAACCAATAATGATACCATGATCTCCCATGCTTACCATAAACTACAGGATTTATGGTTCACATTTTATACTTAGAGTATAAGACAGTCACCTATTTTTTGGGGGAAGCGGGGATATTTTAAAGGTTAAAAAGTCGCCTTGTACACCAACATATATGGTACGTAGAGCCATTTTTTGCTTTGTTTTTTTTTTCAGACTTAAATTCACCATTTTTTTGTTTAAGAAAAAAAAAAAGAAAAAAAAAAGAAAAGTTTTCAATCAGTATATTCTTCCATCTTAGCTCTTATGTGACCCTGCTAGTTTGCAGATATTTCTTTTTCTTCGGACTTCAATTCAAATACCAGTCTAAGAGGTCAACAAAAAGTCAATTCTATAATAAGAGCTCTACCCTAACACTGACACAAAGTCTTCACACCCAGTCCTGTGATTCTTTCATCAACTGTACTGTTCAAGCTGACAAAGAAGCACTAATTTGCTTGTAAGGACAAACAACTGAAAAAGACCAAAGAAGATATCAACCCAAACATAAAAAGATAGTCAATATCAAGATGTATTAGATGTAGATAAGCACAAAAAGACTATCTGAAAGCTACAGGAAATAAAATCACTTTGTTTTTGAAAAGTTACTGCTTAAGCACCTGCTCATACAAAATGGTAAATGTGCCCTGGATCTACAAAAGGATAGAAAGATATGAAGTGAAAGGTGGCTTACTTTTTGTTGTGAAAGTGGTTCTTTTGAAGATGCAGCCTCTTTAGCATCATCTTTAGAATCAGAAGTTGTAGGGGCACTGATAGAGAGGACGTCTGTTAGAGTGGAACCCACAACCATCATCTTTGCTCCTTTCGTTACTTTTAACTCTTCCAATGTCATATCATCTTTAGCTAAACCTGACATACAGACAAAAATAAATGATCAGAATAAGTTATACAAAAAAAAAATTAATAAATATGAGAGTAGCTCAAGACGTCTGGAGCCCAATGATAAATACAAAAAAAAAAAAAAAAAAAAAAAAAAAAAAATACTTTACACAAATATTTTTCCATGTTTTTTTTTTTCCTTTGTTAATGCATTTATTCAATGGTAAATATTCAACAAAGATCAGAATACAGCTAAGAGCTACATGTTAGGACTTCTTGAAGCAACCTTGTATGAGGTCTGATCAAAAAGTATCAGGACTGGTGCTATAAAAAAGAAAACTACACCATATACCAATTCGGCATTTAACCTCCTTCAATGTAGCCCTCTTCTGAAGCCACATACATTCTTTTTTTTAAAACTAATGTTTACCCAATATAAGGCCCAAGGGCAACTCAAGGTAAAGGATTACTGTGTGGAATTGTATTAGTGTAAAAAAGGGCAAGATAACAGGAAAGATAGCTAATTCTAGACTTGAAGAGGTCAAGATTTAATTAGGGAAGAAAATTTCAGAGCTCAGGCAGAGACATTAGGAGTATAGAGTTGAAGTAGACTTTAGATGGAACCGGAAACCCAATCATAAACTGGAAACAAGGAATGAACCTCTGCTCTAGTTCAAAAAACCAGGGAGGAGTATGAACCAGATGATAGGCAAACCTCTCTACTCCTATTGCAAAAAGGAAAAAAAATAATAATAATTAATGAATAAAATTCCAGATTTCAGGTGAAGACATCAGAAGTACAGAGTTGAAGGAACCAGAAACCCAATCCTAAACAGAAATAAGTGATAAAGTTCTACTCCTGTTCAAAGAATCAGGGAGGAGTATGAACTGAATGATAAGAGAGCCTATCATTCCTATTGGGGGAAGAGAAAAAGATAATTAGTGAAAAACAATTCAAACAGAGAAATTATATCATCCAGCATCATTTCCATTGATGGAAGCATTCCTAGAACTCCTTTTTTAGGCTAGCAAGCAGCTGTAGAGCTGTAACAAATTTGCCAACTGCCATTTTTATTTGGTACTATGTTTGCACTTATCCAACAGACATCAAAGGATAAAGTAGGTAATGTTTTAATACATTGCCTTACCAACTGTCTCCCTACAATTTACAGTATTTAGCAACCAAGTTTTATGAAGTTAGATTAATTTAATAATAAAAAGAAAAGTTGTGGCCGGGGGAGTGTGGGATGACAAAAAATGTCTTTTTATTTTATACTTTCTTTTTCCTATTATAAATAATGACAGCAGTTTATTTTTTCAGAAAGACAAATTTTATAAATCAGTTTTTTATTTAATAATTTCAATAAAGTGACCAACCGATAATGTAGCTTTTTGTCTCTCAATGACTTTTCAACAATTTATTTATGGGAATTAATTTAAATATGTTTGCCTACTTCAGTTTAGAACACCCCCCGCCAAAAAAAAAAACCCATCATTTGATGTATTTACTATTCTATTTACCGATTTCAATGTAGCAACCTTGTGTGTGCCCAGTGAAATTAGTTTTACTCAGGTAAGAATTCAAATGTGGTAATTTTCCTGTTTTTAAAAAAGATAACTGAAGTGCTGCATGAAGCAAAAAAAAAATATCTTTGGAAGATGAGACATTTGTTTTACTACAACATCCAGTTTGTAAGTTTCACTTAAATATTTACAGTAAATGCACACAAACCTTTTCCAAAAAAAAAAAAAAAAAACATTTTGGCTGTAAAAATCTATTAAAAAAGGTATATTTCACTTGTATGGAAAACTGGAAGCCTGGACTGAATTTTTTTTTTTTTTTTTTAAAAAAAACCTAAGATGGAAAAGCAACAGGCTGCTTTATTTGAAAAACTTCAACTTCGAAATATGGACCTTCTCCAAAAAAGAAACAAAGGCAAATGACTGTAGTTTCTAAAATTTGTGCACAAACCAGGGTGGAACAATTTCTAAAAGACTTTTAAACTTTTCTGTAAATTTTGTCATCATAGTGTTGACCTTATTAGGGTGGACACTATAAAGGACCATATTAAGTCTAAAAACCATTTGACAAAAAAAAAAAAAAAAAAAAAAAATGGCTTCTAACAACTATGAAACAGTCTACTTACTACTGTAACAACTTTGGTGAAAAGTAAAGATATAAGAAATGGTTACACCCTTGATTTTTTTCAAATGTGCATGATGTGACATACCCGTCAATAAAATTGATGAGATGAGACCATTTTTGTTAAAGTAATGTAAGGAAGGTGATATTAGGTTGGTGCAAAAATAATGTCGTTTTCTCACATATGTGAGAAAACGACATTATTTTTGCACCAACCTAATTCCTAGTGCTAAATGTATTAGGCAACTATATCTACTAAATTTGTTTGATGAATGAAGTGTGCCAATGAAAGCATAAGTATCATAGGAGATGAAACAATTGACCACCGTGACCACAACATTTTAAATATGACTGCAAACATTTGAGGGAAGCCATTTCTTATCAATGTTGTCACCATGAAAGAATGCAATCATCAAAATAAGTCAGACTTGCATTTGATGATATTACTGCATTTGTAACTGATTCAACAGTATATTGTAAAAACGTGCATAGGAATATTTTACCCAATATATTTGTAAACAGTAATCATGTCTTGTGTTTAGCACACATTTTACATCTTGTTGGTGAGTTATCCTCACACTGGCAACAATTTGATAATGTTGCTCAGCTCAATACTTTCATTAAGTCAAATTTTTTTCAAAGACCTGTATGAAAACAGCAATATTTCAAATGGCTTGAAGCCTACTTGCCTAAGTAACTAGTGAAGCTCCCCCAATTCTCTTGGATTGAAGAGATGTCTTGAAATCTTGTTACTTTCAAATGATATTTGATTTCTGAAGAGGAAAATCAACAAGCGAGATCTATGGACTATGATGGTTGTTGGACCTGGGGACTGTTGTCTTTGACCAAAAACTGTTACACAAGCCATGGTCACTGATGGAACCTCTTTGATCTTGTGAGACCACACCCTACAACCCAATGGAATTCATGATTCAAGTAACAAGTATCACTCTTCATATATTCAATTTTATGAAGGATTCTTCCAACAAGAAAAAGCCATGGCTTGGCAATAGACTAAATTTCAGAATTAGTATATGATAGTAAATTGCACCACGCATCATACTAAAGTTTACATCCCAATACGTATTTCATCAATGAGAACTGCACTTGTTTAATAAAAGCCTTGACAAGCTTAGAGGAAACCAAGTTACTACTTGCATATATTGTGTAATGGAAGATTTAAAGCATTACCTTGATAGCAGTATGTTGAAAACAACATTTGCTCTAAAAACTAACCATCTTCTGTCTTATGCTTGGATCCAGTATATGAGTTTTACAAATCAGCTT
Organism: Acanthosepion lycidas; assembly: GCA_963932145.1. Lineage (NCBI taxonomy): Eukaryota > Metazoa > Mollusca > Cephalopoda > Sepiida > Sepiidae > Acanthosepion > Acanthosepion lycidas. The sequence goes on from OZ010597.1 coordinate 26,363,810, forward strand.
GTCTGTTTGCTCCAATACAGCTATTATATATTAGCCATGACATTGGCAGTTTTGCAGCCATTAAAGATTTGCAAGATCCATCAACCTAACTCTTTGAAGAATTTCAAATTTATATAAACTACAAAGATGACCTACCAAATCCCTTCAGCGTTCCAGCATCTTAGAGTGCCAATAAAAGCAGATTTCCCATTCTGTCACCAATTGTCACTAAAGTTACTTAATTCTTTTAGTAGTCTGCGGTGTTACTTTTCTGTAGATTTTGCCACTTTCACTTAATTCTTATTTAGGATTGTAGCATTCTTTGCAAGGACTGTCTCGGAAACTCATGAAATTAATCAAACTTGACAAGTTTCCGAGAAAGAACTATGAGGTATGAAACTCTATCAAGCCGGAGCAACTTATCCAATGGGGGGGATATTCCAGCGAGTATAATTTTTCATTTTCATTTTATTTTCTTGTTTTAATAACATTCCTATATTGTTACACTTTCTCACTAAGGATTAGAATAAAGCAAATACAGAATTCTATACTGAAAACAGAATTCCCTAAAACCTGAAGCAGAATTAATGAAAATTTGAAACAGAAAATTGGTCCCTCTACAGCTGCCTTATCACATTCTCTTAGATTGGAGAGATGTCTTGAAATCTTGTTCCTTTCAAGTGAGATTTGATTTTTTTGAAGAGGAAAAGTGACAACAAGCAAGATCTATGGACTATGATGGTTGTTGGACCCGGGGACTGTTGTCTTTGGCCAAAAACTGTTACACAAGCCATGGTCACCGATGGAACCTCTGTGATCTTGTGAGATCACACTCTACAGACTTTCCTTGCTATAAACAACGGAACTGAACAAGTATGTTATAACTTAGTGTGTATGCATGACAGAGTTCAAAGTCAATATATGCCAAACAGCTTCACTTTGCCTACTTTATCACCATTCTCATAGAAACAGTCCTGATTCTTTTTGATCAGACCTTGTATGTACAGCTTTCTCTTAAACAATCAATGAAAAATGTTCATGTAGATTACAGAATAAGCAGACATCAGACAAATTTATCTTTACTGCAAAATATATTTGAATGTAAAAAAAGGAGTGGGGGGGCCTAATAAAACAAAGCCCAAATTTGGAGTTGACTGTGACATCAGAAAGTATATAATCATTAAAGTACCAAAAACTGAAAGTGGGAGAACATGAAGAATGGGGGATGGGGTGGTAATTTTAATAGCTGCAATACAGCAAAGACACAAGTCAAATACAATTACAATTTGGAAGTTAAGAAAACTGAATGCAAATAAAAAGTAGAAATTCTTGAAATCAACCTGTGTTAAGGAAGGCCACTGCTTTCTGTCAGTTTTTGCAATCAGTTGACTTTTGTTAAACACAAGTACCTAAAATGCCTACAATTAAAATGTTAGACTTTGGGTAAGCAACACTGAGGAGCAAAAGGATACTATGAAAATAGTAAGAGCTATTTCATTAGCCCAACATTGGGCTCTTAAACGACTATAGTCCACTTATATTGTTAACAAAACAGCAACAAAGTACTTTTTTCATTTTATTACATGGGATATTTATCTACTGTCATATGCAAGACAGAATCCAGCTTTTTAAATCATTAAAAATATCCAAAGAAAGCCACCATGTAACAAAAAGCAATAGATTAACAACCTGATTTTGCCTACTTACTAATGACAGATTTCACTGTCATAGTAACATAAGGCATGTCTGCTTATTGACATCAAACAATGGGATATCTCATTACGAAGGGGGACCAATAAATATATATAGTTACAATGTGTTTTACATAATAGAAGCAATTCCGATATTCATTGCTACAAATATCCACTATATCAGATTCTGTTGATGCTGGCCGCTGGGCATATTTGTATCTGATTGGTTTCTCAAAGCAAAACCTACATACATATCAGAGTTAACTGGCCAGTAATATTGAATATGTCTTCACCAACCTGTTGTCAGCCATTATTCTGTCCTAATTTTACCAAGTCTAAAGATTTTTATAAGTGAAAAAGTATTTAATAAAAAAAGGTGAAATTAATTCCTGTAGATCCCAGTTATGTCTGAGGTGACATTTCTGGCACAAGTGTCAGATCACTTAAGCAGCACTTGTCACTTTGCAATGTTGGCTATTAATGACAACATGCTACATTTCAACAGCATTTGTGTTCTTGCCGATTACAGGACAGCACAGTACTGAATTTATCTAAACAAATAATCTAATGTCAAAACAAAAGTGTCCATACGAGACAGGCTAACACATCTAAGTGACACCAGTAGATTTGATTTATAGTTTCCTGTTTAACAGTTAAAGTTTGGAAAGTACAAAGTTATTTTTTCTTAAAGTTTATCTAGAATAAGACAACAAGAGTTAATACCATTTGAGGCCGACAGCTCAACTGACTTGCCTTATTAAGGATTGCTCATTGCAATGTGAAGGTGATAAAAATAAGCAAGAGAAAAGGTAGCTCACCCTTAAACATTATTTTTTGCATTGAGGCCGGAACACCTGAAAAAAAACCAAAAAAACTGGAAGGAATGAAAAAACAAACGAGATATTCACAAGAACTTTGCCTCTCCCATAATGACAAAGTTGATAGCAAAATAGAAAAATTCATCCTTGGTTATAAAGTCTTTATATTTACTACCAATTATTGTTGGAAATTTTACTTATATTCCTTCTTCATATATCTGATGAGAGCTTTAACAAGCATCAAGAATACATGACTAAAAACCAATAAATTGCAGTCATTGTTTTAGATTTCTAAAAACAATCTTGACATACCTCTATTCAAAGCACATATGGTTTGCATAAAGCTTTTAGGCAAATTCATTCACTGTTAACAGACATTGCACTTTTGAATATAAAGCAAAGATTTTGATTACAAATAACAAAACATCATTAATAAAGCAATTTATTTTATTAGAAAACAGAAGTTCTCTATTTTGTAACATATTGCTTTCCTATCACAGTTGGGAAGTTTACTTTCATCAATTATAATTACCTTCAATGATTTAGGAGCCAGTTTAGTGGCTGAAGTAATGGTATATTTTCTCTCTGGCACCACAAGTCAGTGTTCACTCCAAGAAGTGAATGACATGCAGTTTTAAAATAAATATTTTCAAATTATTTTTTAAATACACACAAATTATAACACTGGCATATCTCTCTCTCTCTAGAGGTATGAAAAAGCAGTGTTGATGCCTATGTCCACATTGTTTATATCTATAATTGCTCTATCTCTGACACAAAGCAATCTTGACATATAAATATAACAAATTTTAATATATTCAAACTTTTTTGCAATACACAACATGTTGCAATCCTCACAGTATTTAGTATTGCTGAAGTTATCATTTCCTCTGCCCATTTGAAACTCTCTCTATAGTGTTTATATTTAGTGTCAAAACTGTGTATTATATTTTATCAGAATTATATATATGTGAAAACTTTAAAAGATATGCAAAAAAATAATATTACATTTTTATTAAATAAGTCTTTGTTATTTTAATCACGAAACTGTTTTTAAAATAGTGAGAATATTTTGTATGTTAAATAATAAAACTTAATGAAATGAAAATTTATTGTACTAACCTACATACCCTAGTAAAACTAACTGTACTTTGTACCACTTGATCTGTTTGCACTTCTCCCTGGAAATTTGGTTTAGATCAGTTAATGCATGGCTATTTTAAAAGTTATGACAGACGGACAAAAGTCACAGAATTTTACATATAGATAAATAAAAAAAAAAAATTTGGAATTTCCTGTAGGTTACCTGGATCAACATACATCTGATAAAGGTCAGAGGGCACAACAGCTGAGATACTGTGATAACAAAGATGAGGATGATAGTTCACATTTAAATAGTGTAAATAAGAGTTTGCCAATAAATAAAAGATTCTTGCATCCACCAAAGCTTTAAAGTGAAGATTAGTAAGCTAGTCTCAACTCATTGCTAGATAACTCAAAGTGCTCAATAAAAAGTGGCCTTGTGCCAATGTTTCTTTATCCCAAAATATCAACAGTGGCTGACATAATAAAAATGTGAATTTAAGGTATACTATATTTATGAGAAATATTGGATTCAAGCATGAAACAGATTGTTGCCATTCAGTGTAGACCTCACATACACCATATATTTATGTATGGGTTTGAAAGACCAATATTAAGTAAAGACAAGATTTCACATGAAAATTTTGACTGAAAGCCAAGGTAGGAGTACTTAAATCAAAATCACTTTGTATCAAAACCTGTTACAACAGGACAACTAACAAAAAAGTGAACTTACCAATGATTTTCTCAATGCCTGCTTTTACATCACCTATAGTTTTATCAAGGTCAAATTCCACATCATATTTTTGCTTATTGAATATCACTTTAAATGCCACAGTCTCCTTGGACGTGCCAGCTGCTGATGCTTCATTTGTACTGAATGAAGCCTCTATAAAAAAAAACAAAAAAAAACACATTATCATTAAAAACTGCTAAAAAATCCCCAGAGTGTAAAAGCTGAACATATTTCAATACAATATCATTCAAGTGGGATAGATGCTTTCTGAAACAAGTAGGGGAAGGAGTTTTGAAAGGCAGAAGCAATTATTAAGGAAAATTTCTTAATATAAATAAAAACACACACAATTTTATATATATAATTAAATTGTGAGTATGCAAATGGAAGAAAATAAGATTCCTCTCAAATTTGGTATTGAAAGAAAGCAGAGAAAAATAAATGCCCCAAATGTAAAAATCAACACATTGAGAAATGAAATGATCTCACCTGAACCCTCCATTTGGTTGGAATCCTTCTCCACTATTTCACATTCAGCACATGCAGCAGAACTGTTACAATCGTTCTTGGAACTCCAATCACCCAACTCGGTATTTGCTGCAACAACAAACAACCAATTTGTCTTTTATTTAGTTTTCTCAATTACAGCAAACAACTAAACAACATATTCTTTTAAACTAGCGATCAAAATTCTATATTTTCTTATGAACATCCTTGTTAAATCTGGTTATGAACTTCTAGGAGCAGAAGTAATTCTGGTACTTACCAAAGACATTTAACAATTATTTTAACTGCATAATGAATGCATTAATCTTTGGCTAGGCTTTGCCTCATCTTATCATTGCTTTTTATGAAAACATTCAAAGATGAATACCATTCCCAACCATTTAAAGAAGTGACAAAATGTAAGAACAAAGTAATCAGTCTGAATTTCTGTGACAAAGACTTCCTTAATAGACCTAGTAGAGAAATAAATATGATACAAGATCACAAGTGACAGCAGGTCTTCAGTAACAAAGATAAGCTTCATTGAGTAGAGAAGCAGCTGCAGGCAGGTTAGGTTTAAGGCTCCAAGTTCTCCATAGAGAAGTATCCCAGGAAATAATAGACTAGTGGATTAAAGTGTTCATTTGTAAATTTGCTGACAATCCTGACAAACTAATTCTGAGTTCAACTCCTGGGCTGTATACTTGGACAGGGTAAGCAATAGCTGAGCACAACTAAAATAAGAATTATATGTGGCATCCCTAGATATCTAACTTTATATATTAAATAAAAGGTTCAGTTTGAAATTCTCTGTAGGTCACTGATAAAGGCCGGAGAGGAACATTGGCCAAAATGTGATAATATCAACAAAAATGTAGAAAATAGTTAACCTATACTACACTGCAGGCTACAATAGTCACCATAGAATTTTCTCCCTTTGCTACTCTAGCGGCTACTATCATCCATGCCTGACTAATTTTATGGATGCTACTGGTGACCATCGTTATACCTGATGGTCTTTCTGAAGGTGAATTATTTTGTCTTTTTATAAATGATGAAATAATTTTATTCATCAATGAGACAGATAAATAAGAGTCAGGTGAAAAAAAGAGCAACAAATGCTCGTGGCTTCTCATGTGTAAACACGTCACTTTTTAGACAAAACAAAAGCTTTCTTTGCGATTTTGCTTCTTACTGCACCCCCAGAACTCCACAAGGAGTAAAAAGTTAAATTTATGTTGAGCTATTCATGGATTTGTTTTTTTATTTTAGATTTCAATTTTTTTGTTTTCAACGTCAAAATATACATGCAAAACATAATGCATTACATAAAAATATTACTCATTCATTTTTTTTATTAGTGTACAAAAATTAACATATATGTGCACAATACATAGAAAGTTATAACAAGTAGGTATTCATGATTTTGCACTCACAAAAACAAAATAAAGCAGTGGCAGGGGGAACAATTCTAGAAAGAAATTAGTGTGGTAAAGGTTAATAGTGTAAATAAGAATAAAGAAGCTTGCCACAAGTCATTGGGTATACCAGGAATTTGTTTCAGGGACAGCACCTTAACCAATTTAACCATGGAAATCTATGGCTAAACAGAAAACAAATCTCATCCTACAGCCACTTCCCCATTTTGTTATACCATATCTTTATTTTACTATCAAGTTGTTAATTATTCTACCTTTTTTAATTTTGACAGGTATTTCCTTTAATTTAAACTGTTTTGGTAAACTATCCTATTTGCCAAGATGAATAAGAGTTGCTTTGCATCAATTAATGATGACACTCAAAAATGATTTTAATCAACCTTGGAAGAAGATAAAAATACCCTAAACTTAAGGTGAATTCTCCAAACAGTCAGTATGTGCCATGTGTGATACACGCTTAGGCAAACATTTATCTTTCAATACACGACTGACAAGGCAGATTTTTTCCCATAGTAGGCTGCCATTTCTTTCTGCAGTAGACCAGTTGCCATCCAAAGCTATAGAACCCAGTCCATCCTCCTATTTACCCATAGCTAGGGGGAGGAGAAGAGGATTCATACCTTTTCCAAGGGTATTTGCACATAAGTGAATGTAATGGATTCGACTGCAATTCAAACTCAGCTCTCCAATTCGAACCACTATCCATTACTCCACTGTGCCTTCTCCAAACATCCACTCCAAGTTTGAAATAAATTTTCTCTCTCCTCACCATGTATGGTAATAAATAATGGACTCTCCCATCATTTTTAACATATAGGTCAGGTTTTAGAGGCAAACAGATGATTCACACATATGATTTGGTTATAGAGGTGAAGGCTTATGAAGAACCAAATATGGAGAAATGGTGTACATAATGTGCCAAAAGGTTTTCAAACATTCTTTCTCAGGTTTTGAATTCAGATTTTTATTCTCCTAGACTGGTTGCCCAGTTTGTCTTACTATTTGCCCTTAGCGGAGGGTAATAAAAGATGGATTCATACTTTTCCCCAAGAGTATTTGCATGTAATGAATGTAATGTAATCAGCTCTCCAATTTCTCATTCCAAGCTGTCATCTATTAATATACAATAATACATATAGTATCATAAATACATTCAAAGTCTTACAATTCAGCCCAATAAAGCATATAAAGACGAGTGTAATCAGACTCCAACCATTTTTCTTTTAGAGTTTGATATCATTCATTCAATATAAAAAGTGCAACGAAATATTATAGTTGAATAAGATTGAAATGAATCAATAGAATTTCAACATTAGTCATAGACTTATGTAACTGTTTTAATAATAAATGTATATATGAAAAAAAAAAAAAAAAATTAAGTGTGTGCATGTGTTATTAGGTTGGTGCAAAAATAATGACGTAATAATGTCGTTTTTTGATGTATTTTTTAACGTCAAAAAAACGACATTATTACGTCATTATTTTTGCACCAACCTAATAAATGATTACATATCCCAAGTCTATTCTGTAATGCCTTTCTTCTTGACCTTTCTATGCACAACATACTGATTGAGAGCTGAAAATTGCTAAAACAAATTCACTAACCAATCATTTTCCCCTCCTGATGAAATTGTTAGTGTAGAAAATGACTAAAAAGGTCAGAGTAAATTACATTAATGTCAACAATAAGAATCCATAGGAATAAGAAAACAAAAAAAAAAATCATTTTGTTGATTTATAGCAAATGTTTGTAGGCAGTTGCTATTAAAATACAACCATAATTGTTTCCTCTCCTATTCTGCCCATGTGCATTCTGTGGACAGAATTTATCAAGTCATTACATGTCATAATTAGTGAATGAAAGTTCTGATTGGTTATATAAAGAACTGATTTATAAAACAATGCATACAATTCTTGATCCATAAATTTACTAACCTGAAAATATGAGAGAGTATTTTCAATATCTAGCTGCTAACCAAAGGAAGAAAACAATGATACTCCAAGACTAAAATACAAAGAAAGAATGAAACAAATAACTATTTTCATGGTAAGTGCACAAAAATTTAATACACTTTACAAACAAGAAGCCTTGGCCAGTTGGTAAATTTCTGCCTGAGCCTCAAGAAGGATTTCTCATAAAACCAAAAACGGCCTACATGTAATAACTTATTTTACTCCTTGTGTTAATTTAAATATCACACTTCTATTTAGAACATGATGAGTGACTTTATTAAGTACTTATGTAAAAATTATATTAAAATTGACAAGTCTTTAAAAATGTGAACAACAAATTCCAGAAAGCTCAATTTCCTATCACAAGACAATATTTAAAGCCAAACTTGTCAAAGTAAAAGTAATAAGCCTAATAAAGTTAGCTAAAGATTGAAAAACAGAAAATCAGTGTTGTAAGAAGCTCAAAACTTTTAGATGTTTAGTTGCTTTGATTATATTTCAGGAAAGAAATTGGTAGTTCATATCTACTAAGTTTTTAAAGAAATCATTTAAGAAATTGAATCAATATTTCATGAACATTGATGCTGTAATCCCTATTTTTCATGTGTTAACCTAATTTCTATAGAAAATTAAAACAATCACTTTTTAAACAGTGAGAAGCAGAACTGGAACCTAACTAGCTTTACACAAACAAAATTTACTTAAAAGACAATGAATTTGACCTAAGCCTTTTGTAAAATAAGGTTTTACAAAAAAATTTGGTTCATTTGATGTCTAATCCTAAAATTCTAAGTGATTTAAGAAAATGCACAGATAAATTGTCTGCAATTCACAATCTGAAATAAACTCATGCATGAGATTCATAAGAAAAATTTCATAAATTTTAATCATTACATTCCTAAATTAAAAATATAAACTGCATTGCATTTTTGATTAGCAAATAATGTAACAGTCTAAATATTTTTTGAAAGTTAAAAGGCCTTTGGATATTTACAGCAGTAGAGAACAATGGTTCAAAAAGCAAAAGGAGAAAAAAACTGTCAGATTGCTAGAGACCATTTGCATGTCTTTCCCCAATGGATGAAGTTATACATACTAACTAATCTCATCCAAAAGATAAATGTAAGAAGTGTAACTCATGATTTTTTTAAAGAAAAAATTCCTACAGTAAAGTTTTTATCCTTCAGAAAAATCAACAACTGTTAAAAAATGACAAAAAAAAAAAAATCACAAGGTAACCAATATGGTTTGACAAGAAATAGGCAATTCCGAAATGTGTTTTCTTGAAGTAGCAAAGTACATACCAACAAATCCAAGCCAACCATGCAACAAACAAAAAAAATTGAAATGCCTTAATGGAAATTCGACTTTTTGAAACAAAGAACATTTTCTTTAACAATGGGACAGACATATAATTTTTCATATTTTCCTTTTGAAAAAAAAAAAAAAAAAAAAATCATTTTACTTTCAGGTGTGTAATAACTGTACCAACTCCCATTTTTTTTTAAATTCCGCCCTCAATGCCTGCTTATTTCTTTTCATAAAAACTTCCCAGAAAAAAAATTAAAAAATTTCTAAAACATTGATCATCTAGAATTGCGAAACTGATTTGACACAGATTCTAAAACTTCATTCAAATTATAATTCAGTCAATTCTGAAACAAACTTTTCAGTCTTTGCAGGAATGTGTGACAACAAAAAAGTAAACAAAGACATGGTATTGCTCAACAGAATGCAGCAAATGTTTAACTTAAATATTATTCATGTCTTTTCACAATCAGCTCACAGCTTGGTATCAACAAGGCATGACAATCCCCTGAAGAAAAGAATAACATCAGAAACATGCTTTCTTTGATTTATATTTACCTGCGGTAAAGATTTTGATATAGAAAAAAGTATGTCTAAAAACATTTGGAGAGGAGTCATTAACTTTTTGGAGAAATTCCAATTAAGAATTTGCAACCCAAACACGATGACTGAAACACTTTTTTGTCTTTGCGTGAATTTGTGACAAGGCTATGACTTTTCTCAACAAAATGCAGAATATGCTTGACGAGTGTGAAACTTTGATATTATTCATGTCTTTTCACAATTAATTCATGGCTATATGCAACAATGTATGACAAGCCGTGAAAAGAATAACAAAAGGAGATTTGAAACAGGCTTTAAAGTTTTCTATTTAATTGTGGAGAAGAAAATTGTTTTAAATCTCATCAAATAATTTGCTGAATATTTACAGAAACTAAATTCTGGACTAATCCTACACCCACCCCATTCATATTTTGAAAAAAATTCCCAACCCTTGCTAATTCCAACATCTTTTATTCAAGATTAGAGAATAAGGAGAAATTTTAAGATTTTTGAAATCCTTCCATGACTTTTCGGAGGGCATGCTGAAAGTGTGCCAACAGATTAGATTTCTAGTACCCACAGAGATTAACCACTTATTTTGTATTGATTTATACATTGAACATAAAGAGAATAATGGGCAAGCATAAGCCCCCACCCCACCCCAAAATACATTTCCTCAAGTCTTTATGTGACCAATATTACTCTATGAAATACAAGGGAGGTGCTGAAAAATTCACAACCTGTTTCCACTTATCAATATTTCAACAAACACCAGAATACTGATTTTGATAAATGATTCAGACCAAGAACTTTTCAGCAGCACTTCAATGTGAGACAAGTACCCAAACTAGTTAAATAACGATTATTGGAAGTTAAAATGGGCAAAAGAACAAGTAATAACACCAGCTTGATCCGTTCTGAATGCCCCAAAATTTAGAGACCACAAAGTCCATCTCATTAGAGTCAGAGGGGCATCATATGTATTGCAGCTATAGCAGCAACAGATGTGCCTATGGCAAAATAACCTGAAGAGGGAATGAGCTCTGCCAGGTTTAAGTGCCAGAACAAATGAAACTACAGAAAAAGAGAGAGAGAGAACATATCAGCTGAAATGCAGTGATTAAATATAGAACAAATGAGGATGCAAATCGACAAATACTGCTTACTTAGCAAAAAAAAAAAAAAATTTTCATGTTAAATTTAATCATCACTTTTTAAAACAATACACATTGCCGAGGAGTAAATGAAGTTAAAATAATATCAAAACACGTTCTTTTGGCACAGTTTTTTTTGTGGGCACAAAGGTCCAAGTTTGATCTCCCCCCCCCCAAGCTTTGTACTTTGCTTCTGGAGTGTTAATACAGGCCCCAATTGTAAAACTTCCTTTAATTTATTCTAGATATATTGCAGCAACTGAATAAGACAATTGAGCAAAGTTCTTACTCAGGATGCACTTATTAAAAAGAGAGATGCTCAACTGAAAAAAAAAAAAAGAAAAAAAAAATTACAATCACTAATTTCATATATCTCCATTACATATAAAATGGTCAGGTGAGCTTCATTTTTGACACCTTACCTGATGCCAATTCAACTTGCCCATGCATAAACTGTATCAGGGCAAAGTAAGGAGAGTTCATGCATTTCCCGTATCTTTATACCCTCAAAAGCACTGAAATCCAATCAGTGACACCCACTTTGCAAATATTACAATTGTTATCAGCTGAATTATTATAATTCTGAATGAAAACCTAAAAATAAAATTAAAAAAATAGCCTGAGTAAACTTGATGTCTTTAATAATAAAAAGTTGAGAAACACATGTTGAGAGATGAGTTTATTTAAACATATCTATCATTAGATGAAGCACTGTCAAATATTCATTTTGACAAATGCTTTTTTTTTTCATCTTCAAGTTTCTTTCCAATGTCATTGTTCAAACCGGCATTTTTTGACAAGTAAACAGAAATAAAGAATAAGCACTCAGCTAGATACAAACTAGCATTCATTTTTTTTTTCCTCAAAAAGCCTGTCTTACCATGACTACTGTTTGAGCAACAAGAACCAATTATTTCAAAAGACAAAATCTAAGAACATCGACATTATTTTCACCAAAATGCTCATAACATAAGAAATTCAATCTCGAGATATTTCAAGATGTACCAGGAAGAGTTTTTACCAAATGGTTGATAAGTTTGGGGCTTTGAAAAGTCATATGCAGAAGATTTTGAGGCAATCAGCCAAGTTAAAGGAATGAATAATAGGGACTGAACCTTTTTCCTTCTAGTTAGAGTATTTGGCAACTTAAAAAGAAAATGCATTTGGTACTAAGTAGTTGCTGAAAATACTTCAGATATGGTTGCTTGGCATCAAACAGCAAAATAAATATATAATCGAAAGAATCTGAAAGTCTCAACCAATTCTAAAAGTACTAAACATTTTGTAGTCATCTAGAGATTTTCCCTAGAACACTACTACAAGAGATTCATTATTACCATATGGCAGGAGTTGTTACAACTTTTAGTTTATTGCAACATATGTTACTCATGATTTATTAACAGAATATATTGCATTCAAAATCTCATTAGCAAAGTCAACTCTAGAGCCCTTTCTGAACTTTCAAAAACCTCAAAATTAATTTTGAACAAGCAAAGATAAATCACTAAAAATCTATTACGAAATAATCAAGACATTAATTTTAACTCGGGAATGCATCTGTCTGCATTTATAAAAATAAAAACAGAAAATGTTCTTTTTAAGTATCAACTTCATATAAATTTACTGTTATGTAAATCTGATCAAAAACAAAAAAAATAAAAGATTTAAAAAAAAAAAATCTTCAACCAATTACACTTCAAACAAAATTCTAGACATGTTTTTATTTTCACAAAAAACAAAAAAAAAATCATCTAGGACAATTAAAATTGACAAGCACAAACAGTAAAAAAAAAAAAAAAAAAAAATGCTGAAACTGCAGTTGAAGCAAATCAGTTATCAAAAGATAATTGAGAAATGTCAATTTAGTGCAGATTAAAAGCTTTGCCTTATGTTAAAGATCAAATATTGTGCAAAGTTTATAGACAATTGTTCCTTAAATCAAATTTCTCAATTTAAAAGCAAATTTATTCATGTTTTCAATATTGCAAACAGGTAGTGGTTATATTTCCAACAATAATCATAATACATTTATTGGAAAATCAAGTACACATGCCAAAAACAATTACTTTATAGGGTTTTTCAATATGCTTGAAAGTAATGTGTTAAAAATAAACAAATATCTAATATTTTAACATATTTTGTTCCTGATGGTTAATATTTTTTGTGTACTTAAAACAAAAACAAGACAGAAAAAGCTAAGGACGGCATCACTCAACTACTTAAAAAGTAGCAAAGTTTAAAATAAATAAATAAAAATTAAAATGTTTTATTTTAGTTTCTTCTTTCTTCTCTAGGTTTAACATCCAACAGTGATGGGCTAATGTTAAGAGGCTTAAAGAAAGCGGGTTTCAATTTTCTTTAAAAAGACAAGCAACAGATTTCAATACACATCCATTCATTAGGAAATATTTTAACTTTCAAAATTTAAAAAAAAAAAAAACATTGATATCCAATTATAGAACCAGTATGTAAACTTTTTATAAAAAACACCAATATCAGCAAAAATAACAGAAGATAGGATAGGAACCTCATTAGGTTAATATTCATGTAAATTCAATTTGATTCTGATAAAGTTAGAATTAATATATAAAAATCACACGTGTTCAGAGAGAGTGGCCTTTCTTGAAGATTCCATTATGAAGAGCGAAACAGAAATTTTATCACAAAAAAGCCATTCAAATTTCCTAAACTAATTTACGGTCCCCAAAAAATCAATATTTTGAAGCTTCTAAAAAGAATTAAAAAAAGAATTTTTACATCAAAAATTACTTTGGTCTTTTCTCTTAATAATAAAATTGTTTTTATTAAGTTTTAGACACTTTTTTTCAGCATGTATGCCCATTTTTTAGCAGATCTTTGGAGTTACCTACTTTTTCTAATTTGTTTCATAGATCAAAAAGCAATTTTTAAAAGAAGTAGCTTAAATTATGGCCTTTGTTAAACAAAAATAGAAAAAAAAAAAAAAAGAAAAAAGATCAACAATATTGATTAACTCAAAAGATTTAACAAGTCTTTGGTTACCGACAAGAGAGTTCCATCCTCAATGGGGTGACCCATATTAATGTAAATAACTGACTTCAAACTAAAACGCTTCCTAATGAGGACATTTGTTGTTGAAATTAAATATTTTCTTAATTAAAAGATAAAGACATACAGATGTCAGTGCTTTTTTTTTCCCCTCCCGATTTCCTGCTACATGAGGAAAATCTTGCGGAAGTCAACATTTAATTGACCAAAATAAATATGAATAATTCCATTAGAAAATGAAGGAAACATTCAAAATTTTATTTTCAAGGAGAGGTGAATAAAAATGTTTGAAATTAATTTTTTTTTTTTTTTGCATCAGTCATATAGATTTATTATTCCTATTTTGCACATAGAGTCAACAAGGCTAATCTTCTCTCTTGCAGAGCTTTCTCGATGGTAATCTACCACACACACAAAAAAAAAAAAAAAAATTTAATTATTTAAAATTTAATTATTCCAGCTACAAAATATCACTTGTTTCCTAAACGAAAGAAAAAAAAAAAAAAAAAATCAAAAAATATATTTTCAAAAAACCAACAAATGTCTACATAGCAAAGAGAAATGGTGAAGAATGAATGTCAACAACCACCGAAAATAAAGCAATTAGACAAAAGTTGTTCATTCTTGGTCACTGCCTAGTCACCAAACAAAGAAATTCTTATTCACTACTTTAGAAAAAATTTACACCAGTTCAGATTTTTTAATCTTCACGAGTTGATTCAAAAATTAACCGATTATTTTTTTTGTTTTTTTTTTCCTGCCTGGGACATTTCAATTCAGCCACTCATTGCTTTTTTATTTCACATTAGCAAATGACACAAAGCATCAGAAAAAAAAAAAAAAAAAAAAAAAATGGCCCAAACTTGAAATAATATGAAGTTTTATCATCAAAATCTTTTGTGACGTCACCCTGGTGTCGCTGCGCCAAATGTGACGTCTGCCTAGCCGCGCCCGTCATGCTATCCTGTCCTGTAATGACCAACTGGCTTGGTATTGGTCGCGGCACCAAATGTGACGTTCTAACTTTTTGGTGATTCAAATGGGAATCTGGTTAGATTTGGTATCAGCCTTGTCGTTCCCAGCTCGCTTCCAACGTCTGGTTACCAAAGTAACTGCTTTGATTTCCAGTCTAACCTACCCACGTTGTGAATTGATCTTAGGCAGACGAAATCAATCAGTCGCCAGGCCGTAATGCAAGTCGAGTTCGAATAAGGGCGATATCGCACAAGTATATGTAAAAAAAAGAAAATAAAAATTCGAAAAGTTCAAATGTGTTAAAAAAGGATAAAAATCTTTTATATATGGTTGCTGAATACAGGACTGCGTCTACTTCCCAACCCGCTATATGGATTCGTGACACTTTGTGTTTGTTAGGCAAGTCTTAACATCTTAAGTTGTTTGTTCTTTAAGAAACTGGTTCTTGGTGTATCTTCAGGTGATATTCGTAAAACTTGTTTTGGTGGTGTGAGTTTAAGTCGTTCTTCAAAAATAAATTGTACTTGGTTAGAAATTGAGTTCGGAATTTGTGCGAATCTTAGTCAGCTTCTTCACGGCAGGTGCAACTGCTTGCCTGTCTGTCTCCAACCCCAACTGCGAACTTGAAGTCAACTGAAATTTTATTATTTTCCATTTTTGGAAGTCTTTCGTCTTCCCACCTTCTTCTGAAAAAAGAAAAAAAAAATTATCTTCCCTTTTTTTTCTTTCTTTTCCTTTTCTTTCTTCTTTTCGAGGAGACCTCACACCCTAGACACTTTATCTTAACTGAATCACCTGGAATTCGTCAACCAGCTTTTTTTAGCAAGCCAAATAGTGTCACAATCCTCCCTTAACCTATTTGTCATTTACTCATAGATGACACCTAAACCCAACTACACTATTTAGCATGCATCTGTCCCATGCAATTCTATTCTTCTTTTCATCTTCTTCGTTTCTACATGCAAATGTAATGTTCTTTTCATCTTCTTCTGTTCTACATGCATTTGTAATGTTCTCTTCATCTTCTTTTGTTCTACATGCAAATGTAATGTGTGTGTGTGTGTGCCTGTGGGTGTATGTGTGTGGTTATTATGGCTTATTTTTCTTGGTCAATGTTTTACTCTCTGCTGTAGGGGTTTTATCCGCCGCACGTGTCGGTCTCACGCCAGCCTCCTCCGCTGGTCTTACTGCAATTTCTTCGCCGATTCTGTATGAGTAAGGAACACTGGTCGGCATCTCCCTCTCGAGTTGCTGCACGCTCATTTGATTATCGATAGTTAATTTCCTCTTACTCCTAATCTTCCATATTGCCATACCCACTATGGCTATAATTATGACCCATTATTGCCGACCAACTTATCGCGATCCGCTCATCATCTTCCCAAGCCAAAACTTCATTTCCCAACGCACTTAACTTGTCCCTCAATTGATCCATATCGATCTTTTCTATCGGCTTCATTAGTACTAGCATTTTATTCAAGGTAGCATTGGAGAATCCCTTCACTATTGGCTCCCACAACTCTGTACAATTGACTAAGCTTCTGCCAATCAATTCTATGATTGAATCTTTCTCTTCATATCTTTCTTCTTCCTGGTAATAGGGGGGTAAGGAAATAGATATCCCAAATGCCGAACATCCCATGGGTAAATTTAACAGGGATAATGGTGGCCTTACTCTTAATGTCCTTGTGGACTCTCCCCCACATACCCTAGACAAGCTGATGGGTTTGTGTGGCCACTGCCCACACCCTGTCTGAAACACTGACAGCTTGTGGTAATGCAGTGTTTGCTAATACCTCTACTTGACAAGTTCTCTTAATTCCCTCTTTCTTCCCTTCAAACAATTCTAGTATGCACATTTTGTGGTTACCAGCTATATAGATAGGGCTTAACGATGTACAAGACCCTAGAGAATCAATTCTACACTTTCTAGCTTCTTCAGCTGTTAGCAACATGTATTTTGTTCTACCTGAATTTAAAGCTATGTATTCTGTTTCCATCTTGTACCTTGCTACCATTCCCAAACCATGATCTCTTCTGGGGTAGGGAATAGGTAAATTTACAACCTGGTATATCTCGAATATACTCTCTCTATCTAACAATGGAACAGACATCATAACCAACAGTTGTCTATTTTCCAACAAGGTCACACATCCCAGTGCATTATAATATTTCCACAATTCTTTGGTGGGATCCACTGGCAGTCTTAAATGATGGGGTAACTTGGCCTGTATTCCGAGTAACACTTCCCTTAGGTGACTCGGGTATACTATGCTTGGGGAGAGGTGTCCCAATGACAACATGTCTAATTGTGTTCTCACATGTTCCAGCAAGGTCGTCAATGACTGACTAGTTTGTCGTACCTTATTCGTAATTGTCATTAGTTGGAAATATCTTTGCATGAATCCACTCAATTCCTGTAATTCTATCATTACAGTTTCTGTATCATTAATTACCTCTTGTCTCAACCCTGCCAGGTTATTTATTAACCAATTAATTCTGGCTCTATTCTTAGCCACTTCCAACCTTGTCACATTTAATATTGTCACACTCTCTTGCCACTTGAGCCTGCGTCCTCAGGTTTATTTCCACTTCTCCCAGTTTCCTTCTTATAAATTTAACGTCATCTTCAGTCACTGTTCCAAACAGGACATTTAACGCTTTACCTACAATCGGAACTACCAATCTTGTTTCCTGCGTCTGCAGTAACTCTATTCCCTTCAGGTAATTTTGCATGTCCCTCCATTGAGACTCTATCATAGTGGCCTCCGATTCCAGGGAGTGTAATAATCTGATATCCTTTCTCCTTGGAATAATCTTGCCCTACTTTCAACCGGGCTGCATCCAGCTGCGTTAGCTCATTTCTTAGTTTATTTAGTAGCGACTCGTATGGTTTTAAATCTATCACGAATGTGATCAACCATTTCGACCTGGTTATTATTACTTCACTCGTCATTTTAAAAATGGTATTTCAGCTGTGCTTCCAAGCTTCCGCCATCGTCACCATCAGTGTGGCTACCATCAACATCATCCTCAGTCCTTTCATTTTGGTCATTCCTGCAAGGCAACAAAATTCTCTTGTTTTTATTCTTCATAACCATTCGGTCTTGTTCAATTCTTCATTCAATTATTCCATAATTTCTTTCTAAGTTTGTAACAAATCGGCTCTTCCCTCCCCTAACTAACTCCTAGCAGACAGAATGGTCCGGACAGGTGTGCGTGGCGCTCACTCCAAAGGTCGTACTTCATGACACTACTGATGGCAAGTTAGCAATGTCAATAATCTTCTTCCGTCCTTCGTGAGGTGCAGCTCGCGACTCCATCCCCTCCATCCACATCCACCACAGTCAGTCAGTAGGTTTTTGGATAACCCAGTGTCGTTATCTGTCGACACCGAGTGTTTCTATTCTGCACCGCTTCCTTTGTTCCACTGAGACTTGGGGTTCTTCACCCTTCTCAATCTCATCTTCAGAGGTAGTTCTTGCTCGACCTCTAACCTTCCCTCTGTGTTTAATTCCCGTTCCGTTGTCCTCTACTTCCTCTCCTGATTCTTCCTTCTGTTTCGAGTCCACGCCCTGGACGTCTTCATTATGTCTTGACTCGATGTCTAATTTTCTCCTGTTTCTTAGTCTTTCTCTGAATTGGGAAAGAGGTATTTGATCATCTTCCTCCCACTCGTTGAACTCTTCGTCTTGTTTAGGGTGCCTCTTTTTAGAGCCCTTGACTGCTTGATTGGATCTCTTTGTTTTTCTCTTCCTTTTCTTTGGGCATGGGCGTGCGATGGTGACATCACAGGGTCTTCTCTGCACCGATTCAGGCAACGACTGAACACCGCTGATCCCCGCCGAGGGTTCCAACTCGTATCGCTTCATCTATCTGGCCAAGTCGATCTCTCTCATTTTCCTCGGAATCTTCTTCCGTCTCCATTTCTTCCAGCTTAACCAGAGTTACCTTCCTTGTCCTTGTCTTCTTAGGCCTCAGCTCGCTCATTTCCAGGTTAGCTATTTCAGCCTTCTTCAGATTGTTGACATGGGCCCTCCTTGCTCGTCCTGCCATTTGATTCCATATTACATATGATACTGGACCCGTCTGCTCTACTATCCGGTAGCACGGTTCCCATCTTTGGTCCAGCTTTCCTTCTCTCTGTTGGATTTTATAGTAGACAGGGTCTCCAACCTTGAATTCTACTACCTTTCTTTCAGCATTGACTCTCTCATTTCTTCTCTTCTGTGCCCTCTTTATTCTTCTTCTGGCCTGTACAAATATTTTATGTTGTTGTTCCAGCAACAGATGATGATGATCTTCTCCCATATACTTTCTTCGTGGCTTCAACAGGTTATCCACAGGCAGGACCACGTCTCTGCCAAACAACATAAAGTAAGGAGAAAATCTGGAGGTTTCGTTTATCGTAAACCTCACAGCCGCCAGAGCCTGCATCAAATACAAATCCCAATTTCCTGTATTCTCTCTGGCCAGTACATCTCCCAAGATTCTATGAAACCTTTCCACTTTAGCGTTTCCTTGGGGGTGATATGGAGATGTTTTTATGTGCTCTATATTCAAACCTGTCAGCACTTCTCTCATTATGCTGTTTATATTCTCTGTGCCATTATCAGTGACAAGTTGCACAGGGGTGCCATACCTAGGGAAGATTTCACTTATCAAATCAGCCACAGTTTTCGCCTTCTTGTCTGGTACTGCATATGCCTCAGGCAAATTTGTTAGCTAATCAACAAAACTCACTATATAGTTGTTTCCTTGTGCAGTTTCCCCATATGGTCCTGATACATCCATACTCACTTTCTCGAAGGGGAAGTTCGGCACATCCATCTCCTCCAATGGTGCCATTTCCTGCCTTCTACTCTGCGACTGGCACACTATACAGCTCCGAACATAGTTAGTGACCTCTCCGTACAGTTTGGGCCAATAGTACTTTCTCCCTATTAGATCATATGTTCTATCAATTCCCATGTGACCCAACCTCTCGTGGCACTGTTCGAATATCTCTGGTCTTAAACTTTTGGGCACATACAATTTGGGCTTGACTTCTTCATTCCTACCTGAGAGATAATACAGCTTTTCCTCTATTATGGCATACTTGGTGGTCTCTCCTGCCTCCACCTTTTCTCTAAGGGCAGCTATTTCACTGTCTGCCTGCTCCTTCTCAATTCCTTCTGTCCAGTAGGGATCGCTTATTATCTGTGCGTCCCCTTCCTCGTCCGATTCTAACATAGGGCGATCTTTTAGCTTATTAGAGTTAATTACTCCGATTCTATAGGCTTTATCATCTACTCCCTGCTCTACTTTTACAGATCTTTCTTCCAGTTGTTTCGGTATCCTTGAGAGTAAATCGGCGCACGTGTTTTCCTTCCCTGCCAAATACTCTATCTTACAGTGGTAGCCACTTAACTTTAGCGCCCACTATTGAATCTTCTTATCATTTGTCCATTCTGCCTGCAATAGGTACTGCTGAGGCTTGTGGTCTGTTTTTATAGTAAAGACCGCACCATTTAAGTAGTAGTCCAGTTTTTGGAGAGCATACATGATAGCATATGCTTCTCTTTCTATTACTGGCCATCTCTGTTGTGTCTCTGAGAGCTTATGAGAGAGAAAGTATATCGGTACCTCCTCTGGTATGCCTGGCACTGGTCCTTCTTTATCGGGACACGGCTGGGTAAGAACTGCTCCTACACACTGCTCGCTGGCATCAGTGTATAGTACCATGGGCTTGCTGAGGTCTGGGTACGTCAGCAGTGGGACGGCTGTCAACTGTAAGGTATCAAATGCCCGTTGACAGTCTTCTGTCCACTTGAACCTAGCGTATTTCTTCATCAGGGCTACTAAGGGTATGGCAATTCTCGAGAATGCCGGGACGAATCATCGGTAGTACCCTATAGCTCCTATAAGGCCTCTTGTCTCACTGTCTTAGATTCTGGCATTTCCCTTATGACTTTAACCATATCCATGTCGGGTTTAATACCGTCTCCGTTTATAACAAAGCCCAAATATCTAGTCTCCTCCTTCAGAAACTGACACTTCGACAATTTCAATTTTAAGCCGTGCTTTCTTAGTCTTCCCAACACTTGTTTTAGATGGAAAAAATGTTGTTCTACTGTTTCTGAAAATATCAAAATATCATCTAAATATACCATGGCAAAACTCTCGTATCCTCCTAACACTATTGACATCAGCTGTTGGAGGGCATTGGCTAAACCGAATGTCATCACCTTGAACTGAAATAGTCGCAAGTGACACGCAAATGCGGCCTTTTCCTTGTCAGCCTCATCAAGGGCTACCTGCCAATACCCGGACCTCAAGTCCAACGTAGAGAAGTACTTCGCTATCCCTAATAATGCCAATATGTCATCGATTAGTGGTAATGGCACCGCCAACGGCTTTGATATAGAATTCAGTTTCCTAAAATCTACACAAAAACGGTGCCTGCCATCTTTCTTACCTACTATCACGATTGGAAAGCTCCAAGGGGAGATCGATCTTTTGATCATCCCAGCTTCCAACATCTCTTCTACTGCCTCTTCCATAAGGGGTCTCTTATGAATAGGTGTTCGGTAGGGCTTCAATTTCACAGGGGGGTGATCGCTGGTGTCGATTTTCATTTTTACTGTGTGGGTCTGGCCTAATTCCTTATCTGATTGGGCCAACACATCTCGATTATCTCTCAGCAGACATCCCACTCTGGCCCTAAATTGATCAGGTGCCAATATATCTTCGTCTACTATTCCTTCTGTTTATTCTATGACTTTTCCCTGTTTCTCCTCGAATCTCACCTGATTCAGAGTTCGTAGGGGTAGTGCTTTTCCTATCTCTTCCCCTCTCTTAACCTTTATCGTCTTTTGGGCCTGGTTCACCATCATAATGGGCACTAATACAGCTGCCTCCACTACTGCCTCACACAGAGTTACCTCATTTTCTTCTAGGCCCATCCCTTCTACAGGGACCAATTGCAGGGTTCCTTTTCCTATTTTCTTCCCTGACATTAGCCTACCCTTTCCTGACACTGCCGTTCTGGGAGGTAGCTTTACATCTTCCTCCACCACTATTCTTATATCTTCTTCCGGTGGGTATCCCAATGGCGTTCTCTCGCCATTCACTACCAGCATAGTGGGGTTGAACTCTATCCGAGCCCTCTGGCTCTGAAGCCAATCTTCTCCCAAGATCGCTTCCGTACACAGGTTGGGGGTTACATAGAATCTATGGTTACTTTTGAATTTCCCAATCCTCACAGGGAGCCTCGCCATCCCTTTTATCTCCAGGGGGGCTCCATCTGCCTGCGTGACCTCTATGTCCACTTCCTGTAACCCATTCTTCCGTTTCACCCGCCTGTATGCTTCCTCTCTCAGCAATGAAACGGACGCTCCTGTGTCTATCAGGGCTTTCACTGCCCTACCCCCTATCTCTGCACTACAAGACAGCTCCCTCTCCTTTATCAGCGAGGAGAATACTTGGGCTTTCCTTTTCCTGGGTTCTCACCCTTGGGTCACCCCAGACATAGGCGCCGGTAGCAACAAACTCATTTCATTCTTCTCATATGGGGGAGTCCTGCATTTTCTGCACCTCGGCGGTCCCGGCTGGATCTCTCCCTGTCTCTTGTGGCTGTTCCTAAGAATACAGTTCCTCTTCAGGTGCCCTGGTCTCCTACAAAACCAGCACCTTCTTGTTGGACAGTTTACCGCAAAGTGGCCCACCTGACCACACATCCAACACCCAACTCTTCCTCTCTTCAACTGGCCCACCCTCTCCCTTATTCCTGGGGGGACCTGCCCTATACCTAAGTGGCTCTCCTGACCACATGTCCAACGTTTTAATTTCCTGAGTTTTAACTGGGCCACCCTCCCTCTTAATTCTGGGATGGCCCGCTGGCTTTTCCCTGGTTTTGTCTTTTGGGCTCGGCCTTCTTTAACGATATCGGTGGGGCACCTTTTCTTAACCTGCACCACTTGGCCAGATGTCCCCTCTTCCCACACCTAGTACATTTATCCTGTTCGAAGTCTGGGAGCAAACCCCACTTCGTCGGACATTCCGCTTCTCTGTGGTCCTCATATCCACATGCCCAGCAGACCAGCCCATATCGACCCGGCGTGGGCTTATAGAAACCATGCCTTGCTGACCAAGCCTTTCTTGTGGGATCTTCTTCCCACACCTCAGGCTCATCCACGTCTAGCTTGACCTTCCAATTCCATGCGGGGGGTCTACCTTCTTCCCCCTTTCTTCCGACCTCTCGACTTAGCTCTTGCTTGTTCCCACCTTTTTTTACTTTCTCCCAAACTCCCTGGCTCTCTTTGGCCAGTGCCACTGCTGCCAATAACCTTAGCAGTCCTTCCTCCAACACACCGTGACGAACACGCTCGTCACTGAGCGCTTCCACATACAGATCAGTCAACTGGGCCTGCATGACCGCATTATTACTCACTACCTCTGGGAAAGCTAATGACGACAGCTTCTCCATTCGGGTCCCCAATTCTCCAGGGGTTTCGTCCCTCAGCTGCATCAACTTCAGGAGGGCTCTCATGGCTTCTATCGCGAACTCCCGAGTTAATAATTCTTCCAACCTTTCCCATGTCAAGTGGGGCTCACTGGCTAAGAGTCATTTTATAAACTCAGTCGCTTTGCCTCTGGTGGCATAATACGCCAAATAAAGGGTTTCTTGGTCTGTGACGTCCGCCTAGCTGCGTCCGTCGTGCTATCCTGTCCTGTGACGACCAACTGGCTTAGTATTGGTCGTGGCACCAAATGTGACGTTCTAACCTTTTGGTGATTCGAATGGGAATCTGGTTAGTTTCGGTATCAGCCTTGTCGTTCCCAGCTCGCTTCCAACGTCTGGTTACCGAAGTAACTGCTTTGATTTCCAGTCTAACCTACCCACATTGTAAATTGATCTTAGGCAGACGAAATCAATCAGTCGCCAGGTCGTAATGCAAGTCGAGTTCGAATAAGGGCGATATCGCGCAAGTATATGTAAAAGAAAAGAAAATAATAATTCAAAAAGTTCAAATGTGTTAAAAAAGGATAACAATCTTTTATATATGGTCGCTGAATACAGGACTGCATCTACTTCCCAACCCGCTATATGGATTCGTGACACTTTGTGTTTGTTAGGCAAGTCTTAACACCTTAAGTTGTTTGTTCTTTAAGAAACTGGTTCTTGGTGTATCTTTAGGTGATATTCGTAAAACTTGTTTTGGTGGTGTGAGTCTAAGTCGTTCTTCAAAAATAAATTGTTCTTGGTTAGAAATTGAGTTCGGAATTTGCGCGAATCTTAGTCAGCTTCTTTGAGGTGGGTGCAACTGCTTGCCTGTCTGTCTCCAACACCAACTGCGAACTTGAACTCAACTGAACTTAACTCGCTGCGACTCTGCTTATATGGACGCCGACAAAAACCGGGGTGGGCTTGTTGGGGTTTGAGGTTCCTTAATAATTTTAAACCCACAATCCACTTCTTTTTTTTCGGTCAGGAAAATTTTATTATTTTCCATTTTTGGAAGTCTTCCGTCTTCCCACCTTCTTCTGTTCTCATATTGGTATCTCACCCATACCCTCAGAGGGTGTCAATGGGTTTCCCCCCTCTCTCACAGTGGCATCTCAAACCTATTCCTCCAGGGGGGACGCAACAGGCCTCCCCTCCTTCTTCACATGATTACCTCCATCTAACACTCATGCCACCATTCAGCCAATGGGCGCTCAGCAGCGTGGGTGTGGCCAGACTACCCTCGGTTTAAAAAATCTTGCTCAAAGAAAAAAAAAATTATCTTCCCTTTTTTTTTCTTTCTTTCTTTCTTTTCCTTTTCTTTCTTCTTTCCGAGGAGACCTCACACCCTAGACTCTTTATCTTAACCGAATCACCTGGTATTCATCAACCAGCTTTTCGCCAGCATCAAGTGGGTGGTCATATGATGAGATCGCATTCTGGCGTTAATTAAAAATAATTTTCTTATCATAGCCAGACCCTGGCACAAAACAGATGCCTTTTTCAAAGATCTTCGTAGACAGCCAACGGCTCAGTCCCCTGCTTTTGCAACTCTGCAGTTGATCCAATGGACATTTTCTGCAACCTAATTAATTTTTATCTATTTAGAATTCTGCCCTGTAGGTCATTTGACCAGCCTGGAATTTTCACCCACCCCGTAACATAAACCAGATTAAATCCAGTATCTTCCTTTCTCGACAATGGAAATAAAAAATTTTACCACTTTTCTTTGTCAGAAAAATAACACCCCTTAGTGTCCTTTTCAATATGGCTTCTTATCACCTAACTTTAATTCTCGCCTTTCTTTTTTTTTTTTCTTCTTCTTCTTTCTTTCTTTTTTTTTTAGCAAGTCAAATCCTAGAATTATTTGATTTTTGCAAGAATTTCCTAGAATTATTTGATTTTTGCAAGAATTTCCAAAACCATGTGTTGTTTTTTTTACTGGAAAAAAAGGTGCTAAATTTTCTAACACTAATGTTTGGCCAAAGAAATCAAGATTTTTAATCAAAATTTCGAACATGCTGGAAAGAATTAAAATTTTTTTAGTAAAATAATAATAATAATAAAAAAAAAAATACTTTAGGTTGCCCTCTTAATAATTTTTGATGATAAAACTTTGTTTTTATCAACTTTAGAAACTTTATCATAATGCTATGTTCCTTTTTTTTTAGAAAATTTTTGGAGGTACCTACTTTAAAGTTAAACCTTTGGTATTGCGAATCTGCAAAGGTACTTATTGAAGGCAAGAGGGACAGTGGACAGCAGCGCATCACCTACCTAACGAGCTTGTGTAAATGGTTGGCAGAACATTAGAAGAGATAAGCAATAAGACAAACCCTAATAGCTACAAAGGGCAGAAAATTTTCAAGAACCATGATCACTCACATCCTGAAGGGACACAACACAGAAGATTAACACCGGTAAATTTTACATTTAGAAGTATTCTTCATGCTATCGTGATCAGTTAAAATAAACATTTTTTTGACTAAAGAAAATACAATAAAGTATCCACTCACCAGCAACTTTCAATAATTGTTCTCTGCTTTTTATTATTTATCTTTTTGTTTAGTGAAACTTTTTAGGTACCTCCACTTTTTCATTGAAAAAATAGCATAACATAATGAAAAAAGGCCCCAAACGTAATGAAAACAAAAGAGGAAAGACCTAAGTATTCTTTGATCCTTTCTAGCACATTCGAAATTTTGGTTAAAAATCTTTTTTTTTTTTTTTTTCCATCAGCAGTTGACATAATATTTACAGTTAGAGATTTTTCACTTTTTCCCAGTGAAAAACAGTGATTTGGAAATTCTTGCAAAAATCAAATAATTGTTAGATTGGTTTGGTTTGTTTTACATCATATCAACCTCAATCGGTTATTTAATGCCGACAATTTTTATTGCTGGCAATATTTTTTTTCTTCAAAAATCTATTTCTGATATTTTTTTAGAAAATGTATAGCTGGTAATAACTTTTTTTACAAAGTATTTTACACTTTCATAGTGCTTTGACTCCAGTTTGCCCATAGCTGGGACCCTAACAGGTGCTACCACCCCATGTCACGGTGGACCTGGGAACACCAGCAGTTAAGAGGTGGTTCCATGCTCCTCAAAACCTCCTGATCAGAGGCCTTGCTGTCAGATGTTAATTGCTAGATTTTAATGCAACTGTCAGGACTTATTCACAAATGAATGATTTTTTTTTTTTTTTTTACATATGTTACCCAACACTTACTTAATTTGATGAAAATTTTTCTTTTAATTAGTTAAAAACAGGACTTCTTGGAGAATGTAAATCAATTTTTTTTTCAAACTATTACTCATGAAATAAAAAAATTCAATAAAACTAAGACATTGATTAGAAAAGCTTTTATAAATAAAATTTATTAGGAACACGAGTGTCTTAAGAAAAAATTTTTTTTCAATAAATAATAAATTTTTACAAAAATTGTTTTCATTTTTTTAAATTTTAATTATAATAATTTATAATATATAAATCTTTTAAAATTCTGCATTACTTAGGTGATATTGTTATTACCTGAAAATTATATTTACTAATCAAAAATTGAAAAACTTGATACAAAGTATTTTGCTTCAATATTTTTAAAATAATTTTTAATTTTTTTTTTATGTATATAAAATATTATGCAACATGTCCCTGTTTGAATGTATGGTTGACCACACACATTATCAGAAAATAGGAGCAATAACTATAGTAAATTTAAAGTCCACATTCCTAAGATTAGATTACGGAAAGTATTTTCCAACATTTTTTAAGATTACTGAGTATTTAAAAAAAAAAAGGTGGGGGGGGACGCTTAGCCATCATTTTCTTAAATTATGTTTTAACAGAGAGTCTCCGCAGACCTGTCAACATCTTATCATTGCATGTTAACAATGTTAAGTGATTTAGCAAGCAAAGAAATCACCACTACTGTTTGTTTTAAAAATGCATTTCTGTTATTTTCAACAGAAAGTAAATAATATTTTTTCAAATAAGATTAATTATACTTTAAATCAGCTAATATTCCCCAAATAAAATTTCAGAAAAATATATTTTATTTTCAGATTTTTAAAACCAACAATTAACTTTTTACAAATGTGTCAAAAATGGCCAATATTTATTGATTTTCTGAAAGCAACCACAAGTTGAGATTCCAATCAATATAATTTCTATTTGAAATACACCAGGGTATTTTGCTTATTGGAAAATGGAAATAGTAAAATTTAATCATTTAGCTTTCAAAAGGTACTTTTTCATTTTTTAAAATTCATTTTAAACCTTAGGTACCGAAAATTATTGGATGTAACTACTTTTTAAAAATGGTTCCTTGGGTAGTTATATTTTGGAGAATAGTCTCTTTCTCTCTGTAGTTGTTATTTAAAGGGAAAATAGATTTCTCACGAAAAATTAGGGAAATACGCGAGTCGGTTTTTAAAACTGACCATATGTTTTTCTCAACAAAGACTTTTTTTTTTTTAATTAATGCTATCAGTATTCGTTTGTACATGGTTTCATTTTTTATTTTTTTGTTCTTTTTAAGAAATTTTAAACAAAAAGAGAACAAAATAATAAAGAAGCACAGCAATGTAGGTGTATATGACATAAGCTTTGTTTCTAGGTCTCCTAGAATTCTAAGAATTTTCCGAATTCGTGCCAATGCGTGGAGGTATACAAAACAAGTTAGTAAATATAAACTAAATTTTAAGTTCGAGGGGAACGTAGAGGTTTATCAGTTTCGGTTTCGACTGACAAAAGAAAAAAAAATACAGAGAAATGTTTAAATGGAATTAAAGATTAAAAACACACACAAAATATTTCTATTTTTTTTTTTAATATTACGGCAGGGTAGCAATTCAAGCCAATTCAATAAGTACGGAGACCAAATGTAATTGGTACGTTACAAAAATGCCAACAAATCATTTCGTAAAAGAAAACAAAGCGACAGTGACATAATTTGTTCGCCTTTTTAGTTAGAGCAAACAATCTACCTCCTCAACAACCGGAGTGACAACACACCTTGATGACAAATCAGATATATTGGGGTTTAATATTTTTTTTCTTACTATGGGGGTCACGGGAACACTGATCATTTTTATCTCATTGTACAGAATTGTATTTCATTTTTACACACATAGCTCCATTCACATAAAAATCAAGATAACAACCTGTAGCTCAACAAAAATATGTATTTCTTTCACAGGAAAAGATAATTTTTTTAAGAGTAAGACTTTTGACTTTTCGCAGTGAAGTGTTTTTTTTTTGTTTTTTTTTAAAAATAAATTTTGTTGTCAAGTTTTCTCATTAAAAAAAAAACAATGACAAAGCAATTTTCTTTCATGACCTCAATAGAACAAAGGCATACAAAGGAAAGAATTATCACTAATTTTGTAAAAAAAATAAATTAGAGCTTGAAGGAAACCAGCATAATTTAATCAACATTTTTAATACATTTTTTAACCTTAAATAGAGCATTTCTTCTAAACAAAGTGAGATTTGTAGCGTTTTTTTAACACATATGGACCATTATGGTTATTTATATAGTTTGGTAGATTATTCTGGTAAAACGAAAAAGAAAAACACAGGTTAATCCTTACGGAAATAACTTCAAGAAGCTAACTTTAAAGAATTAAATAACAATAATAATATGAGGTTAAAAATTTACACGAATAAAAAAAATAATTAAGTTTGCTATGTATGCAGTATTCATTCACTTTTTCGACACCAGATATGTCACGATTGGACATCCGTAACTTTATATGACACGTATTTTCCCACCAACTGTAGATCTTCATGAAGAAATTTTTATGGTAAGAAAAATAAAAACACTACAAATATGGAATAAAACGAAGAAAATAATACGAATGAGACCAATAAAATTCTTTATCTTCATGAAAAATATTCAAAAATTTACTTCTTAAAATGATGAAATAATTTCAAGACATCAAGGAAGTATTTTTTTTTTTTGTCAAAATGTGAATAGTTTTATATTTTTCAAGATTTAATTTTTAAAATAGAAATCATGTTTAAAAACAAAAAAAAATCTGTTCCAGACTCTTTAAAACTGTAAATTTGACACATGGTAAAAAAATTTTAAAAAGTTTTTGCAGATTTCGCAAAATTAAAATTCAACACTTGTTTTAAAAAAGTATCCATTACAAAAAAGTGAATGACGAAAATTAAGATTTAAAAAAAGAAATTTAAAAAAAATATATGTTAATTTACCTACCTTTTTAGTTAAAAATTAATTTTTAAAAAGATAGGTAAATTTTTTTTTATTTTTTTAATTAAACAGTAAATTATGGTGGTCGCGGGAGTAGGATCCAGATCTTCTTTTAAAAACATATACGAAGGGATACAATTTATTTTTTTAATCTATAAATATTTATTTTATGAGTGTAATTTGAGAGAGAGAGAGGTCAAGGGTCAAACGATGGGATATTAAATCAAGAAAATAAATATGTTTTTTAAGTCAAGGAGTTTACAGTATTTTCTGTTTATTACGAAAACGACACGAGAGGTAACCATAACATGGAATCATTTTTTTTTTGTTGTTGTTGTTCATGAACACGCTTGTCTTTATTTCTCATGCTTTTGTTCTTGCATTTCTTTCCAACTTCCTTTTTTTTTTTTTTCGTTTTTTCATCTTTCATCACAGAAGGAGAACGCCAACCACTAACGGAATTCGTTTCAACATCGCAACAGAATGAACAGATGGTTAAGAAAAATAAAAGTATTTTTCAAAATTGAACGACAAAAAATATTGCGACGATATTCCTACACGATATAGTCTTCTTGAACAACAAAGTTTTACTGAGGAGGAGGAGAAAATAAATTTAAACTAATAACTAATATAATTACAATTTACATTTTCGAGCTTATGAGATTCCGGAGAAGGTGCTCTTTAATGGGTCGATCAACAAATCCGGGAAAATCGTCTTCTTGAAATACCATGATCGCTTACAACATTACTTGTTTTTATACACACACACACACACAGACATACATACATACACATATACATGCAATATTTATGTGCGTGTATGTATTTTATTTATATGTATGTTTTTCACTTGTTAGCAGGGAATCAAACAAGAAACATTTTCCATGCGAGTATGAAACGAAATATTATGAAAATCATTAAGAGAAAAAATATATTTTAAATGTTATGAAAAAAAATGTATAACCTTTTTTAAAGATTAATTTGAATAAACAAAAACCGTTCTCAACCAAGTCAAAATATGACATTACAATTGAATAAACATTAAATTGTGCTACAGTGAGTCAGCGAGTTATCGTAGCGTTAAAAAAAAAATCCCCAGAAGGAGGGTAAAAGAACTCGCAAGAAAGTAAACAAAACCACTGTTGTTAGAGCCAAATGCAAACTACCAAGAAACAAGATATGTTTCTTTTTAATACGAATGTCTTTTTTAAAACTATCCTAAATAGTCGTTTGGTGTACTCACCACTGCAATCTTGCAAGAAGCAATCCTCACCTGCTCCTGCCGCCATCTTAGAAACTCGAATGTTATTATGGCTGGCAAGAAATTGACTCCTGACGCTGGAGAGTTCTAACAACTGTTTCGGGGTCAAAGGTAAATTTAACAATTAAATTTAAAAATAGTTTTGTGATAGCTACAAAAACACCAGTTGACTTTGACAGATATCAATAAAATGTTTTTCTTCGTTTGTTTTTTATTTTATTTTTCTTTTGCTGTGTTTTCATAACTTTTCGTCAATTTGTATAACCCACATAGCATCTTTTCTTTTTTTTTTTAGTGATGCTTAATTTAATTAAATAAAATTATAACTAACTATTGCATCCACTACTATTATTTAGTGTTTGATGGTTTTACATATAAACAACTCAAAGAAAGTTATAACTGTTTACTCAGTGAGGTATGAAGTGGTGCAGCTTTATTGCAGGAGTGGGCAAACTTTTCAGTGGAAGGGCCACATTAAAAAACTCAATTTTATTGGGCCGCATAGTATATTAACCCTTTTCATCAGCACTCTCCAACACATATGCACAACTGCAAGAAGAAAACAAAATGCTTGCAGTATTATTTGGTGTTGCTTGGTAACTTTCTTTTTCAAATTTATTAACATTTGGTGGGATGCATGAATTCTTTTGATAGGCCACAGATTATGCACCCCTGCTTTAGACAGATAGGTGGTTATAGTCATTGGTAATAGTAATGGTAATATTTAGTAGTTTCCTTATACGGAATCGTTCAACATTCCTTGATAGAATAGTCAATGCTACCTTTGCTTGAAATTGATAAAATTTTTCTGTTAAAACAATTTCTCAGGAAAATAGGTTTCTCAAGTCCACTAAATGTTATTGCTCTTTCCAGTATTGATAGAGACTTCTTTCCTAACCTTTTGTTCAAAGTAATGTGGAACATGAACAAAGTGAATAGATGATTATTTTCTCTTCAAGTTACACATGCTGTTGTTACTGTTTTTGAAAGTCCTCAAATAATAGAGTTTCTGTTATTATAGTATGGCTCAGTTATTGCTTGTCGTTTCCACTGAGTCCAAGATTCTGAAAACAGGCCAAGCAATAACCGAGCAATAGTAAAAATAAGAACTAGATAAGATATCTCTAGACATGGACTGTGGAACAAGAACAGTCTACCACTGTAGATTAAATAAAGAGTTTAATATATATATATATATATATATATAAGATGTAGTTTTAAGGTATGCTATATTTATGGGTTAAAGTAATATTTAGCCCCCCCCCCCCACGACGGTTACATATGACACAAGGCCGGGTTTAACGTGGGATTTCTGAGCCCGTAGGCTCGGCCAAAAATATTCCCTCTTTGAACCCGCATAAATGGGTTCAGGGGCAGTCAACCACCTCGAACGAGACTCTGCCCTTCGGCAGAGCCTCTTCTGGGTTCCTTTCCGCCCGAAGGCAAAGAGTTCGACTGTTACTTAGCCCTGTTACTTACTTTATGGGTTAAAGTGCTCAATATCAGAGATAGAGCAAATGTAAATATAGAAGTAGACATTGAAAGGCACTCTGTTTCATGCTAAATACAATCATCAGGCTATGTACACCATGCCACACAAGCAGGAGAACCCAGTCAATTTCTGCAACAACAGTCAAAACGTTGTGAATATGGCATTAAAGATGAGGACATCAGTCCAAGTAATGTAAATGGTGTAAAAGGGTAAAGTTTAATCATTTAAACTGCAACCACATCACCTCCTTACATCTGGCCATCTAATTCCCTTGACTGCAAACCCCTTGATTATTATGTTGAGTGAGAGACCCACAGAACTCCTTGTAACACCAAAGATGAACTAAAAGCAAGTATTGTGGTAGCATTCACCAACTTAACCAAGGAGATCGTCCAGAAGAGATGCAGGAGATTCTGAAGTTATCTGGAGGCTGTGGTTGAAGCCAATGGTGATTTTATTGAATAAATTTACTCTTTAGTATTTCAAAATATTTTTGTGTAAGTTTGGTAAATACATCTGTCAAAATGAGATGTTAGTGTTATTTTCATTTTTGTATAATTTAGACGACAATTTATCCATCGCCCCCTGTGTTATATATAGATATAGATATATCAGTGGTGACTCAGTGGCTTGGGCTTGTCAGGCTTAGCTTGAGTGAGTCAATATTCATCTATATCTATTTCAAAGCAACAAAAATCTTTCATGGTGCATTGTTTTCATTCTTGACCAACTGGATCAAAAATAAATGGTTTTAACTCTATACCTATTGGATGAAATATATTTTGTTGATATTGTTCATAATAAAGATGAAAGAAAGAAAAAAACAAAGAAAGAGAATAACTAACTAAAAGAATGAAATAAAATTAACATGGCTAGTCAGGCTGCTATAGGCTGGAGACATACTTAATAGGCAATATATTTCTTGCTTTAATTTTATAAATAATCTTTTTAAAATCACTAATGATTTGTATGCCCTGTTTTTCAAAGAACATATTTTTTATTTCAACTTATTGTTTCCAAATGTCCATTTTAAATAATTTATTCCATACAGTATATTTTTAGCAGAATGTATCAATTGAAAAAGGGCAAATTAAATTTAGTCTGACTTAAAGTTGGTGAAAATCAAAGAAAGTGGCAGCCTTAATCTGTTGACTGGAGGATTGGGGTGAGGAGTGTGACTTGTGTAGTGTTGAGGAAATATGATATCAAAGCACTGATCTCTACCATCAGTGACTTGATAACCAGGCTATAAAACAATAAAAAATCAAAACAGGACAATAAACAAACATATCAAAGACTTATCCTCACTCTTTTTTCTTACATGTCTAGAAAAAAATTTTAAAATAAATTTTTATTTTTATAGAATTATTACAATTAACATTAAAATACCAAAATGTGTATTTTTTCATGGACTGAGATTTTTTTTAAATTATATATTTTAGTTAGAGTAAAGGAATCATATTAGCATCTAAGTTATACCAATAGTATATTTTGTTAAATATTGTAATGAGCCCAACAAACATTGATGACCAAGAATTGCCTCTAATATATATAGTAGGTCAGATTGAGAGATACAAATAATCAGTTCCATATTCTAAAATCCTGTGGGATATGAACAAAACTTTTTTTTTTTCATAACAAATATAAAATTTGATTTAATACATATGGTTGCAATAAAGAAAGGATAAAACTAAGGGTCAATTGAGTTGTATCTTGTTTGTAGGGCATAGTAGATTCAGTTAATTTAAGTGTGTGCAGAGCTCAAATCATTTTTTACAAATGGGTTAAAGTCATCAAGATAACAATAGGGATGTGTGGATGGCATAATGATTATAGTTGAGTCTCACAGAAAAACTTTAGTTCGGTTTATACTTGAGTCAATGGTCATGTTTATACTTAAGTCTATAATTACACATTGGTTGAGTTAATACTTGAATTTATAGGTATTCATTGGTCATGTTTATACTTGAATCCATAATTAAACATTGGTTAGGTTTATACTTGAGTATAGGTATATATTGGTCATGTTGATTCTTGAGTCTCTAGGCATACATTGGTGAGATTTATAGTTGAGTCTATCAGAAAAATATTGGCAGGGTTTATAGTTGAGTCTATATACATATATTGCAAGTTTTTTTTTTTTAGTTCATAATTAAAAACATTGATTAAGTTTATTCTTGAGGCTATCAGAAAAAGAACATTGGTTAGGTGTATACTTGAGTCTGTAGATATACATTAGTTAGATTTATGTTTAAGTCTGCAAGTACCCTCCCAGAATGTGGCCCCTTTTGTGAAGGATCATACACCACTTTAGAGGATGCAGTTGGGATATTCTAGGCCTTGGCAGCAAGGGACAAGCTACTTGGCTTCAACCATGCAGAAAAAAAGATATTCTTGGACTTTGACATCTAAACCAACCATATTGTCTAGCCAAAATATCAGAATATTTAAATTTCATTGTCTTAAACAATGACAAGAGACACTACCAGATAGTGAATGTAACTGTGCCAGTAGACAACAGGGTGAAAATTAACAAAAGAGAATAATTTGGAAAACTATCAGGACATTGGTCAGGAGCAGAGAAAATTGTGGAATATGAAGATCATGATAATGCCTGTAGTAATCAGTACACTTGGAAGAATATCAAAAACATTACAGAAATTAAATGAATTAAGAAATTAAGGAAAAGTTGAGATTGTCCAAACAGCAGAATTGCTGGGGTCTGCTAGGATACTGAGAAAGGTGCTGGATATTTACTTTTACTCAATCTCTAATAATAACCCTCAAATATCTAGTGCAAGCATACAAAGACATAAAACATAATAATAATATTAATAATAATAATAATAATAATAATAATAATGATAATAATATTAGGTTGGTGCAAAAATAATGTCGTTTTTTAACGTATTAACATATGTGAGAAAACGACAATATTTTTGCACCAACCTAATATTAACCCTAGAACACTAGCCATCAATTAAAGTTACCCCACTACTAACCATGGGTATATCATACCCAATTTTGAAAATATCAAAAAAAAAATATTAAATACAAATCTTTATTTGAAATATTTTACATGCAGGCACTTCAAACTTTGTACTTTGAGTTAACATTAATAGGAACTGAAAAACATTTAGGTAAGAAAATCAGTTACTGAAAACTGTAATTAAAAATAGGAAAATTTGCGCTGGGTACTATATACCCATGGTTAGTGTTTTAGGGTTAATAATAATGATGATGATGACAATAATAATAATAGATGCCCTGGCTCTTATGGCGTTAATTTTAATTGATTTTTGGTATTAACATGTACATATTTTGCTTTGGTGACTTAAGATGATTACAGTAAATATCCTGTTCAGTATCACTGATTTGTTTGTTAATAGTCGACTGCCCTTATTTATCCTTTAGCATTCAACCTCCCCCGTAAATAACGTCTTTCAATGTTCAACCTGCCCGTGTATACTCTGCCATAATATATGATAACATCATCATAAATAACGCAGGAAGTCACACAAACAGTGAGACTTTGAGAGCTAATATTTATGGTGCGGGTTTGCTAGGATACTGGGAAAGGTGCTGGATATTTGCTTTTACTCAATCTTCAGTAATAATACTCAGATATCTAGTGCAAGCATATAAAGACATAAAATATAATAATAATAATAATAATAATAATGATTATGATGATGATGATGATGATGATGATGATGATGATAGTAATAATAATGATGATGATGTGATGATGACGATTATGATGATGATGATGATAATAGTAATAATAATGATGATGATGATGTGATGATGACGATTATGATGAATATGATGATAGTAATAATAATGATGATTATAATAATAATGATGATGATGATGATGTGATGATGACGATGATGACGATGATAGTAATAATGATGATGTGATGATGACGATGATGATAGTAATAATAATAATGATGATAATAATGATGATGATGATGATGATGATGATGATGATGATGATGATGATGATGATAACAGATGCTCTGTCTCTTATGGTTTTAATTTTAATTGATTTTTGGTATTAGCATGTACATATTTTGCTTTGGTGACTTAAGATGACTACAATATCACCGATTTGTTTGTTAGTAGTTGACTGCTCTTGTTAACCCTATTGTGCTAGCCCCATTTTACTTTGGGTCTGAAACGAATAAGAAGAATACTTTGTCAACATGTAATAAAGATATTTACTTACACCTACACATGAATACAACAGTTAACATAAACACAATGTCCTTTCCTATATATAGAGAATATGTTAAACAGAATCCACCCATCTGGTGGAGTGAAATAGGGCTAGATAGATTGTACCTTTAAATCCCTCAGCAACTGGTACCATGGACTTAACCACCTGGTGAGTGAAATAGGGCTAGGTAGCTTGTACCTTTAAAACCCTTGCCAATTACCCTTGTTAACCCTATTGCGCAAGCCACACTTTGCAAATTTTAACACCTCCAAAACAAAACTGTTATCATTTAATCATCATAGAGAACAATTTCTACCTTCCATTGGCATGGCTTAAGCTAATCTCCAAGACAGCAACTCTTTGCCCCTTCTTGTTTTTTTTTTTTCAAATGACATGAAGTGGAGTGATTATCATATATATATAAGTGCTGTGTCTACTGCTAGGAAAGTGGGTTCACTGTTTCATGCCAGACAATTTTTGTATCATTGCATATTTTGCACATTTATAAATTTACCATTTGTTAGTGCATTGAATATTGCTGCCATATCTGATTTAGTTATCTTGCTATATATGCCAAGATTCTTGACAAATCCAAAGAAGAGTCTGCAATGTAATTGGTCCTGATCTGGCATCTCAACACCAGTCGCTTTCCCACTGCCAAGATGTGGATCCCCTCTGCAATTGTTCTGGTGAACTTTCCACCCTGGAGACTACATGAATTTAAGAATACTATTAGATTAGTAACTACATTTCACCATTTTGTTGTGGACATCTCCACCAGTTTCTTGCTTTCCTGCCACCTACAATAACCAAAATATTAAATGCAATGCCAATCATTATCTTATATCTTTCTAAAACCTGGTGTCCTGGATAAGACGATAAACTACATCCGTGTCCTGGGTAAGATGAGAAACTACATCCAACAGCAAGGCCTCTGATTGGGAGGTTTTGAGGAGCATGGAACCACCTCTTAATTGCTAGTGTTCCCACGTTCAACCTGTTCCAGAGTGGTAGCACCTGTTAGGGTCCCATCTATGGGCAAATATTTAACTACCAAACTGGTGTCAAAACACTATGAAAGTGTAAAAATAGAGTTTAATACCAGCAATACATTTTTGAAAAAAAAATATTACCAGCAATACATTTTTGAAAAAAATATTGCCAGCAATAAACTTTTGAAAAAAAATATTAGCAGCAATACATTTTTGAAAAAAATATTGCCAGCAATAAACTTTTGAAAAAAAATATTACCAGCAATACATTTTTGAAAAAAATATTGCCAGCAATAAATTTTTGAAAAAAATATTGCCAGCAATAAATTTTTGAAAAAAAATATTACCAGCAATACATTTTTGAAAAAAAAATATTACCAGCAATACATTTTTGAAAAAAATATTGCCAGCAATAAACTTTTGAAAAAAATATTAGCAGCAATACATTTTTGAAAAAAAAATATTACCAGCAATACATTTTTGAAAAAAAATATTGCCAGCAATAAACTTTTGAAAAAAATATTACCAGCAATACATTTTTGAAAAAAAAATATTACCAGCAATACATTTTTGAAAAAAAAATATTACCAGCAATACATTTTTGAAAAAAATATTGCCAGCAATAAACTTTTGAAAAAAATATTAGCAGCAATACATTTTTGAAAAAAAAATATTACCAGCAATACATTTTTGGAAAAAAATATTGCCAGCAATAAACTTTTGAAAAAAATATTACCAGCAATACATTTTTGAAAAACAAATATTACCAGCAATACATTTTTGGAAAAAAATATTGCCAGCAATAAATTTTTGAAAAAAAATATTACCAGCAATACATTTTTGAAAAAAATATTGCCAGCAATAAACTTTTGAAAAAAAATATTACCAGCAATACATTTTTGAAAAAAATATTGCCAGCAATAAACTTTTGAAAAAAAATATTAGCAGCAATACATTTTTGAAAAAAATATTGCCAGCAATAAACTTTTGAAAAAAATATTACCAGCAATACATTTTTGGAAAAAAATATTGCCAGTAATAAATTTTTGAAAAAAAATATTACCAGCAATACATTTTTGAAAAAAATATTGCCAGCAATAAACTTTTGAAAAAAAATATTAGCAGCAATACATTTTTGAAAAAAATATTGCCAGCAATAAACTTTTGAAAAAAAATATTAGCAGCAATACATTTTTGAAAAAAATATTGCCAGCAATAAACTTTTGAAAAAAAATATTAGCAGCAATACATTTTTGAAAAAAATATTGCCAGCAATAAACTTTTGAAAAAAAATATTACCAGCAATACATTTTTGAAAAAAAAATATTACCAGCAATACATTTTTGAAAAAAATATTGCCAGCAATAAATTTTTGAAAAAAAATATTACCAGCAATACATTTTTGAAAAAAAAATATTACCAGCAATACATTTTTGAAAAAAATATTGCCAGCAATAAACTTTTGAAAAAAATATTAGCAGCAATACATTTTTGAAAAAAAAATATTACCAGCAATACATTTTTGGAAAAAAATATTGCCAGCAATAAACTTTTGAAAAAAATATTACCAGCAATACATTTTTGAAAAAAAAATATTACCAGCAATACATTTTTGAAAAAAATATTGCCAGCAATAAACTTTTGAAAAAAATATTAGCAGCAATACATTTTTGAAAAAAAAATATTACCAGCAATACATTTTTGGAAAAAAATATTGCCAGCAATAAACTTTTGAAAAAAATATTGCCAGCAATAAACTTTTGAAAAAAAATATTAGCAGCAATACATTTTTGAAAAAAATATTGCCAGCAATAAACTTTTGAAAAAAAATATTACCAGCAATACATTTTTGAAAAAAAAATATTACCAGCAATACATTTTTGAAAAAAATATTGCCAGCAATAAATTTTTGAAAAAAAATATTACCAGCAATACATTTTTGAAAAAAAAATATTACCAGCAATACATTTTTGAAAAAAATATTGCCAGCAATAAACTTTTGAAAAAAATATTAGCAGCAATACATTTTTGAAAAAAAAATATTACCAGCAATACATTTTTGGAAAAAAATATTGCCAGCAATAAATTTTGGAAAAAAAATATTACCAGCAATACATTTTTGGAAAAAAAAACATTACCAGCAATAAAAATCTTGTCTGCATTAAATAACAGATTGAGGTTGATATGCCGTAAAACAAACCAAACCAAACCCAAAACCTGTGCTTTTATTGTCCTTTCTCCTCACTAAATTCTTCTCATTATCTTTCAGTCCCAGTAGCCCCATTTTGTCTTAATAACATTATCACTTTGCTTAGGATGAAATGATTAAAAAAATTGTCTCACTACTTCTTTAGCAGACTCTATATATAGGCCATTAGAGGATTAAGAGAAGTGGGAAAAGCGCAAACTTAACCAACCTAGTGATTTTGTTTTGACATTTTTGCAAAAAGTAAAAATATCAATTGCACAATAGAAATACTTTAAAAAGTAGCTACTCCAAAAATATGTTACATATAATAAGAGAAAACTGAAAAA
Organism: Acanthosepion lycidas; assembly: GCA_963932145.1. Classification (NCBI taxonomy): domain Eukaryota; kingdom Metazoa; phylum Mollusca; class Cephalopoda; order Sepiida; family Sepiidae; genus Acanthosepion; species Acanthosepion lycidas. The sequence goes on from OZ010597.1 coordinate 26,404,211, forward strand.
TAACCGGTACAAAACACCACCAATACCCACCTGCATCTGCAGCACAAATAATGTCCACTAAATTGTATTTGCCTATAAAATAACGTAATATACCAAGCTACAGTGATATCCAATGGAAATTCAGAAAAATATACATATAAATATCACTAGAAAAGCAATTCATACAAAACATCAACTAACGATAAAAATATGCAAAAAGCACAAACATCTCAAAGGATGTATGGAAACTCAGAAATAAACCGAAACACTCTAAAAATAATATCGGAAATAAGAAAAACAACAATAATTCTCAACACCTCAAAACATGTAATTGATTCTTACATGAGAAGATAATGATTATTTGTGCCGACGAAGAGAAAAAATAAGTCTTATCTTGAAAAAGAATTTGCGTTTTCTGTGCTATCTGTCGAAAAGGAAAATCAGAATCAAAACTCGGGTCGACTTTAGTAGGCCTTTGACATGAAACTAAAATACGCTACCTACGAACATATTACGACATCCAGTAGCAAGGCCTCTGATCGAGAGATTGAAGGTCTTGAGGAACGTGAAACTTTAGCATCCCGCTAACACCTTTTTTTATCAACATCAATTTTTGTACAATGGATGTCGTAATATGTTCGTAGGTAGCGTATTTTAGTTTCATCTCGAAGGCCTACTAAAGTCGACCTTGTGCACTACGTGTCACAGGGTCACCAAACGACCCTCCGGTTTTGAATTAAGAGTTGTCCTACTCGTAGACCAGTTGCTATCCAAGACAATAGAACCCAGTCCTTCCTGCTATTTACCCATAGCTGGAGGAAGAAGAAGAGGATTCATACCTTTCCAAGGGTATTAGCACATAAGTGAATGTAATGGATTCAACTGGAATTCGAACTGGGTTCTCCGATTCCTCAATCCAAGCCGCTATCCATTACTCCACAGTGAGTGAGTGAGTGAGTGAGTGAGTGAGTGAGTGAGTGAGTGAGTGAGTGAGTGAGTGAGTGAGTGAGTGAGTGAGTGAGTGAGTGAGTGAGTGAGTGAGTGGAAACAGTGTTGACATCAGAAATAGAATTCCATGGTAATTCTTAGTTTTCAGGCCTCAAGTAATTTTCAATGCTTGTGTCCTTCAGCGACACCCTGTATATAGGCCACTGGAAGAGGAGAGGAAGTAGTAAAAGGTGGAAACCGGCTTCACCCCCCCCACACACTTCATTTTGTTTTAGACTAATGCCTAAGGTCATTTATCGTCATATTTTTGATTTGGTTATTTGTTTATTATTGAAAATTTATTATTTTATTAATTGATATATTTATTTCATATTTTTGTTTTTATATTTTTCTCTTAGTGTTTAACTTTTGGTATCTGAAATAAAGTTCATTAGATTTAGGTAATGGGATTTTGCTGATACTTTTTCCTTGGGATATGTTTGTCTGTTAATTGGTTGATTTTGATCTTGGGAAATTAAATAAAAATCAATAAAATAATAATAATAATAATAATAATAATAATAATAATAATAATAATAATAATAATAAAGGACAAATATGGTTAAACGTGCCCGCAATAATTTTAACTACTTTCACTCTTCGGCAATCTTATTGTTTTAAAAAGGGGATGATTAGAATTGTAATAAAAAAAAATTATATGAAAGTAAATCTATACATTCTTGAGAATTGACAACAAAATATAACGATGCCTATCCTAATTTCTGGAAATTTCCTGGGAAAAGAAAACGGACATGTCATAACCTTGTTTAAACCTTCCAACATAAAGCAAGTAGAAACTTTTCTTTGGTTGTTCCAACCCTGCACAAAACTGACTTGAGCTCGACCATTAACCAGTCAGTCAGCCAAGTGTCATACTTGTTACACGCTTGGGCGATCATGTCTCTATCGATTCATGACTAAACAGTCAGAAGCCTTTCTCGCAGTAATTTTTGCCATTTCTTTCTACAACTAATATTACTCGGTCTGTCATAGGTGGATTCATACATTTCCCAAAGGTATTCGTGCGTAAGGGATTGCAATAAACCCGACTGGAATTTGAACTCAACTCATCGATTTCTCATCCTGAGCCTTTATCCATTACACCACACCATTATTAATACGATACTTATACTACTTGCTTACCCCGTCACTTTTGGACCAAAAAGGCAACAGACATGACCAAGAGAAACTGAGAACATTGTTTCACTACAGCTTATATATATATATATATATATATATATATATATATATATATATATATATACACCCCTGAAGATGATCTCGTATGAGATTGGGAAAATAAAAATGAAAAGAAACCAAGAATGAATTTAATATCAACATTAAGAAATCTATGAGAATTTGAGAGGAGCAAAATAAAAAGAAATACACATATCTCCAAATTATTCAACCTAATATGCTTGAATGAAGATATAAAGCGTATAATATATATATATATATATATATATATATATATATATATATATATATATATATATATATATATATATAAGTTTGTCACTTAGCTGATTGATGTTACTTTCAATATCTCGACTTCAGAGTTTCGTAGGCGGACCTGTCCATCCACTCTTCAGGGATATCAGCAATTTACTATATACAGTGTAACCCGGATATAAGAGACCCTGATATAAGAGAAACCCAGATATAAGAGAGAGTTTATCTGGTCCCAAATTAGAGCCATACTTACCTAAACAAAATAGACCAAACCCGGATATAAGAGAAACCCGGATATAAGAAACTTCATCTCCGGTCCAGACAACTCTCTTATATCCGGGTTACACTGTATATATATATATATATATATATATATATATATATAGAGAGAGAGAGAGAGAGAGAGTAAACGGTCCGTAGTAGAAACCTAAGTTTTTATGTGCTTCTTCTTCAATTGTTTACATATGAAAACGCAGCCACCTATAATACATACAAACACGCAACCTCCTGATTCCATAAACGCAAACTGGTATTTCTGCTGTGATGTGTCCAAAATAAAATTAAAATCTTGTCATGATTCAGGACCCTTGTCGTCATGGCTAAAAATAGAACTGTGTGCTTCAGTACGGAAGTTCCAACTGACTGCTGCACGGTATTGTGACTCACGACTAAGATTATTTGGTCAATTAGCAAGCGCCCCAGACTGTCACAACAAATGCTTCTGTGGCCCTGTAGGAATCCTTCTACTGTTTTTTTTTGTTTTTTTGTGAATGTTAAAATTCAGAGTGTCGGGATTTGATACAATAACAAAATATTTTTGCGGGGTTGCTCGAAATTAGGACTTTTAGAATAATCACGCTTTTCATTGAAAGAATAAAATTCAGTAGAAAAGACAACTTGATTTCAACAAATAAACATTAATTAAATATAACAACATGAATACAAGCAGTTGGTGATAGATTGGAAAGTAATGTCTTTTGTTTGGGTTGATAAAGTTATGAAATAAAATATAAATTGTCTTTGTGTACGTAAGTGAGAAACAATGAAATGTTGTTAAAATGTGTGTTTGTATGAAAAATCAACACGTGTGTGTGCGTGGTTCATAATAAAGAGGATACACGAGATAGTTAGAAATTGTTTCTTACTGTTGGCGGTGTTGCTGTAGTCAGAAGCGGACTCTTTGCAGTTTGTCAATGCTGTCACTTTTAGCATGAGGTCGTGAAGATCATAAGCGAGAGTGGTGCGGAAATTGGTGACAGCTGTGCGTATCCTGTTTGGCGCCGGATTTTGTGTGTTTTATACATTTTTTGTTTTGTGGGAAAAGATGTACTCTACCCTGCAGCATATTTCACACAACCGCAATATAGCAAGCCTATCTTTATTCTGTTGTTATAAATCAGTCAAGTTTGATCGGTTCGATAAGGTCAAATTAGCAGCTGATCTCAACAGTGACCTAAAATCTGCTATTAACTAGGGCAAAGAATGACTTGCTAGTTTTTAACACCTCCAAAACATAACTCCTCTCCATTAATCATCTGAGAGAACCCTTTCTACCTTCCATCAGCATGGCTGATGTTAACCTTCAGGAGTGAGATTCATTGCGCCTTTTTCCGGTTAACGTTTGCTGACATGAAGTGGAAAGATTATATTGAATCAACTGCTAGGTCTGCTGCGAGAAAAAATGTTTCACAATGTTGTGCTAGACAATTTTTCTCTCCGGAATCTATCTTACATAGTTATAAGTCTACAATTCGTCTATGCTACGAATATTTTACTTCTTACCCGTGAAACTCTCTGCCAGTTTCTTGCTTTCTATCCAACTTTGACCCCCAAAAGTTTAAGTGCAATGTCAATCGTCATCTACTGTCTTCTTCATTCTTCTTCTTTTATTGTCCTCTATCCTTAATAATTGATATGTCCCAGAAAGGGATATATTTGAACGAAGTAGCTAAGTGGATTTGGCTACTATAACCAAGTAGAATACGGTAGCAGTAATCGACTGGTACGCGTCGTAGTCGCAGGTAAGAAGTGTTGATCAATGACGTAGTCCAATGGGCGTCGTTATAGATTTAGCTCTCAGACTAAGGCTCTTTGACTCTCCTACGCGTCCGTCGGTATTTATAACGGACACCAGCCTATCATATTCCAGTGAGGGGGAACACAGGTGTACGCATATTTCATTATATCAATAATGTTTTTTATTTTCTTATTCTTTCACACTCAGTAAACCCTTGCATCTTAGAACTTTAGTCCCTTGATTGGCGTGAAATGATTAAAAAATCAAAATAAATATCTGTTATATTAATATTATTTCAGTTCATGAAACTAGTTAGAAATTATAAAAACTAGAAAATTAAAATCACTGCTTTATAAAAATTCCTACGATTTAAACATTGTGAACTAAAATCAAACATGTTATCTTCTTGAAACACAATGATACAAAATGATACAAAATGATACAAAATAAAACATTCTTTTCCTTGCTTTGCTTCCTGTAATATGAGTTTGTCATGTTGATAACATTTCAATTTATAAAACTATTTAGAAGTTTTAAGATCTAGAAAATTAAAATCATTGCTTTATAAAGGTTTGAGTGGTTTATAGGATATAAATTCTTATATTTTACCCTTAAACAAGATAAAATCTCGAACAAGGACAGCAATAAGAAAAAAGCAAAAGACTTAAAAGCAAACAGCTACTTACTCAATAAAGTGCTCAATGCCTAGGTCACCTAGACAGCGCAAAAACGCTTGATGAGTTTCATTTCTATGAAAAGATGGCCCTAGTCATAACCCAAGTTTCTCGCTCACGCAGTCTCCCCCAAAAAGGACTTCCATGAATGATGCCATCAGTGAAAATAAGGCTGGATGAAGTGTGTGGTTTCAAAAAGGGGACTATTTCGAAGGAGGTTAAATTCCAAATTGATATATGTTGTAGTTTTCTTTTTATAGCACCAGTAAGGATACGTTTTGTTTAGACCTCTTTTGTATATATATATATATATATATATATATATATATATATATATATATATATATATACGCGTAGATACAGGGTGAGTCAAAAGTAGCGTTCGGATTCTGGAATGTCATGTTGTGAATGTTTGTCTTGCAGATTATTTGCTTCATTTATATTTTATTTTTATTTTTCAGTTTCCATAATAATCCTCCACCCGGCAAAGTAAATGGTTAGATAATTATGTCTTTCATTGATTTATGCCTTCTTATATATTTATAGAGAGAGAAAGAAAGAAAGAAAGAAAGAAAGAAAGAAAGAAAGAAAGAAAGAAAAGGAGGTGAGTAGAGAGTGGACATAGATATCGATAGTATATTGTGACTGCCAGTTTCACGCTTCGGTGAAATCTTCAGGCAAATAAAAAGTTTTAAAAAGAAAATGTACTTTCTGATCTTTTTGTTTTCTAGGCGAATAGACGTTATTTTCACTTAAAAAATCAACGATGTCTAATTAAATACGTGTACCTTCTAAATATAACATGTTTAGCAATTAAAAAAAATTATATACATATTTTGAATAGGAGTAGAGGTTTATCCCTTGTTTCCTGTTTAGGATTTGATTTCCGCTTCCTTCTAAAGAATACTTCAATTCTACACTTCTAATGCCCCCGCATAAACTCTGAAATTTTATTTACTATTTATTTATTTTTTTTTTATTTTCATTTTTTTCCTCAATAGAAGTAGATAGGTTCGCCTATGGTCCGGTTCACACTCCTCCCCTATTTTTTGAAGAGGAGTAAAGCTTTATCCTTTGTTTCCTGTTCAAGATTCAGTTTCGCGTTAACTCTAAAGTCTACTTCCATTCTATACTTATAACGTCTCCGCCTAAACTTATTTTTGTCCTCAATAGGAATTGATAGGTTTGCCTATCGTCCGGTCTATACTTCTCTACAGTCTCTTGAACAGGAGTAGAGGTCTATACTTTGTTTCCTGTTTAGGACTGAGCTTCTTCTAAAGATTTTTCTTCACGCATCAAGAGTAGGATCGATGCACACACACACGCACACACATACATACATACGTACATACATACATACATACATATATATATATATATATATATATATATATATATATATATATATATATATATATATATATTACACAACAAAATCCAATAAGACTAACGTACTTCGTGTTGGTTGAAGTAGATCTATCCCCATATGAGCTAATTTTGAATTTTGTTGTGTAATTTATTTGCTCTGTTATAATACATTGAGCTCTTTTTTGAAAACCTTAAAATTTCCCTTTCACTCTGCCGTGCTACGCTAGAATAGGGGTAGGATCTCTGATTGATACCAAAACGGTCGGGTTTCGATCCCGGCTTGAAGCAATCGGACGTCTAGCTACACTGAAGAGTTGTAATACAGTGAAACAGTCTGTCTGTGGGTGACTATATAGTTTAAAAATAAAACTTTTTCTGTGTGTATGTATATATGGAAAAGTTTTATTTTTAGACTATTAATCATACGATATCACTTGGTAACAATAAATGACTATACCCTGAGTTCAATATCTGGGTAGAGATTCCAAATCAACAATGTTCATTATTCTAGGCCTATTTCATCTGTTAATACTATCTGCAAGTGTTGTAGGAAGGATACGAGGGTCGTTAAAAAGTTCTAAGCCCCGCACAGAAAGAGAGCCCATAACTGAATATTTTTTGTTGTGGCAACACACTACCACTTCTTATAAAACCAGAAAAACTAATTCAAATTTATGTCTTAATTTCTATGCAAGTGAGACCCATACGAAGGTGGAGCCCATAGAAAGGTGAGAGATGTGCAACAAATCTAAACATGGACAAAATAAAGGCCCGAGCAGTCATAAAATATATGTAAGATAAAGGTATAACACTCAAGGTAATCCATGAGAACATGGTACAGACACTTGCCTAGGACTCCTCTTCCTATGCAACTGCGAAGTGGGCTGAAGAATTCAAGCGGGACAGGGAGAGCACAGAAGATTGCCCTTGGTCAAGACGTCGAAAAACCTCAACCACTGATAAACACGTTGATGTTATTCAACGTACTGTTTTGAATGAACAGCAGATAGCTAAGTCCATAGGCATTAGTTCTGGTTCGGTCTATACTGTTTTAACTGAGATCTTGGGGATGAGAAAGCTGTCTGCTTGATGGTTTCCAAGAATGCTGACACCAGAGAAAAATTTGAAATGGGCTGACATTTCCGGGAAACTTCTGACTCGCCTCCAGGCCGACCCTGAAATTTTCCACCGCAGATTAGTAACTTAAGTTGGAATCTGGGTTCACCATATCGAACCTGAATCAAAGATTTAAAGCAAACAGTGGAAACACTCTGGTTTTCCACCACGAAGTTTAAACAGGCAGCGTCATTTGGCAAGGTGATGGCTTCTGTTTGTTTTTTGTTTTTTGTTGGGTTTTTTTTATTCTAAATGCGTAATCATGATAGAGTACCCGGAAAAGGGAAGGACCATTAATGGACAGCACCGTGCGCCAGAATTAAGACAACTGAAGGAAGCAATCAAGTTGAAGCAGATGTTCCAGGATAATGCGCCCGTTCACATTACTCAGATTGCAGTAAATCAGTCAACTGTGACTTTGAATTGCTACCTTTTCCTCCTTAGGCACCATACTTAGCTCCATCTGACTTCTTCCTGTTTCCTAAACTCTAATCCCACCTAAGTGGTTGCCATTTTGGAAACAATGATGAGGTCTTATGTGATGTGGAAGATCTTTTAGAGGTCCAGGACACCACCTTTTCCGTGATGGGATTGCAATCCTTAAGCATCGTTGGAATAAGAGCATTCTTGTTATTGAAACATGTTGAAAAACTTTCTTGTTTTTCCAACTCCTTCTGGATGAGTCTTGGACATTTTTGAACGACCCTCGTAGTTTGAACGAGTCAGGCTTTGTCTAATCATGTTTTATACAGATTCACTGTGAGAAAGGTCTGGTGATTATGTCGGCCAGAAAAATTGTCGAACATCTTGAATTATATATTAATACAGTGATCATGGGGGCAGGGATTATCTCGCTGGAACAATATGTCAACTTCCTGTCAAATGGCGCTGTTCAACGCGACAAACACCAAAATGTTTGGAATTTACGGAAATCCATGCCAGGAGTTGCGCCCGTGTGTTGTATGCGAAAGCACTCGGGATCATGTGGCTTCTTACGTCTACATACAAACAACCTTTGTTCACAGAAAGTTCTTTCTTTCATCAGCAAACATGACCGAGTACCAGTCGCTCCGCGGGTGAGCAGCTCATGAGTTGTGCACGACGGTGTTATATTGAAAGTGGAAGTTTGACTATGACATGAAAACACTCCAACGAGTGCTCAGGATTGCCTCGTCAATGATGTTATGACTTGGGGTCATTACAAGTTTCGGGTCTTCCAACATCATACTTGTTCACCCAAGAGACCCTACCGAAACAGTACTATTCCGGCAGGCGACCCTGAAGCAAACAAAAAAAAAAATGAAAAATACGCCAAGCAGGCAGCAAATGGACTCGTTAAATGAATGCTACTGTTGACCAATCGTTAATGACTTACGTCACTCCCTCCTCAGTCAAAGACGATACAAAAAAAGAAAAGACAGCATGCTCGTCTTTTCTTTTTTCCATCTTAGCTTGACCACGCGGAACGATCCACATTCTCAACGAACAGTCTGACATAAAAGGTAAGTAATGACAAGAAAAGTTTCCTTTCATATGAAGTGTCACTTTAACTATCCCCCCCGCAAAAAAAAAATATCGAACACATTCGTTGGTCATAGGAATTATAATCAGAAACGTTTCTTACTTTCTAGAGGTATATCATGTCCATATTCCTCCTGCAAGCAAACGCCAGACAACTCTTATTTGTATATTGGCTCTTGTCTGTACTGTGTATGCAGTGTGGTCTTCCACTGCTACCCGTGTTTTTTTCCTCAATGTTCGCCTAACATAACACTGAGGCTTATTTAACGAGGTTGTTGCATGGACGGAGGTGGGAGAAGTGGAAAGTAAGGACTGATTATGCGGATACGTACGATAGGTAACAGTTGACTCTAAACTTGAAGAAGTTAAGATTATCGTGCTCAAGGAAGCATCCTCTAGGGAGTCTGTTCCATAAATTAGCGGCTCTTAGAAAGAAGCTGTCCAAATGGGACTTTCTTCTTATCAATAAAATACGAAGGGAATGAGGATGGTTAGCCTTTATGTATATTTTATGTTGAACCAGCAGATGAAGAGTTAGCAGCAGTCCGTTGCACTTCCATAACTGGATTCTGCGTGTCTAATTCCATATGTGCCTCAGAGGAAGGTCATGAAATCAAGTGTGTAGATCATTTCCTGACAATTTGAGGTCATCCCTTAAACAAATTTACGCCATCGGCACTTTCTTCTACACTGATTTTTCACCTTCATCCAACTCTTGCAAAGCCAGATGGCGATAGGGAATGAGTAACTGGAGCAGGTTTTAGTGAACCTGGAAGCTTCTCGTCCTAAACCTGCAAGCTGTAGTCAGCAAACCATCATCATAAGGGAAGCGATCAGCAAAGAAATGAAATATGTGGATACGAACCGCCGCCGACGACGATATCAGGCCTTAGCTGTAAAAGTTATGTCCTGGTGATACTAATATATTGCTGCCCTTACAAGGCATTGGTTTTAGAAACCGTCTGTACTACGTGTCCACCCAGAACCTGATCTACGGGCATAACGAGGTTCGTTTAACCACTGTTGCCAACGTCGAATCGCCACCGAAGCATCGCATCTAACAAGTGCGACACTTATCGAAAATGACAACCCACCATCGACTCCTCTCAAAAAGCTTTATTAAATGGGACATGCTTATACTGGATTGTTCCACATAGCGAACCATATCGTAGTATGTGTCACAGTCTAACGATCAAACACAGACACTGCACTAGTGTGAGTGTTATTGATATGTCCCGGAAAGGGGTATATTTGAACGAAGTAGCTATGTGGTTTTGGCTACTATAACCAAGTAGAATACGGTAGCAGTAATCGACTGGTACGCGTCGTAGTCGCAGTCGCAGTCGCAGGTCAGAAGTGTAGATCAGTGGCGTAGTCCAAATGGGCGTCGTTATAGACTTAGCTCTCGGACTAAGGCTCTGACTCTCCTACACGTCCGTCTGTATTTATGACAGACAACAGCCAATCATATTCCAGTGAGGGGGAACACGGGTGTACGCATATTCCATTATATCAGTTATTAAGTCCCAAAGTCGCCGAAAACAATTATATCAGAATATTTATTACCTACTAACATCTACATATTGTAACCAGATCAAAATCAACATCGTCCTTCAAGGTGTACATATGAGGTGATTTTCGATTTTATTGTTTATTAATTATTTGCTCTGTAATAATAAATACATTGAGCTCTTTTTGTGGAGTAGTTTTAATATTTTATATTACTAGGATCCACTTGGATTATATACAGTGTTTACTCATTCTCCCAAGAGACACAAGGTCGGATTAATGTGGGGACCCGAGCGCGTACACTCGGGCAGGGACAAAAATTTCCCACAGCGTCGGTTGCGCTGGCCTCGGTGCGAACACCGATCCATTCCTCTGGTGCAATGGGAGTGCGCGGTCCCAGGCAGCTGTTCCCCAGGGCTGGGCATCTCTTCAGTATAATTTTCTCAGTTGGTCCTCTGTCTTTGACAGAGAAACCCCTGAGCGCACTCTGCCAAAAGACAGAGACGCAACTGAGAGATGATAAATAATACGTACAAATTACATTTTAATTTTTTACATACTATATATATATATATATATATATATATATATATATATATATATATAGTGTATAGGGGCAGCAGATCATTGTTCAACATGTATTGTTAAATATAACAGACAATGAATGTCTATTATGTATTATCTCGAGCCTTTCCAGGTGTCGTATACTGCCTTTAGTTTCAAGACAAAAACTGCCCAACATTTGAATATTTTTTTATTATAATCGTCGTCGTCGATCTAAGCTTTCAGTTCACATGGGCCATCATAAGAGTGGTTATATGGACATTACAACAGAGATGTTCACCATCAAAGATGACATCCTGTTTTGCTCACATATTAAATATTGCATATATATATATATATATATATATATATATCACACACACACACACACACACACACATATATATATATATATACAATATTAAATATTGCTTTGCCATAAGTTTGATTTGTTCCATGATGGGTGAAGAAGTCTAGAGGTGGTAACTTTGATGTCTCCCATGGATCTTTTGACGGGGCTTAAGTTTCCGAATTGTTGGGTATTTTCATTTTAAGTAAAGTTAACAATATTGTCCAAATTGACAGCCACGGTATTTTAACTAGACGACAGGCTGATCGTAGTACCAGACAACAAAAGAGCTAATTATTCCATCAGGATGGAACTTTTTAAACGATTCAAGACGTTGGATGTTGACATTACTGTCGAAATGAACAGAAAAGTTGCTCGATATTTAAATGCTGAATTTAATTTATTGGCTGGTACGGTTTCACTATACATGAAGCCCAACGCTATATTGGGATATGTGAATACAAAGTCCAACTACCTGGCGAGTGTAATTAAGTACTTCCCGATAGCGGTTGAGTGCAGATCATCTAGGAATTCCTTGACAAAGCAAACATTTGAAGAAAAAAATAAGATAGAAGCATTAAAGGAAGAGGGGTATAACATCGACCTGAGATTAAAACTCAGGTAAATCCACGAATAAAGAACAACAGGCCAAGAACAAAAAAGTTATTTGGTTCACACCCGACCCACCATAAACATGCAGGTGAAAACTAAGCTTGGAAAGGTATTTTTTTTGGCCTTTTAAGAAAACATTTTCCTAAATCCTCTGAATTGTTAAAGTCCTTTAACAGCAACACCATAAAATTAAGTTATAGTTGCACTGGCAATTTAAATAATATAATAAAGAGGCAAAACGTGATGAATTTGGATATAAACGCACAAAAAAGCAGTGAAAGTATGTAACTGTATGAACAAAAATAAATGCCCTTTAAACGGGATGTGCTGCACAGAGGGTGTAGTTTACCGGGCTGATGTTAGTGATGCCAGTGACCAAAGGAAAGTTTACATCGGATGTACCGAGTGTTCTTTTAAGAAATGCTGGTACTTCTTCTTTTAGGGTGCAGAAGCGCAGGTATAATACAAAGCTGGTTGACCATGCCTGTAAATCGAAAGAACATGGTAAGAGTCCGAGTATAAAGTGGAGCATTTTGAGGAGAGCAAGATCTGTTAGAATGAGTGGCAGCAGCTGTCGGGTGTGTCAGAAGAAGTTGGCGATCGTTATGTATCAGAACAATGCGGTGTTGTTGAACGAGAGGACAGAAATTATGTCTAAATGTAGACAAGTGGAGAAGAACGTTCTCGGCCTGTACGATACCGGATGAAGAAAAATAAAATATAATTTTTTCTCCCGCACCTTCTGTTTTTTTTTACTTCCGGTGCCGTAGCGAGATATAATTGGTGCGTTGAAGAACACTTGTTACTTAACCACTTGACGAGACCTCAAGGTCGAAACCAAGGTAATGCGGTAGGATATAGTGTGTTAACTTTTTTATTGTATTAAATTGTTCTGCATGTTTTCGATTTTCTGGCCACTGTATTGAGCACTTTTTTACATTTCTGTTTTTTTTTTTTTTGGCAAGATAATTTTTCTGGACTTTTTGCACACGCACCCACACCCATACACACCCACACACACAGAGTAAAATCAGTTACAGTTGCATCGAGAATATGACACAAATAATAAAAAAGCACAACAGGAAAACTATCAAAAAACCACCCGAACAAATTACACACACGTGTAACTGCAGAATAAAGAACAACTGTCCCTTAAACGGCAATTGATTACAAAACAATGTAATATAACAAGCCACGGTAAAATAATCAGGTAACGATGAAAAATATACATAATAGTAACTGAAGGACCCCGGAAACAAAAAAACTGCGCATGCAAAACATTTTCCACAAATAATAAATACGCGAACAGCACAATGCTTTCCAAGTATATCTGGGAAATTAAAAACAAAAAGCAAATCACACCAAAAATATCATGGAAAATAAGAAAAAGTCTACAACAATCAATCCAAAAACAGCAAACTCTGCTCGGAGGAAAAAACAGCTATAATTACCTTCCCAGACCAAATCAAGATACTAAACAAACGATCAAAGCTCATCTCAAAATAGACACGAAAACAATTTTTACTACGTGTTATGGTCCGGTTCCTTGTACCACTGTGATAGTCCAAGGTAGAACCAATAAAGAAGAACTCGAATACGGATATAGAATAACAGAGATATATTACAAACAGGAATATATACAGAGAAATAGAAAGTGTTGGTACGAACAATCAGGTTTAGTTGTAATTGTCTGAACGCGACTCTGTTTCGGTCTGCCTCTAACTCGACTGACTCGCTCGCTCGCTCGCTCGCTCTAACTGACTGACAGACTCCTGACGGACTTCACTCCAGACTTCAGATTAAACTCCTTGCTTCCTTTTGAGGCGCAGTATTTATTACGTATGGAATAGTCCATTATGTTATTATGGGTAAGGTCCCATAACACCCCAATTCCGAAAATTTTGCGTAGCAGGGGTTTTTTAATATCTTTTTTTTTTTGGATCTATTTCCAAAGGTTCAGTAAATTTTCTTTTCTAAACGATTTTCTTGGTTCTGGAATTATTTGCGGTCTTGTTATATCGATGTGTTGAAAATCGTTCCCAATACCTCTTCTTGAGGCGGACCGTTAGCATCCTGTAACGGTCTCTTCCTTATTTGGTTTACGTGTCTTCTGTGTGAGAATTTTTTTCCTTGAACTATGTACATCATATTGCCAATTCTTTTCTCAATTATCCCTTGATAGCAAGAGGTATTATTTTTGTATGCCTTAAAAAAACTTTTTCCCCTGCGAGGAATTTTCTTTTTGGTGTGTAGGACTGTGTTACTTGTTTTGTTTTACTTGGTAGTAATTTGTGACACTATTTGGTTTGCTAAAAGGGAAAAATAAAAATAAAAGAAAGGCGAGAATTAAATTTAGGTGATAAGAAGCCATCACGAAAAGGACACTAAGCGGTTTTATTTTTCTGACACGGAAAAGTGGTAAAAATTTTTTATTCCCATTGTCGAGAAGGTAAAAAGGAAGATACTGAAATTAATCTGATTTAGGTTACGGGGCGGGTGGAAATTCCAGGTTGGCCAAATAACCTCAGAGACAGAATTATAAATAGATAAAAATTAACTGTGTCGCAGAATTACAAAAACAAAAGTGTCCGCTGACCACCATGGAGGAAAGGTTAAGCCTTTGTCTATATGTAAAAATCATTGAGAGGAGCATCTGTTTATCGTCAGGCTGGGTATGATAGCGAAATTATTTTATCGGGACGAAAAATTGGCTGTGTTTTGCCAGATGACCACCCACTTGATAATTGGCGAAAATCTCGTTGACGAATTCCATATGAAAATTCGGCTATGATAGCGAAACTGTTTCATCGGATCAGTGGTTGGCGCCAGGAGTACAGCTACGTCCGGGTGGCCACTCGCTTGGTGATGGCGAAAAGCTAATTGACGAATTCCAGGTAATTCGGTTAAAAGATAAAGAGTCTAGGTGTGAGGTCTCCTCGAAGAGAAAAAGGAAAAGGAAAAGTGAAAAAAAAAAAAGGATAAAATTTTTTTTTCTTTGAGCAAGAGTTTTTTAAACCGAGGCTAGTCTGGTTACATCCACGCCGCTGAACGACCATTGGCTGAATGATAGCAGGAGTATTGGGCGGAGTTAATCATTTGAAGAAGGAGGGGAGGCCTGTTGCGCCCCCCTGAAGGGATAGGTGTGAGATGCCAATATGAGAACAGAAGGAGCTGGGAAGACGAAAAACTTCCAAAAATGGAAAATAATAAAATTTTCCTGACCGAAACCAAAGAAGTGGATTGTGGGTTGAGAATTATCAAGGAACCTCAAACCCCGACAAGCCCACCCCGGTTTTGGTAGGCGTCCACATAAGCTGAGTCGCAGCGAGTTAAGGGCAGTTGAGTTCGAGTTGAAGTTCGCAGTTGGGGTTGGAGACAGACAGGCAAGCAGTTGCACCCGCCTCGAAGAAGCTGACTAAGATTCGCGCAAATTCCGAACTCAATTTCTAACGAAGAACAATTTATTTTTGAAGAACGACTTAGACTCACACCACCAAAACAAGTTTTACGAATATCACCTAAAGATACACCAAGAACCAGTTTCTTAAAAGAACAAACAACTTAAGATGTTAAGACTTGCCTAACAAACACAAAGTGTCACGAATCCATATAGCGGGTTGGGAAGTAGACGCAGTCCTGTATTCAGCGACCATATATAAAAGATTGTTATCCTTTTTTAACACATTTGAACTTTTCGAGTTTTTATTTTCTTTTTTTTACATATACTTGTGCGATATCGCCCTTATTCGAACTCGACTTGCATTACGGCCTGGCGACTGATTGATTTCGTCTGCCTAAGATCAATTCACAACCTGGGTAGGTTAGACTGGAAATCAAAGCAGTTACTTCGGTAACCAGACGTTGGAAGCGAGTTGGGAACGACAAGGCTGATACCGAATCTAACCAGATTCCAATCCGAATCGCTAAAAGTTTAGAACGTCACATTTGGTGCCGCGACCAATACCAAGCCAGTTGGTCGTCACAGGACAGGATAGCACGACGGACGCAGCCAGGCAGACGTCACATTTGGGGCAGCAACACCGGGGTGGGGGGTGGCGTCACAATTGGTGCCGTGACAGCAGGATAAGACCCTGGATCAGCGGCAGCCACAGGATTTGCAGAAAAAAGTTTGACCAGGACAACACACGGCGTCACAAGGACTCAAATTAAAACAGACTAGAGTGGGAACCAAAGGATTTTGGTTAACTATAACCATACGGTTCCAGGTACTCTAGTACGACAAACCGGAACCTGAGAAGAACGAGCGGAAATCGTCTGTCAAGTAGGACACTTTGTTTTCGGTTGATCTCCCAATTTAGATTGTTGCTGCTCAGATTGTTTTTCTTTTACTGTGTTAAACATGTCTGACTATGAGCCAGATAGGGTAGACATAGTGGAAGAGGGGGTTGAACAGGGATTGCCAGCAGACCAGGGAAAATTATTGGATGGACCGAGGGTCCCGGCGTTTGATGGTAGTAAAAGGGATTTTAAAAACTGGCTGGCAGTCCTGGATAAGAGCCGCGTAATATATAGACTCTCAGACCAAGAGGCCCTTTATTTGGTGTATGATGCCACCAGAGGGAAAGCGTCTGAGTTTATAAAAGGACTCTTAGCCAGTGAGCCCCACTTGACATGGGAAAGGTTGGAAGAATTATTAACTCGGGAGTTCGCTGACGAGGGGACGGCGATAGAGGCCATGAGAACCCTCCTGAAATTGACGCAGCTGAAGGACGAAACCCCTGGAAAATTGGGGACCCGAACGGATAAGCTGTCGCCATTAGCTTTCCCAGAGGTAGTGAGAAATAATGCGGTCATGCAAGCCCAGTTGGCTGATCTGTATGTGGAAACGCTCAGTGACGAGCGTGTTCCTTACGATGCGTTGAAGGAAGGACCGCTAAGGTTATCGGCAGCAGTGGCGCTGGCCAAAGAGAGCCAGGGAGTTTGGGAGAAAGTAAAAAGAGGTGGGAAGAAGCATGAGCTAAGTCGAGAGGTCGGAAGAAAGGGGGAAGGAGGTAGACCACCCCGCGTGGAATCGGAAGGTCAAGCTAGAGGTGGATGAGCCTGAGGTGTGGGAAGAAGATCCCACAAGAAAGGCTTGTTCAACAAGGCATGGGTTCTATAAGCCCACGCCGGGTCGATACGAGCTGGTCTGCTGGACATGTGGATATGAGGACCACAGAGAAGCGGAATGTCTGACGAAGTGGGGTTTGCCCCCAGACTTCGAAAAGGATAAATGTACTAGGTGTGGGAAGAGGAGACACCTGGTCAAGTGGTGCGGGTTAAGAAAAGGTGCCCCACCGATATCGTTAAAGAAGGCCCAGCCCAAAAGACAAAACCAGGGAAAAGCCAGCGGGCCACCCCAGAATTAAGAGGGAGGGTGGCCCAGTTAAAAAGCAGGAAAGTAAAACGTTGGACATGTGGTCAGGATAGCCACTTAGGTAGAGGGCAGGTCCCCCAAGGAATAAGGGAGAGGGTGGCCCAGTTGAAGAGAAGTAGAGTTGGGTGTTTGATGTGTGGTCAGGTGGGCCACTTTGCGGTAAACTGTCCAACAAGAAGGTGCTGGTTTTGTAGGAGACCAGGGCACCTGAAGAGGAATTGTATTCTTAGGAACAGCCGCAAGAGACCGGGAGAGGTCCAGCCGGGACCGCCGAGGTGCAGAAAACGCAGGACTCCCCCATATGAGAAGAATGAAATGAGTTTGTTGCTACCGGCGCCTATGTCTGGGATGACCCAAGGGTGGGAACCCAGGAAAAGGAAAGCGCAAGTATTCTCCTCGCTGACGCAGGAGAGGGAGCTGTCTTGTAGGGCATAGATAGGGGGTAGGGCAGTGAAAGCCCTGATAGACACAGGAGCGTCTGTTTCTGAGAGAGGAAGCATACAGGCCGGTGAAACGGAAGAATGGGTTACAGGAAGCGGACATAGAGGTCACGTAGGCAGATGGAGCCCCACTGGAGATAAAAGGGATGGCGAGGCTCCCTGTGAGGATTGGGAAATTCAAAAGTAACGAGAGATTCTACGTAACCCCCAACCTGTGTACGGAAGCAATCTTAGGAGAAGATTGGCTTCAGAGCCAGAGTGCTCGGATAGAGTTCAACCCCACTGTGCTGGTAGTGAATGGCGAGAGAACGCCATTGGGATACCCACCGGAAGAAGATATAACAATAGTGGTGGAGGAAGATGTAAAGCTACCTCCCAGAACGGCGGTGTCGGGAAAGGGTAAGCTAATGACAGGGAAGAAAATAGGAAAAGGAACCCTGCAATTGGTCCCTGTAGTAGAGATGGGCCTAGAAGAAAATGAGGTAACTCTGTGTGAGGCAGTAGTGGAGGAAGCTGAATTAGTGCCCATTATGATGGTGAACCAGGCCCAAAAGACGATAAAGGTTAAGAGAGGGGAAGAGATAGGAAAAGCACTACCCCTACGAACTCTGAATCGAGTGAGATTCGAGGAGAAACGAGGAAAACTCATAGAGCAAACAGAAGGAATAGGGGACGAAGATATATTGGCACCTGATCAATTTAGGACCACGGTGGGAGGTCTGCTACGAAATAATCGAGATGTGGTGGCCAAATCAGAGAAATTGGGCCAGACCCACACAGTAAAAATGAAAATCGACGCCGGAGTTCACCCCCCCCCCCGTGAAATTGAAGCCCTACCGGATACCTATTCATAAGAGACCTCTTGTGGAAGAAGCAGTAGAAGAGATGTTGGAAGCTGGGACGATTGAAAGATCGATCTCCCCTTGGAGCTTTCCAATCGTGATAGTAGGTAAGAAAGATGGCGGGCACCGTTTTTGTGTAGATTTTAGGAAACTGAATTCTATATCGAAGCCGTTGGCGGTGCCATTACCACTAATCGATGACATATTGGCATTATTAGTGAAAGCGAAGTACTTCTCTACGCTGGACTTGAGGTCCGGGTATTGGCAGGTAGCCCTTGATGAGGCTGACAAGGAAAAGGCCGCATTTGCGTGTCACTTGGGACTATTTCAGTTCAGGGTGATGCCATTCGGTTTAGCTAATGCCCCGGGAATCTTCCAACAGCTGATGTCAATAGTGTTAGGAGGATACGAGAGCTTTGCCATGGCATATTTAGATGATATTTTGATATTTTCAGAAACAGTAGAACAACATTTTTTCCATCTAAAACAAGTGTTGGGAAGACTGAGAAAGCACGGCGTAAAATTGAAATTGTCAAAGTGTCAGTTTCTGAAGGAGGAGACTAGATATTTGGGCTTTGTTATAAACGGAGACGGTATTAAACCTGACATGGATAAGGTGAAAGTCATAAGGGAAATGCCAGAACCTAAGACAGTGAGACAAGTAAGTGGCTTTATAGGAGCTATAGGGTACTACCGACGATTCGTCCCGGCATTCTCGAGAATTGCCATACCCTTAGTAGCCCTGATGAAGAAATACGCTAGGTTCAAGTGGACAGAAGACTGTCAACGGGCATTTGATACCTTACAGTTGACAGCCGTCCCACTGCTGACGTACCCAGACCTCAGCAAGCCCATGGTACTATACACTGATGCCAGTGAGCAGTGTGTAGGAGCAGTTCTTACCCAGCCGTGTCCCGATAAAGAAGGACCAGTGCCAGGCATACCAGAGGAGGTACCGATATACTTTCTCTCTCATAAGCTCTCAGAGACACAACAGAGATGGCCAGTTATAGAAAGAGAAGCATATGCTATCATGTATGCTCTCCAAAAACTGGACTACTACTTAAATGGTGCGGTCTTTACTATAAAAACAGACCACAAGCCTCAGCAGTACCTATTACAGGCAGAATGGACAAATAATAAGAAGATTCAATAGTGGGCGCTAAAGTTAAGTGGCTACCACTGTAAGATAGAGTATTTGGCAGGGAAGGAAAACACGTGCACCGATTTACTCTCAAGAATACCGAAACAACTGGAAGAAAGATCTGTAAAAGTAGAGCAGGGAGTAGATGACAAAGCCTATAGAATCGGAGTAATTAACTCTAATAAGCTAAAAGATCGCCCTATGTTAGAATCGGACGAGGAAGGGGACGCACAGATAATAAGCGATCCCTACTGGACAGAAGGAATTGAGAAGGAGCAGGCAGACAGTGAAATAGCTGCCCTTAGAGAAAAGGTGGAGGCAGGAGAGACCACCAAGTATGCCATAATAGAGGAAAAGCTGTATTATCTCTCAGGTAGGGATGAAGAAGTCAAGCCCAAATTGTATGTGCCCAAAAGTTTAAGACCAGAGATATTGGAACAGTGCCACGAGAGGTTGGGTCACATGGGAATTGATAGAACATATGATCTAATAGGGAGGAAGTACTATTGGCCCAAACTGTACGGAGAGGTCACTAACTATGTTCGGAGCTGTGTAGTGTGCCAGTCGCAGAGTAGAAGGCAGGAAATGGCACCATTGGAGGAGATGGATGTGCCGAACTTCCCCTTCGAGAAAGTGAGTATGGATGTATCAGGACCATATGGGGAAACTGCACAAGGAAACAACTATATAGTGAGTTTTGTTGATTAGCTAACAAATTGGCCTGAGGCATATGCAGTACCAGACAAGAAGGCGAAAACTGTAGCCGATTTGATAATAAGTGAAATCTTCCCTAGGTATGGCGCCCCTGTGCAACTTGTCACTGATAATGGCACAGAGAATATAAACAGCATAAAGAGAGAAGAAAAACTCGTGATAAAAACCATACGAGTCGCTACTAAATAAACTAAGAAATGAGCTAACGCAGCTGGATGCAGCCCGGTTGAAAGTAGGGCAAGATTATTCCAAGGAGAAAGGATATCAGATTATTACACTCCCTGGAATCGGAGGCCTCTATGATAGAGGCTCAATGGAGGGACATGCAAAATTACCTGAAGGGAATAGAGTTACTGTAGACGCGGGGAACAAGATCGGTAGTTCCGACTGTATGTAAAGCGTTAAATGTCCTGTTTGGAACAGTGACTGAAGATGACGTTAAATTCATAAGAAGGAAACTGGGAGAAGTGGAAATAAACCAGAGGACGCTAGCTCAAGTGGCAAGAGAGAGTGTGACAATATTAAATGTGACAAGGTTGGAAGTGGCCAAGAATAGAGCCAGAATTAATTGGTTAATAAATAACCTGGCAGGGTTGAGACAAGAGGTAATTAATGATACAGAAACTATAATGATAGAATTACAGGAAATGAGTGGATTCATACAAAGATATTTCCAACTAATGGCAATTACGAATAAGGTACGACAAACTAGTCAGTCATTGACGACCTTGCTGGAACATGTGAGAACACAATTAGACATGTTGTCATTGGGACACCTCTCCCCAAGCATAGTAAACCCGAGTCACCTAAGGGAACTGCTACTCGGAATACAGGCCAAGTTACCCCATCATTTAAGACTGCCAGTGGATCCCACCAAAGAATTGTGGAAATATTATAATGCGCTGGGATGTGTGACCTTGTTGGAAAATAGACGACTGTTGGTTATGATGTCTGTTCCTTTGTTAGTTAGAGAGAGTATATTCGAGATATACCAGGTTGTAAATTTACCTATTCCCTACCCCAGAAGAGATCATGGTTTGGGAATGGTAGCAAGGTACAAGATGGAAACAGAATACATTGCTTTAAATTCAGGTAGAACAAAATACATGTTGCTAACAGCTGAAGAAGCTAGAAAGTGTAGAATTGATGCTCTATGGTCTTGTACATCGTTAAGCCCTATCTATATAGCTGGTAACCACAAAATGTGCATACTAGAATTGTTTAAAGGGAAGAAAGAGGGAATTAAGAGAACTTGTCAAGTAGAGGTATTAGCAAACACGGCATTACCACAAGCTATCAGTGTTTCAGACGGGGTGTGGGCAGTGGCCACACAGAAACCCATCAGCTTGTCTAGGGTATGTGGGGGAGAGTCCACAAGGACATTAAGAGTAAGGCCACCATTATCCCTGTTAAAGTTACCCATGGGATGTTCGGCATTTGGGATATCTATTTCTTTACCCACCTATTATCAGGAAGAAGAAAGATATGAAGAGAAAGATTCAATCATAGAAATGATTGGCAGAAGCTTAGTCAATTGTACAGAGTTGTGGGAGCCAATAGTGAAGGGATTCCCCAATGTTACCTTGAGTAAAATGCCAGTACTAATGAAGCCGATAGAAAAGATCGATATGGATCAATTGAGGGACAAGTTAAGTGCGTTGGGAAATGAAGTTTTGGCTTGGGAAGATGATGAGCAGATCGCGATAAGTTGGTCGGCAATGATGGGTACATTCAGAATTATAGCCATAGTGGCTATGGCATTATAGAAGATTAGAAGTAAGAAGAAATTAACTAGCGATAATCAAATGAGCATGCAGCAACTAGAGAGGGAGATGCCGAGCAGTGTTCCTTACTCATACAGAATCGGTGAAGAAATTGCAGAAAGACCGGCGGAGTAGGCTGGCGTGAGACCGATACGTGCGGCGGAAAAAAACCCTACAACGGAGAGAAAATCATTGACCAAGAAAAACAAGCCATAATAACCACACACATGCACCCATAGGCACACGCACACATTACATTTGCATGTAGAACGAAGAAGATGAAAAGAACATTACATTTGCATGTAGAACGAAGAAGATGAAAAGAACATCACCTTGCATGTAAAAACGAAAAAAAAAAGAAAAGAAGAATAGAATTGCATGGGACAGATGCATGATGCATGATGCATGCTAAATAGTGTATTTGGGTTTAGGTGTCATTTACGAGTAAAAGATAAATAGGTTAAGGGAGGATTGTGACACTATTTGACTTGCTAAAAGGAAAAAAGAAAAAAAAGAAAGGCGAGAATTAAATTTAGGTGATAAGAAGCCATCACGAAAAGTTGTATTTTTCTGACAAGGAAAAGTGGTAAAAATTTTTTATTCCCATTGTCGAGAAGGTAAAAAAGAAGATACTGAAATTAATCTGATTTAGGTTACGGGGCGGGTGGAAATTCCAGGTTGGCCAAATAACTTCAGAGACATAATTCTAAATAGATAAAAATTAACTGTGTCGCAGAATTACAAAAACAAAAGTGTCCGCTGACCACCATGAAGGAAAGGTTAAGCCTTTGTCTATATGTAAAAATCATTGAGAGGAGCATCTGTTTATCGTCAGGCTGGCTATGATAGCGAAATTATTTTATCGGGACGAAAAATTGGCTGTGTTTTGCCAGATGACCACCCACTTGATAATTGGCGAAAATCTCGTTGACGAATTCCATATGAAAATTCGGCTATGATAGCGAAACTGTTTTATCGGATCAGTGGTTGGCGCCAGAAGTGCAGCTACGTCGGTGTGACCACCCGCTTGGTGATGGCGAAAAGCTAATTGACGAATTCCAGGTAATTCGGTTAAAAGATAAAGAGTCTAGGGTGTGAGGTCTACTCGAAGTGAAGAAGGAAAATGAAAAGTGAAAAAAAAAAGGATAATTTTTTTTTTTCTTTGAGCAAGAGTTTTTTAAACCGAGGCTAGTCTGGCCACACCCACGCCGCTGAGCGCCATTGGCTGAATGATAGCAGGAGTATTGGGCGGAGGTAATCTTGTGAAGAAGGAGGGGAGGCCTGTTGCGCCCCCCTGAAGGGATATGTGTGAGATGCCACTGTGAGAGAGAGGGGAAACCCCTTGACACCCTCTGAGGACATGGTGAGATACCAATATGAGAACAGAAGGAGGTGGGAAGACGAAAGACTTCCAAAAATTGAAAATAATAAAATCTTTCTGACCGAAACCAAAGAAGTGGATTGTGGGTTGAGAATTATCAAGGAACCTCAAACCCCGACAAGCCCACCCCGGTTTTGGTCGGCGTCCATATAAGCTGAGTCGCAGCGAGTTAAGGGCAGTTGAGTTCGAGTTGAAGTTCGCAGTTGGGGTTGGAGACAGACAGGCAAGCAGTTGCACCCACCTCGAAGAAGCTAAGATTCGCGCAAATTCCGAACTCATTTTCTAACGAAGAACAATTTATTTTTGAAGAACGACTTAGACTCACACCACCAAAACAAGTTTTACGAATATCACCTGAAGATACAACAAGAACCAGTTTCTTAAAGAACAAACAACTTAAGATGTTAAGACTCGCCTAACAAACACAAAGTGTCACTAATCCATATAGTGGGTTGGGAAGTAGACACAGTCCTGTATTCAGCAACCATATATAAAATATTGTTATCCTTTTTTAACACATTTGAACTTTTCGAGTTATTATTTTCTTTTCTTTTACATATACTTGTGCGATATCACCCTTATTTGAACTCGGCTTGCATTACGGCCCAGCGACTGATTGATTTCGTCTGCCTAAGATCAATTCACAACGTGGGTAGGTTAGACTGGAAATCAAAGCAGTTACTTCGGTAACCAGACGTTGGAAAGGAGCTGGGAACGACAAGGCTGATACCGAATCTAACCATATTCCCACCCGAATCACCAAAAGGTTAGAACGTCACATTTGGTGCCGCGACCAATACCAAGCCAGTTGGTCGTCACAGGACAGGATAGTACGACGGACGCAGCCAGGCATACGTCACATTTGGCGCAGCGACACCGGGCGGACGTCACAAATTTATCGAACGCTGATCTGATTTTCCTAGCAAACATGCTATCTGCTGGTGATAATGTTGATGGTGACGCATTATCTGGCATTATTCTATATACCTGTAGGAATTGCTGTAATGCTTTCTCCGTAGGCCCACCGTACGCTTTTCGTAATGCTCTTTTGAGAGTATCCACGAATCTCTCCGCTTGTCCATTTAATCTTGGATGGTAAGGCGGGGATTTTATATGTTTTACTTGATAGATTTCGCAAAACTCTTGGAAATCTGCGTTCCGTTATCTGTTACTAAACAGTCCACTACGCCAAACCGAGCGAATAGCTCGTGGAGAAAATTTATGGTCGTTTCTGTAGTAGGATTTTTGCACCGAAACATCTCCGGCCATTTACTGTAGCTATCAACTATGATTAAATAGTAGAACCCATCAATTGGTCCTGCATAATCTGCGTGTATTCTTGACCATGGACGATCAGTTTCAGGCCAAGGCTTATGTATGATTGGCGGTGCATTAGCTGCTAAATTACAACCCTTGCACATTTCCACCATTTGAGAAATATCCTGGTCCATATTCTTCCAATATACATAGCTTCGCATTAGCGACTTCGTTCTATTTTTCCCCGTGTGTCCTCTATGGAAATCCTTTAGTATCCGTTTTTGTAAAGTTTTGGGGATTACAACCCTTTCGTTAGCACATTATCGCATAGAGAAAAGCTGTCCGAAATTTTCTCATTTTTTTTCTGCTATTTTTGCTTTTGTTTCATTAATAAATTCGTCATTTTTGGCTTCATTTTTTATGTCTTGCAATGTGACTGGGAGGTTTCTGACTGTACAACATAGTACTGTTCTTATGTCTTCTTCATTTCTAAGGGCTGCGATTACCGTATCCTCCAATGGCTCTGTCTTTGTTGGTATAAGTCTCGACAGACCATCCACGTGCCCGATTCTTTTCGTTGGTAAATATTCCAATCTGAAATTATAGTTTAGAAGAATAGTTCCCCATCTAAATAGACCTTTTTTTTTAACCAAAAATTTTTATTAACGGTTTGTGATCAGTCTGCAGAGTAAAGTGTCTACAATAGACGTATCCATGGAATCTTGTTACTTCGAAGATAATTGCTAGAGCTTCCTT
Source organism: Acanthosepion lycidas (assembly GCA_963932145.1). NCBI lineage: Eukaryota > Metazoa > Mollusca > Cephalopoda > Sepiida > Sepiidae > Acanthosepion > Acanthosepion lycidas. The sequence continues at coordinate 26,430,012 of OZ010597.1, forward strand.
CTCAATTTGTGAATAGCTTTTTTCCGCTGGTAGTAGGGTTCGAGAAGCATGTGCGATAGGTTTTATTGTCCCATCTGGCATTTTATGTAATATACACGCTCCGACACCGTAGGCGCTCGCATCACTTGCTACAATAATCTCTAGTTTAGGATCATAGTGTGCCAAAAATAAATCCGATGTTAATGTCTTGATAATTTTTTCAAATGTTTCCTGGCACTGAACTGTCCACTGCCAAACTTTTTCTTTCTTTAGCAGTTCGTTCACTGGTCCGCGAAGTTTATGCATTTGAGGTATGAATTCCTGGTAGTAATTCACTAATCCAAGAAAACTTTGTAGTTCTGTTATGTTCTTAGGAACTGGCATCTTTTTTTATTGCTGTAGACCTTTCAGGGTCTGGACGTCTACCTTCTTGGTCTATTATATGGCCAAGATATTTAATTTCCTTCATGAAAAAATCACACTTATTTTTTTTCACTTTGAATCCGTAGCTTTGAAATCTCTTAAACACTTCTTGTACATGTTGCCAGTGTTGTTCAACGCTTTCGCTATTAATCAATATGTCATCCAGATATGCTATTGTGTATTCTAGTCTTGCCAGCATCGTATCCATTGTCTGCTGGAAAATAGCCGGCGCTACTTTAATTCCAAATGGTAGTCTTTGGTATCTGTACAGTTCCTTGTGTGTGTTTATGCATAGTAGTTTTGAACTTTCTTCATCGACTGGAATTTGCAGGTAGGCCTCACTTAGATCAATTTTTGAAAAATATTTTCCGCCATTTAATTTAGTGAATACTTCTTCAGGACTAGGTAGCGGATAGTGGTAGTCCTTTATTGCTGCGTTCAAACCTGTAGAAAAATCAGCACAAACTCGAATTTCTTCTGATTTCTTCTTAACGTAGACCGTCGGTGCGGCCCATTTGCTGTACTCTACTTTTTTCAATATGTCCGTATTTTCGAGTCTAGATAATTCTTCGTCAATCTTTTCTATTGACGCAAACGGTACACTCCTTTTTTTCTTGAAAATAGGTTGAACGTTATCCTTTATTTTAATATTAGCTGCCAATCTCTTGCATCTTCCGAGACCTGCCGACAATACTTAGGGGAAACTCGTTTTTAGTTTTCCTTTTAATTTGTCTGCCTCGGTTGATAAGCATTTTACATTTTGGCAGTAGGTGCTAATAGGTAGATCCCACAATTCGAATTTTTGCATCCAGTCTGTCCCGAATAGGTTTACGGTATTTCTTAAGACGTACATTTTTAGTTTTTTCGTCATTCCGTTAAATGTTACGTTTGTGCTTATTTCACCCTCGAATTTTATCTTTCTCTCCGTAAATGATCTCGCAATTTTATCCGTTTTTAACATGACAGGTTTGTTCAGTTTTCTCCATGTTTTAGGTTTATGATAGTTAAGTCTGAGCCAGAATCCAGCTGTAACCTAACTTTTCTGTTTTGCATTTCAACTTGTACATATTTTCTTATATTCGTCTCATCTGTTTGGTCGGTCCTCGTAATTCTTATTCTGCTTTCTTTTCTATACCAACAGTGAGAACTTTTGTGTCCAATTTTTTTACATGATAGACAAGTTTTAGCACGATATGTACAGTCTTTAAGCCAATTCAAAGACCCACAACGATAGCATGGACTTGGCGGTAGTTTCTTTTTATGTTGATTATAATTAGAAAATTTTGTTTGACCTGTTCTTAAGGAGGGAAAATCGGTTAGGTTTGTTTGTGAGGAGGGAAAATTTGTTTGTCTTCGTACTTTGCGTATGTATGCTGTGCCAGCTTGTTCTATGTCTTTAGAGTCTTTTTTCACGCTGACGCATCTCTGGCAGTCTTCGGCTAGTTTTTGAAGTGTCAGATCTTGTTCATTTTCCAATTTAGTAAGTATTCTACGTCTCATTTCTGCGTCTTTGGTTGAAACCAGACCATGGACGTAAATTAAGCATTTGAAGTTGTCAGCGCTGAGTTCCGATAATTTGAAATCGTCACAATATTTATTAACAATGGATGCGAAAGTTACGTAATCTTCGCTATCCTTTTGTGTAAGGTTCATGCATTTCCATCTTTTATGAAATAGTGAAGTATTATGGCTGAAAAGTTCCGTTAGCAATTTTATAGATTCTTTGAACTTTAACTCGCTTGTTTTTCTGGGAAGGATATAATCAACGAATTTGGTATATTCGCCTGTGCCTAATTTTCTTAATAAAAGGCGTACTTTACGTGCGTCTGACCAATCTTTGCAGTCAAAATCATATAGATCTTCATACCTTCGGAAGTAATTTGCAAAAGTTTTATCTTCGTCGTGTGCGTACTTGAAATCTTCGATATTAATCCAAATAGCGTCTTGAGAGAGAACTGATTCGTTCTCGGGTTTTTGCTCCCTATTTGCCATTGCACGTATCAATAATTCTTGCAATTCTAGATGTTTTTGCTCGTACCTTTGTTGTTGTTCAAACATTTCCAGATGTTTTTGTTCGTACCTTTGTTGTTGTTCAAACTGGATTTTGATAAGTTCCATAATGGTTGTCTTAAGATCTTCCATGTTAACGTATTTTTTTTTTTGTGTAACCTGATATTCTGTAGCCTCTGCTCGTAGAAATTTGATATAAAGAAAAGAAAATTTTCTTTTCTTTTTTTTTTTTTTTTTTTTTTTTTAGAATTTAATCGTCGTACACTGTTACGGTTACGTTCGACGGATAGCAAAAAAAATATATGTCCTCCGAGTAGGGAGTTTATTTTTCTTTAAGGGTTTTCCAGATCGCCACTTGTTATGTGTGACGTATAGCAAAAAAATAAGTTCTCCGCGTATAGAGTTGGTTTCCTCGTCGCCACTGTTATGCTGTGGCAAAAGAATTTTTTTTTCCTTCCACCGAATGAGTTCGAATCGCACGTCGCCACTTGTTATTGTCCAGTTCCTTGTACCACGGTGATAGTCCAAGTTAGAACCAATAAAGAAGAACTCGAATACGGATATGGAATAACACAGATATATTACAAACAGGAATATATACCGAGAGGGAGAAAAGGGTTAGTACGAAGAATCAGGTTTAGTAGTAATTGTCTGAACGCGACTCTGTTTCGGACTGCCTCTGACTCGACCGACTGACTCGCTCGCTCTGACTGACTGACAGACTCCTGATGGACTTCATTCCAGACTTCAGACTGAACAGTATTTAATCACCCCCCTCACGAGGGCATCATGTGGCACAAAGCCGGTTTAACGTGGAATCTCCGAGCCCGTGGGCTCGGCCAAAAATATGCCCTTTGAACCCGTATAAACGGGTTCAGGGTTAGTTTACTTCCCCGAAAGAGACTTCGCCCTTCGGCGTAGCCTCGTCGGGTTCCTCCCCACCTGAAGGCGGAGAGTTCAATCGATCAGCCGTTCAGCCGGTCGGCCGACTGCGAAATGAACGGTATTTAGTCACCCCCCTCCCCACGAGGGCATCATGTGGCATAAGGCCGGTTTGACGTGGGATCTCCGAGCCCGTGGGATTCTCCGAGCCCGTGGGATCTCCAAGCCAGTGGGCTCGGCCAAAAATATGCCCTTTGAACCCGTATAAACGGGTTCAGGGTCGGTTTATCTCCCCGAAAGAGACTCCGCCCTTCGGCGTAGCCTCCTTCGGGTTCCTCCCCGCCCGAAGGCAGAGAGTTCAACCGATCAGCCGACCAGCCGGTCGCCCGACTTCGGAGTGAACTCCCTGCTTCCTCTTGAGGCGCAGTATTTATTACGTATGGAATAGTCCATTATGTTATTATGGGTAAGGTCCCATAACACTACGTTACTTAAAAATCGAAAACTGAAAAAAATAAATAAAATAAAAATAAATAAGCAAAAACAAGTAAAAAATTAATTCAAATAAATAGATAAATAAAGTAAATAATAAACAAATTAACAAACCACTCCCACCAAAATAACCTTTAGAATAGACTACCCAAAATGCAAAAGACTGCCCACTATGCACCAGTGATCCGTATATATATAGTCTAGAAAAATACAACGCATGTGGTCGGATGATTACGTTCAGCGTGAAACAGTCTGTGGCCTCTGAGTGTTGACTTCAATGTTCACTTTTATATATATATATATATATATATATATATATATATATATATATATATATATATATGTGTGTGTGTGATTATTTTGGGGATTTAGGCTAATCATATAGTAATTCGTCGAGCCCAGAATAATCCTCAACAGAATGCAGAAAGCACTGGATGGTCGTTTCGTCCTATCTGGGACTCATCAGCAGTGCGCATCCACTACCGAGAATCGAACCCGGACCATTTCAATACAACGCAAACGTCTTATCAACTGTACTATGGGCCTCGAAGCAGACGCAAACTAGACTCGATATAGCGCTGCTACTCACTCAGTTCCGCAGCGATACTTATTCAAGTATTCAGATAACCTTGGGACAGTGCCACGACTGCTTTGTGACCCTTAGCCGCTCCATTGCAGAACATTAGCTGGGTCTAGCAAGGATATACAAGTGATTATATATAAACGACGAAGTTTTAGAAAAAATGGAAACAAAAAGAAAACTTATACTTAACATCAGGAAGAGACAGTTGAGATTTCTGGAGCACATAATGAGGAAGGAAGACTTGGAAAATCTGATACTCACAGGGCAGATTGAAGGCAAGAAGGGACAGAGGAAAACAACGCATAACATACTAAGTGAGCTTGAGTAAATGGGTGGTAGAACAAAGTTTAGGAGAAATAACGTCCTGAAGGGACACGGCATATAAAGAAGAAGACAGCAATATTCAGGGATTTCATACACATTTCGTAATTTTTCAAGGGTTTTGTTTAAAGCTGGCTTTAGGGGATTTGGGGCTCAAGTTACAACGTGGAATTTTTTATGTTAAACCGGTACTCGGAATATGAAACTAGGGATCAAGGCCAACAAGAGATTGTCTGCAATTTGGAGCCTGCGGCGAGAAAGATTCAACGATGTAGAATTAATTTCATCATCATTAAGAGAAAGATGTAAGGAGGCAGATTAGAAAACGTGACAGCGGGGCGGTGGGGAGTGACGATAAGGATCAGAGAAAAGAAGAAAAGAATGTGTAAAAGAAAATCATAAAGGAGCAGAAAAGAAAAGGGGGAGAATTAGAATAAAACACTGAAAGAAAAGAAATGATAAGAAAGAAAGAAAGAAAGAAAGAAAGAAAACGAGAATGAAAAAAGTAAAGAAGGAAAACAGGGCTAAGAAAAGAGATGAATAGACAAAAGAAAATATCTTTAGAAAGAAAGAAGGAAAAAAAAAAGAAAGAAAAGAAAAAGAATAGGAAATAAAAGAAAGAAAGAACCCTAAAGAAAACGAGAAAGAAAAAAAGAAAGTAAAAGCAGGAGAACAAGGCTAAACAAAGAGATGAATAAAGAAAATAAAATCCTAAAGAAGGAAAGAAGGAAAGAAAAAAGTAATAGAAAATAAAAGAAAGAAAGAAAACCACAGAAATAAGCTCAAGATATAAAAGAAATCCAAAGAAAGAGATGATTGAAAAATTATCCGAGAGAAAGAAAGATAAAAGAAAGAAAGAAAACTGGAAAAAAAAAGAAAACAAATCCAAAGAAAGAGATGAATGAAAAAAAGGAAGGAAAAGCTATGAAAAGACGATGAGGACAATTGAAAAGAAAAATAAAACTGAGGGAAATAAAGAAAGAAATTTAAAGAAAGAAAGAAAAAGAAAACCAAATCCTCAGAAAGAAAGAAAGAAAGAAAGAAAGAAAGAACAGAGAATGTCGGCCCTTTGGTTTCATCCAACTTAGCGACATCGGTTGCCCGTAACGCGGACATGATGATGAAAAGTACATATGACAGCCGCAGTGGAGCGAACAAAAAAATGGTGGGTGAGATTTCTTTCACCGCAATTCGTCTGTCAGGATCATCTTAGCGACACCAATCCCTTATCACAATATCTATCGTTGTCAGCAATTATTATTAATTTTGACGACTTTCATATTTTGGCCGTCGATCTACGGCACTGCTTAGAAAGCACGAACTGAAAACTCACTAGAAGAGCCTAGCTGCTTTAACCACTAAGGTACGATAACTTGACTTTACAGGAGATCAAATCTAACCTATAACTCATCAATCCAATTCACGATCTTGTTATTAATTCTATCTGCGCTGTCTAGGAGGTTCAAGTACTGCCATAGCAAGTGGAATCATCGAGCCGAGTTCAAATACTGGACTGGCCTGTTTGAAGAAACGGCATCCGTCTATTTCCAAACACCCCGCTGCCAGCTATGGGTTAAATAGCAGGGTGGACTGGGCTCTGCAGACTTGGGTGATAACCAGTATAAGAAGATGAAAACTGATTTCCAAATCGTAGAGAAGGCAACAGGAAATCACACCTCTACTTTTTACCCAAGAATTTCCCAGACAAAAATATAAAAATAAAAAGAAATTGTGGAAGGGGCATGGCATAAAATCCGAAACACACTGTAAAAATGACGTGAACTAATTTTAGTGTGCAAATTCTTACACTTCACAAGAAGAAAGGTATCACGTGAGTTAATGTAATGGATGTAATTCGAACTCGGGCCACCGATTCCTCAATCCGAGCCGATATCCATTACTCCACCGTGCCCCCTAGTGGTCGCCAGTATAAAGTAATTAAAAGTTAAGATGAAAGACAATTCTCGTAAAAATATGAATAACTAGCAGTCATACCCAGCTGATCGGTCAGAAAAATCATTCAATTAGAATGTAGCAAAAACAGCATCATGTTTAGTTGTTAATAGTCTATCTTCAAATACTTTTGAGTACTTTCATTAAAAAACCATTTTGAATTAATGCAGTTACTGATATAACAGGAGTAGTCTGAATTTATTCAATTGAAGTTAGCCGTCAGGGGTAAAACAGACAAAATGAAAACCCACTTCAGGCCACAATTATTCTGGAGTTTTTGAAATTCAATTTGTCAGTGTGCAACCAGGGATGTAAAAGCGGATACATTTATAAAGGAATTGTTAACTTTGATGAAAGATCAACGAAAAATAAGAAAGAAACCAATAAAAATCGCCATTTTTCGCTATTTACGCGGGTTTTCACTATATATATATATATATATATATATATATATATATATATATATATATATATATATATATGGGTGGACTCAATTATCAAGTTAATGACTGTTAAACAATCAACTTGTTGGCTACAATTGAGTGAAGTTTGTATTAGATTGTTTGAAAATTGAGTTTTTAGTTTAAAATTTGTGTTGAAATCGATATTTCGTTTTTCGCGGTTTTTCGCTAAACGCAGTGGCATAGAAATAAAAATGAGGTATCGCTGAGCTCGTCGTGAGGTAAGTAACCTACATACTGAGTTTGAACGAAATCG
>OZ010597.1:26442371-26469871 GCA_963932145.1 Acanthosepion lycidas
TTTGAAATGAAACACGGAAAAAGAGGAAGAAACAGGAAGTGTCCTGTTTTTATAGCTGTTTAATAGCGCCACCTAACAGCGACTTGGCAAACCTGGCAAAGCAAGTGGTGGTAATCCCACAGATTAAACAACCAGTTTGAAAACTATGAAATATTCCATAAGAAAATCCTTTTCACATTCACGAAGCACAAAGCAAATCGAATTATACCGTGTTACTCAAAAGTATATATTTCCTTTATCTGGCGAAAGGCCATACAGTTGAGTACCAAGTAAGGAGATTTACTTGACCCCCTCCTGAGTCAGGTTGTGACACATGGTCAGTTTTTAACGTGAGGACCCGAGTGTTTTCACTCGAGCCGCTGGTCTAAGCTGGTCTAAGCTGGTCATAGCATATCCAAGCTGGTCTAAGCTAGTCATAGCTAGTCTTGGCTTGTCATAGCTGGTCCAAACTGGTCAGAGCCGGTCCAAGCTAGTCGTGATATCACCAGCACAGGGACGGAGAATATAGTATGCTAATTATTAGTATTTACTAAGCTTAGTTTCGAGTCGTAACGCTATATTTTTTTTGTTTCAGTAGTGAATTTCTTCCTCTAGTATTTATCTCTCAAATATTTATTTTTTTTTTAGCAACAACAATGATAAAAATGTTCTCATATATTTAATAATAATTTTATGCTTTTATTAGTTTTATTCTTTTCTTATTTATTTGTTTCTATTATTGTCATTAAAGTAATAAGTCAAAGCTAAACATTTGATAACGGACTGTTCACTCCGACATCCAATGTAAAATATATATGGTCATTCCTTGTCATGGTAGAGGGCTTACTTGAGCCAGTGATCCCAAGAGCGAAGCCGTCTGCAGTTTCAACTCCTGTAAGGTCACACATGGTGGTAATGTTGACGAGGAAAGACCACACATCACATTTTGTATTCAAAATTGAAATTTCAAAAATAATTCTTGTAAAAATTCATTTTTCATCGAAAAAATATTTTAGCTTCAGACAATAATGTCCTTAACCCTAGAACACTAACCATCAATTAGTTACACCACTACTAGCCATGGGTATATCATACCCGATTTTGAAAATATCAAAAAAATATTAAATATAAATCTTTATTTGAAATATTTTACATGCAAGCACTTCAAACTTTGTACTTTGAGTTAACATTAATAGGAACTGAAAAACATTTTATTTAGGTAAGAAAATCAGGCACTGAAAATTATAATTAAAAATAGAAAAATTTGCGCTGGGTACTATATACCCATGGTTAATGTTCTAGGGCTAATATATATCATTCATAAAATCCATTAAAAGCTTTCCTTTAATTAATTAATGTCTTAGTTTTATTGGGTTTTGTATTTTATCATTCAGAGTTAAAGTTTGGGTCGAAACGCTCCTCAATTAACAAAAATTTAAAAAAAAAAAAACAAAAAAGAATCGATGATTTATAATCTTCAAAGTTTCTGCATTTAATTACAAAAATTACAGCGACACATATTCGAGTTTTTGAGTTTTCATAAAATTAATCAAGTGGGGTGTAACAGACGTAAAAAAAAAAAATCTACGTAACCTCAACGGCCAAACCGGCGAAAGAGCGCAGCGCCATTTGTGCTGGCTTAATCAAGGCAGACCTTGACAGACCAAGCATCCGACAGCCCTATGCAACCAGATTTGCCAGATCTCTCCTGTCTCAGTCCCCTTTTAGCCGCGAGGAAGGCGCTTCTAGGCAAGTGTGTGGGTGTCTCCACTGCGCGTCCACCAAAATCAAATTCACGCGAATGACCTCGTCAAACTCTCTTTGATTTACAGCCATTTCCACAACCGCCACATGACGGAGAGAAAGGTCGGCGAATGTTATGGACTCATGGACTTTACCAGCGATAAATAGGAGCAGGTGCTACCTTTTGGAGAGGGAAGTTTCCAGCAGTCAGTTCTGACAGACAGACCGAACATTCTTGCTGTAGCACTTTCGTTTGTATATGTTTGTGTTACTGTTTTCTGTTAATATATTTGTTTAACTCAATTCCTCTCTTGTGTCTATATTTCTGGCCCTAACAAAACCACAACAAAGGATGACTATCCCGATGCGAGCGGGTGCCGACAACAACAACAACAACGATAAACTCAATGTAGGGAATTTAGCGAAGATCGAACTCACTACAGTAGTAACGGCTGTTCCATGCAATATCAGGCACACAGTAACATCAGTTGATCAACTTCTGGGGATCGAACTCACTATACTAGCAAATGGTTTGGGTGAATTAGCGTTCTAAGCATTGCTTTACAACAAGCGGCCAGCATGCGAATTCAGCATCGTTTTGGTGAGGTCTGTAGATGTAACAACATTTCAGCTCTGAGTTATTGAATGTCGGAAGAAAAAAAAACCCTTCTTTTTGCATTAAAAAAATCCAAACTAAATCTATTAGTTTTATATGAATAAACTGTTTTAATGTCGGGCTTTCTACATTAATTACCATCAATAGAATTTCTTTTTCTTTTTTTTAATGTTAATGATCACGAGACACTTTAAAAATCTACGCATGCGCAAAATGACTTTTTTGAAATGTTTTTCTTTTGAAATAAAAAAAAAAGATCCCAATTTCATTTTATTTTTGGTTGAGAAAGAACAGAGGCGTGTCCGAAAATTCTCATTTTTATCTTTTTTCTCATCTTACTTTTATTTTGACGAATTGCCAAATAATATACAATTATCATTATTATTATCAGTTCTGTATGTTATGTTTGATGCTTTGTATCCTGTAGGACTGGATCCAAACAACGTTCCTTAGGTCCTATAGGAGAATTGTCATTTAATTGATAGCACTTTTCTTAGTATATGGGATGTTACTAATAGGTCGATCTTCGGGTCAACTTTGATGATGATTTTACCTGGGACCAAAATTAGTAAGCAAAATTGTCCATTCCTTTTCTAACGAGGCTCAGAGTTCCGATTACTATATTATTATTATTATTATTATTATTATTATTATTATTATTATTGTTGTTGTTGTTGTTTTTGATGTTGTTGTTAATATTTCCTTTGATTTCAGTTGTTTATGCATTTCCTTCCGAGTCCCAACCAGAGACCTAAGGTCAGAAATGACTTCATGACATTTTTCACTGATCATGTTTTTGTAATATATATATATATATATATATATATATATATATATATATATATATATATATATATATATATAAAAGAAGAAATGTAGTTTTAAGGTGTTCTATATTTATGGGATAAAGTGCTCAATATCAGAGATAGAGCGTATGTAAATATAAATACAAAACTGAACATTGAACAAAATTGAACATTGAAGTCAACACTCAAAGGCGACAGGCTGTTTCATGCGAGATGCAATCGTCAGGCGGCCTAACGATTGCGTCCAGCATGAAACAGCTTCTCGCCTCTAAGTGTTGACTTCAATGTTCAATTTTATATATATATATATATATAATGAGTTTTTAGTTTCTTTCATCGATCTACTATACATACCTACTCACACACACATACATACACAAATATATATATATATATATATATATATATATATATATATATATATATATATAAACATAATAAAATAAGCAGCATATATTTTATATTACAAAGAGTTAATCATACCTTGAATCAAAGTATGATTAACTCTTTGTAATATAATATAATATATATATATATATATATATATATATATATATATATATATATATATATATATATGTATATATATATATATATATATATATATATATATATATATATATATATATATATAGGGGGCGAAAGATGTACAACAAACGTCGGTCATAATCTCTCATCAAGAAACTCTGAAGAAACAGGGACGCATCTTTCAATTTTATTTGAATGTATTTCTTACTTCCCCCCATATATATATATATATATATTTAATCATTTCACCCGAAGCAAGGTAGGATTGCTACTAGTACGCAGTGGGTTACAGTGAGTGAAAGTGAAAGAAAAGAATAAAAGATGAACGGGGTTCAAGACAACAGAAAATGGCGATTGAAGTTGCATATAAAGTTTTGGAGATTGTGGTCATCAGTGAAGTAAGTAAGTGTTAGGATAAACGTCCTACTAAGAGTTCTTCTGGGAATGAGAAATATACATAATGAAGACAATTCTTCACCTGCTATCTCTGTCACTAGAACCCAATTCTTACTCCCAAAACCACTAATGGAACATAACAGTTCTACCGTTACCAAAAAACAAAATAACATTAAGCAATTTTCTGAAGAGATGACTAAGCATAAGAATAAGCTCCATTATGAAGGACGGTTGCATTCAGCTAAGCAATCCTTTTTACTCTGCACACTAAAGCAATTAACAGACATGAAAAATGCTTTATAACAGAAAATTCCCCAGGAAAACACCTCAGTCTTTACTGAGAGATTAAAAACAGTAAAGCTACAAAACCACAAGAAACATCTTATACAATCACCCCCCTGAACAAACTGCTGAACACTCAAAACAACCGCCCCAACAAAAACACTCATTATCAAAAACCACAACTACACACCCTGGGTGGAGATTATCGTTATTAATAAATAAAAATATAAAATAATAATAATAATGAATATCTTAAATAAAATAAAATAAAAATAATAACATTAAAACGTTGTTTAAAATCAAATCAAATAAAAATAAAAGTTCTCCCATAATGCAGTAGAAACAGTTCCTGCCTGAAAACGGACTTCGTACCAAAAGACGCTGAATTCATTCTCTTCGCTAACGACCATTGGAAAATCAAACGTCCATCTCCTCTCTTCGGGACATTACTTGTAATAATACGAAGTGACTTCTTTCTTTTATCACATACAATCTTAAGACACGTGTAACTAAAATGCACACACCAGTACACAAAAATAAATATATTGTAGGATTTAAATTTACAATTTAACATGCTTTTAGTGTTATTTCTGTGTATGTTTTTATTCTTGTAAACACGAGTCTATTTCTGCTGCTATGATGTGATTGACCCTACAATCTCTGCGGACAAGGAAGGTTGGATTGTCATAATGAATAAGAACTCATACGATGAAATAATTAATTCACTGCTAAACGACATCGACGCATACGAAAAAATAAACGAACAAAAATAATTGCTGAAAGGCCAAAATTTTAGCCAAGCGATTTGGAAACTAATTAAGAATGAAGACACATCATGGCATAGACTAATAGAATATCACCCTTGAATACCAAACTCGCCCTACCCCACCAAAAAAAAAACAACATTATTTCACGAAGAGACAACGCTCTCCAGAAACTGGCAAAAGCCATAACAAAATTTTAACCCCCTCCCCTTGGAACAATCCATTACATAAAAAATTTCAGGCAAACTTTTTTTTTTAAAGGCAAATTCACCCCAAGCAATGTGGGAGTGTCACTAGAAGACAAGGGGTTATAGAGGACTGAGAACAAGAATAAAGAGGCGTGTTTGAGGAAAGGATACTAAGAAAGATGGGGAACAAGTTCAGGATATCAGATGTCGATTGACATTATACTTCAATATTTGAAGATTATAATTATCAGAGAAGCAAGTAAGGGGAAGGAAGTTCCACAGACGAGAAGTGCGGGAGAAGAAGCTGTTTGAGAAGAAGAGACAGTTACATTTAATCGTTTTGACAGTGAAAGGGTGGGAACCAGCGAAAGTAGCTCTTTGGAACAGTTGCTGTGAAAATATTTGTAGAAGAGATAGGCCATAGCACGTATGTGGGATAGTGATTGTAGACTAGATACCTGATCAGGACCTATCGGCTTGCATATTTTTCTCTGGATTTTGTCAAGGACCTCGAAACGTACAGCGGGAGCGCCAGATCATATATGACAGCAATATTCCATGCAAGGACGGATGGCTGATTTATAGAATTGAAGGATTGACTCAGGCGAGAAAACCTTTCTGGCAAGGTACAGAGACACAACTTTCCCTGCGGTAGAGTAGATGAAGCCTAGTTGAAAAACTAAGGGAAGCAAATATGACTGACAAACTCACAGCCAGTTCAGATATAAAATCACTTTACAATAATGTCCCGGTTGGAAAATGCTTCAATCTCTTAAAAAGCATCTAAAACGATAAAAAATAAACCTCTTCTTACCAATAGCTAAAATAATAAAATATGCCATCTCAACACCAATCAATGCTATTTCACATTTAATAATAAATTTATATAAAAAAAAGTAATTGGATTACCTCTTAATGGAGTGATGGCATGTATTCTTTTTTAGAATTTCTGGAATCTGGTCCATTCAAAAATATTTTACCTAAACAATCAATATACTATTGATGATACTCTATTAATATATTCCCGTGATACTGATTTACCTGATCTGTTACATAAACCAGACAAAGTGGAGCATACACGAGAATTTATATACAAAATAGAAGAAAACAGTATTTTACCTTTCCTACATATTGTGTTACACTGTGTTGACAGCAGCTTAAAACTTAGTGTTCATCAAAAATCAACTAATAAAAACGATCTAATAAATTTCTATTTCCATTACAACAACAAAATCAAATCCGGTATCATCATTGGGTTCTATTTAAGAGCACTCAGAATGTACAGCTCTGAATATTTAGCGAAGGGAAAATGCATTGAAAATACGTTCAAGCTCCTCCAAGATCCTAACTATTTCATATTCAATGCAAAACAAAAGGCTTATAAAATATTCCAGAATAGAAAAGCGGTTCCTTCTAACATAACAAATCAAAAAAATATATTATTCTACCCACTAATACTATCATAACTACAATTGATAAGGATTTATCTAAACTCAACATAGAATTTGTCACAACTACATAAAAAACAATAAACGAATTAATCAATACAAAACAAAACAACAAGCCAAAACTTGGCGGAGGAATTTACTCTATTACTTGTAAGGATTTCCAGAAAGAATATATTGGAGAAACTCCAAAAAGTTTAAATAAAAGATTATATGAGCACAAAAGGAACATTAAAAAAAAACACATTAAACTTATTAGTTGCTCACCGTAACGGGACTGATCACAAGTATGACATAAAAAAATTTAAGAGACAACAATTCGCTAAGACGAAAATGTTTAGAAAGTGCTATAGTGAGTGTGAGATAATAATAACTCCCTTCACCCACCCCCTTCAAATTCGAAGGATTGATCGAAAATAATTCACGAGCCAATTTGAAATTTTCTTTGGACCAATGAAAACCTTGCCTTCACAGAAATTGACCGATGAATTGAGAAAAAGAAGGAAAGGAAATCACGAGTCCATGTGAAATTGTTTTGGATCAATGAGAACCTTGCTTTCACATAGAGTAGACAGTCAGTCGAGAAGAAGAAAAAAAAAGAAGAAAAGAAAGGAATGAGTCTCGCGAATTTCTTTTTGATACAGAATAAGGAAAAAGACTAAATTAATAAGAGAAGAATACCTGAAGTCATGTCAAAGGTTTCGTTTCAGTTCCTCGCGACCAGCGTTGAAGTGTAAAATTACTCACCAGTTATGTTATCAGCCTCTATCCGGCACGCAGGACTTCAAAGAATTTTCTCTCAGTAATCCAAGCTATGTATTTCAAACTATCTCTCTTTATCTACTTTTGAAAATAGGCAAACCATATATCTCTTCGACGAGCAATGGATTATCTTACCTTTGATTTAAACATTTTGAATATTATTTTGTGTCAGGTCATTTAATCTGTTGTATGAACATTTCCTTTTCATGACAATACGTTAAAACTACGGACTTTAAGTATTCTGATTTAGTTTCCTGAAACAAGCTACGGGCACTACTTCAAGCGTGTAAATTACCTTGTTTTGCTAAAATTACCTCTGTGTTTACCTCGTCATTACCATACTTCATTAATCTTCTTGGCGTGTGGGTAAATCAACTGTTCATTTTAAACCCCTAAGCCCCACACCACCATAGTGCTTTAATTGCTAGTTCATCCACGGTAAATTTGCGTCCAGGTTCTTACAACGTTTTAATATACTCTTTTCTCACACTGTGGGATATTTAATAACAAAGATGATGGAAACAGAAGCAAAAAGAATCTAAATGAAATAGATTATATACCCTAAACATATAACAAATATATCTTTTAAAATTTGAAATCCCCAAAGTCTGTCGTTCGTGCGCATGTATAGTCGTAAACAAACTGTTGTGAAGTGATTTCACAGTGGAGGCTTGTATTTGTACTAAGTCGGTCCTAAAATAGGTTCGACGTACAAAGCGTTAGGAACTTGATATAATAGGTATTATGCAGAGTAATCTAGTTGTGGTCGCTGATACTTTAGTATTCGACTAACTGTCGTCCGACATCGACTGACTGACACGTTGCTCTTACTACTCCTACTTATTATATGTGGGAGAGTCTATTAACTATAGAATAGGTGTGTTCCACTATAACACAAACCTAGTCTGATGAAGTCCTAAGGAACGAGATGTGTCGCACGATGGCTTTTTCAATTTTGTCATACATCTTTCTTCCAACACACACACACACACACACACACACACACACACACGCACACACACACACACACACACATATATATATTTAGTACAAGTAATAAATCCGTTGGTATATAATTCAAGTGGATCCTAGTAATATAAAATATTAAAACTGAAGAGCTCAATGTATTTATTATTACAGAGCAAATATTAATACACAATAAAATACCAAATCACCTCATATGGGGAATAAGCTTATTTCGACCGATGAAAATATTCTTCAGTCTTATTCAACCCCTGTATAGACTGAGTTCGTGTCGGAAATAGAAATTAAATTTTGAAAGATAAAAAAAACCGTCGAGAAACTAAAACAGAATTTATTCATTTCAATGTTTCAATCAGATGAAAGGTACGAGAGTTGGTCAGAGGAAGGTGGAAGGTATTTGTCTTAAAAGGAAGAGGTCTGATAAAATTAAACCCATATATTAACCTGATGACATTAAATTGGGGTTATATGAAGAATGAAATGTTAATTTAAAACTAAGAGAGGAATAAAAAAGGGTTTTAAAAACTTTAAAATATATAAAGTTATATTTAAAAATACAAAATCATACCTAGAAGTAAAAAATCATATTCCAAAAACAAGTTATATTTTAAAATAATATATAATTAAATAAGTTATATTTAAAAAGAAGTCATATTTAAATAATTTATCTTTACAGATAAGTAAAGTTATATTTAAAAAAAAGTTATATTTAATAATATAAATAAATAGGTTATATTTAAATATAAACATATATAAAAAATCAAATATAATAAAACAAGAAAAATATATATTTAAAAATAAAAATATAAAGAAAAATTATAAAAAAAGTTATATTTAAAATAAGATATATCTAAAAAAAAAAAACTAGTTATACTGAAAAAATACAAAGTTATACATAAAAATACAAGGTTATATTAAAAAAAAAAACTTAAAATATATAAAGAGATGTTAGTAATGAAAGGAAAGAGAGTTCTTAGAACAGGGTACAAATTATAAGATAAAATTAATATAGTGAATCTATGATGGAATATAGAAATTAGAATTAGTTGTACATTTGAAATTTGAAGAGTTAGAGAAATATAATAGCTAAATAAGTAAAACCAATATTATGGAAATTTGAAATTGCTGAATAGAAAGGAATACGAAAAAGTTAATTTTAAAAATTCCCAAGGGAGATAATTCTGTTATCCGTATACAGAGTTATTTTTCACTGCTGCCTAAACATTCTGATTAGAATTTGCTCTTCATTGTGAAACGTTTATAAAACGTATTATCAGAACTGATCAGTTGAATTTTATCGAATGTTTATGATAGATTTTAATTGTTCTGGAAGGATTTTTATTATTGTGAAAAAATAAGTTAATATTTTTATGACTGACTATGTTAAATAAGCAAAAAATATTTTAAATAGGAATATATATTTATTTGTCCAAAAATTTAGTTACGGTCCTAACGTTGTCTCCTTAAAATATTTACTACCAAATTATTCTAGCTTAGGGCATCGGAAAGGAAATAAGATGTTTACTTCGCAAATCTACCTCTTCTTCCCGCCCCTCTCACTAACTATTTGAAAAATACAAGGGGAGACTCGGCTCTCTAACCTGGGTTGACAATTAGAGTGTAGGAGAAGTAAAACTGTAAATTCAATGCAGGTGGTGAGGACGAATAGGTTTGCATTGGAAAATCTACTTGAAACTGAAACCGCAACAGCATCAGCCAGTATGATGATAATATTGTGATATTTTGCCTTATGGAGAATCTACAAGTTCAAGAAGATTGGCGTAAGTTTTATGAAAAAAGGCCTGGCGTCGGTTTTTACCATCTTTTCAGCTCTTGTGAAAAGCTGCCCATGAAAGTTGTTGATTTATAAATTTATCAGAATAAACATTTTCGTAGACGGGTGGAAGGACGGACGGACGGACGGAAGGAAGGAAGGAAGGAAGGAAGGAAGGAAGGAAGGAAGGAAGGAAGGAAGGAAAAATAAAATAAAAAATGGAAAGGCAGAAAAAAAAGAAAACAAGAAAGGAACAGATAAAAGAAGTGAAAGGAAGAAAGGATGGATGGATGGAATAAAGGAAATAGGGAAGGAAGGGAAAGAAGGTAAGAAAGATAAAAGACAAAAAATAGAAAGAAAGAAGGAAGGAAGGAAGGAACGAGCCAACGAACGAACGAAGGGAAAAGAAAGAAAGCAAGCAAAATGGAAACAAAGAAAAGAAACAAAGAAGAAAAATATGAAAGAAAGAAACAGAGAGAGCGTTTAAATAAAAAAAGAAAGCAACAAGCAAATTTTCCCGCCGACATTTGTCACAATATAACCAAAACAATTATTCTTCTCTTTGTTTTTGTTTTTTAGTTAATTAATTTAATTAAAACACACTTGAATACAAGGGACGATAAAAAAAGATAGGAATTTTAAGAGATACAATATATTAACAATTTAAAAAAAATTCTTATTCATGGATCCCCAAATAAAGAAACGGAAAGACACCATCTACGTTAGAGATGTGATGGATTTCTAGGAAATGCTATTCAACATCATAGCCAGAGAGAATTTGTGCCATTTCGACGTGGTATAATGGTTAGCAAGCTTACCTCGCTAGATCAATTGAAGAGTGAGTCCGATCTTTAGGTGGGGGAGGCATGCTTTCGGCCTTTTCTCACATCTTAGTTACGCTTAGAAAATCATCATAACTACAGAGAATATAGAATCAGGGAAAATAACTCAGTTTTTAAAATTTGCAGTTATCTTCCTTAGTCTAATAATTTGTGCTCGCATATTTTATATTGGTTTTCTTAAATTAATTACAAGTATTCACTTTCTACCTTGTATTTCCTTCATCTTATTACTGCTCTTTTTCCTGAATTTTTCGACTAAATAGTCTTTGTCCATTAAAGAGTAAGCATTTTCATTATTACTCTAAAGCAAGTCATTTCCTTCATTTTATTGTTGCCTTTTTTATTATAACCTTTAAGATCGAACGTGCAAGTATTTTTTATTATTAATCTTATAATCTTTTTCTTCTTGTAATCGTTCTTTTTTTTCTTCTTTTTTTTTTTTACAATGTTTTCGCTCGAATACCATCCTGCAGTTAAAGTAAGTAGTATAAGTATTTTCATTATTAATCTAAGGCTAGTCATTTTTTCATTTTATTTTAGATTTTATCCCAAGTTTCGCAGTCGAATATTCATCGGCAGGGCCGGCGCAAGGGCCTCGTGCACCGCTTCTTGAATCTATGATACGGAACCGCACACCCCACATCTCAATGATCATAAGTTGTATTTATATAAAATACAAAATTTATTTTAATTAATTATATACAATAATGGATCATATGCAATATAGGTGAACAATTCAACTAGAAGAATTGAAAACAGTGCCTTACACACACACACACACAAACACACACACACACACACACATATATATATATATATATATAACGTATTTTTAAATACAAAATAATTTTTAAGTCCGTTTATTTATTTATTTTTTCTTTAAATAACCCTGTAATGCCCGTTCATATTTATATAAAATATAAATTCCGTCAGTCTCTACTCAGCACCTTAAGATTACTATATATATATATATTCAAGATGACTAGCTCACATCACGTTGACACACCCGTTTGCATGCGATCACTGAAGTTAAACAACGTCGCGCCTTGTCAGTAAAAAGTTTCGGTTAAAGCAAGTTAAAAAAAATCGGTTAAAAACAAGATAATCGACTAGATAATGTAGTGATTATGTAACCAGTGTACGACTTGTTTAATTATTCTTTTTTTTTTTTATGAGACAGATATTCTCCGAATGGGCTCTCGAAAGATAAACAATATTGACTTGTTGAATTTGATCATCCTGGAAGCTTTTATTTTCTTGTCACTAAAAAAATATTTTACAATGACTTATAAAAGTTGATTCTATTAGACAATTTATATTCAAATTTTGTCTAGAAACCAGGAAAATGGTCTTACCTCGAAGAAAGTATAATTTTGAAAATTTAAAAAATGATTTCATTAAAGTTCAACCAAACGTGCAGTTACACTCCCCACCATATATATATATATATATATATATATATATATATGAGTTCTAATATATTCCCCATTGATCCCAGTAAAAAATATTTATATATTAAATTTAACAGAACTAACCTAATCATACGCAATAACTCTTCTTCGGTCAACTAGTGTTTTGTAAAACAAAGTCAACATAACAGTATATCAATTTATATGTCCTTTGGGAAATTGTATCTCTGACAAAAAAGTAAGTACATATGTTGGCTTGACGAGCACAACATTATCAAGACGACTTACACTTCATTTGTCGGACACAAGTTCTCTTGCCCAACATCTAAAAATACATACCTGTCCACCTTCACAATACAATAACACGAAAGTAATAAACAAAAACTACAAATTCTCCAGGTCTTCCGCCTCAAAATAAACTAATCAACACTCAACAAAATTTATTATGAATATTTTAAAGACCATATAATGCGATTTAACATTTCTACCAATTTCCTAAATTATTATAGTTATATTATTCAATAAGACGTGTTTGAATGAACATATACTGTCTAAACTCTCTCTCTCTCTCTCTCTCTCTCTCTCTCACACACACACACACACATATATATATAGAGAGAAAGAAAATGAGACAGATATAAATTGCATAAGAATGTGCAGCATAGACTTCATCTATCTATCTATCTATCTCTCTCTCTCTCTCTCTCTCTCTATATATATATATATATATATATATATATATATATATATATATATATATATCCAAATGTAAAGAGAACGAAACGAATATAAATTCAAACGTCCATAACATTTAAAAGAGTGCTCAATACAAAGAGCAGAGCAATAATTATTACATTCGAGCATAACTACCTTTGATCACCACCCGATGAGGTGCCTGAATTGGGCATCGAAACAAATATGCATTTTTGTAGTGGTAACATATATGTTCGAATGTAATAACTTATAATATATATATATATATATATATATATATATATATATATATATATATATGCACATTTCATTGAAAACGGCAGACATGGTGCTTTTATTTAGTTTTTATACAATTTTTCATGCGATCTAATAATTTTTTCTCTACAGATCATAAATTATATAAAAACAATCCGAATGTTCTTTTTTATCCAAGCGCTTTCGGCTATACATTTAGCCATTTTCAAGGATTATATTTTAACTGTTAAAATAAGAAGTAGTTTGTTCTATGTATGTTTTATGAAATGTTTTCATTTTTCAAAACACGGTCAAGATATTATGTCCATGTTCATAGTTAATATTATTAAATGTTGTTTTTTTTGTTTTTATTAATAAGGCTTCCATTATTTTTAGCCTTTTTTGCATGTAGATGATGCTATTATATTTGCGTTGTCAAGTATGTTACGAATAGTGTCCAGTAGGTCTCCATGAATATTTAAATGAGATCTAAATGAGCTATTGTCAGAAATTTGTAGAGTGAGTCTGCGTGTCAAACATGTTGTAGTGGGGCCTATATAATTATTTACAAATTTAGATCGCATGAGAAATTGTATGAAAAATTAAATAAAAGCACCTTGTCTGTCATTTTCAACGAAATGTGCATGAAAGAAGGATTGCTGCCTAAATACACAAATATATATATATATATATATATATATATATATATATATATATATTATTTTAGGATAATTACATCAACATGCAAGTCAATGCTACATAAATGCTATCATGGCATGTATGTAGCGTTGATTTTCATGTTGATGTAATTACCCTAAAATAATATATATATATATATATATATATATATATATATATATATATATATATATATATATATATAACGTGTTCATTCCACACAACATGCTATCTGTCAGATCACGCTCTACTTCGTAGTAAAGCTACACTGCATCTGCAATAGCGAAGGATTATGAAATCTACAGTGCCCAAGCGCATTAACGTACTGCCTCTTAAATCGACTGAAGCGAAAATTGAGCTCTCTAACAGACTTGATGCGGCATTCGATTCTGTAAATATTACCAATGATATCGAATAATCTTGGAAAGCTCTGCGTGATGCAACATATTCTACATTCTTGGAGGTTCTCGGCCTGCCATATCGTAAACATCAAGACTGGTTTGATGACAATAATACAGGAGTTCAGCAGCTTATAGATCAATTGCACTCTTCTCATAAAGCATGGATTGAGGACAAGAACTCGTCCGATAAGAAGATCGCTTACAAGAAGTGCAAAAGTCAGGTTCAACGAGCTCTCAGGGCCATGAAAGAGCGTTGGTGGTCTGAAAAGGCGACTGAACTCCAAGAAGCTTCAGATAGAAAGGATCTAAAGGCTTTCTATGCTGGCCTCAAGAGCATTTTCGGTCCTCAGAAAAGTGGTGTTGCTCCTATCTCCACAGCAGATGGTGAAACTCCCTTGACGGATATGTCAGACATTTCAAATCGCTGGAAAGAGCATTTCAAAACTGTGTTAAACACTACTTCGGTTACTGTTGAGGAAGCCATCACATCAATTGAGCAAAATCCTGAAATTCCGGAGTTTTCTTTTGAACCTACTTATCAAGAGGTAATTAACTCCATCAAGAAAATCTCATCTGGAAAATCACCTACTCTTAAGGATCCGATTCCACCCGAAGTGTATAAGCATGGTGGCCAAAAGTTGGTAAAAAAGTTACATCTCCTTTTTGTGGAGATATGGAAGGGAGGCTGTGCCCCACAGGATTATAAAGATGCCTCTATCAAACACCTCAACAAAAACAAGGGTTCCAGGTGTGTCTGTGATAATCATCGGGGGATATCACTACTTTCAATTGCAGGCAAAATCCTAGCTAGACTGATTCTAAACAGAATCATTATACACCTTGTTGACAACATCTATCCTGAATCGCAGTGTGGTTTTCGGTCGGGTCGTGGCACCATTGATATTATATTTTCTCTTCGTCAAGTTGCAGAGAAGGTTCGCGAGAAAAACCAGGTGTTGTACATGGTGTTTGTGGAATTGACAAAGGCCTTTGACACTGTGAATCGAAAAGCTCTTTGACAAGTCTTGAGGAAACCCGGAATCCCTGAAAACATGCTAAAGGTCATTATCTTTCATGAAGGAATGAAAGCTAATATCGTGTCTGATGCTATGATGTCGGAATGTCACAAATGGTACCAAACAAGGTTGTGTCATGGCCCCTGTCCTCTTTGCCCTTTTCTTCTCGGTGATGCTGAAATGTGCATTTGCAGACACAGAGTGCCGTCAAGTTTCAGTTTCGAACAACTGGTGGTCTCTTCAATCATCAGCGCTTCAAAGCCAAGACCCACCTTCGTACGCATATTATTCGTGATTTGTTGTCTGCTGATGATGCGGCTCTTGTAGCGACATCCTTTGAGGAGGCCCAACATCTAATAAATCGTTTCTCTGCTTCATGTAAAGCATTTGGTCTTACACTTAACATAAAGAAAACTGAAGTTGTGCACCAACCTTGTCCTACTCCAAAGAAATTGCGTGGTGAGAAACAAAAACCACCAGTCTACAAATTTCCAGAGACCATTGAAAGTAGAAGACAAACCCCTGAATTATGTAAAGTTTTTCACTTATCTTGGTAGCAAAGTCAATTACAGTGGAACTTTAGATGATGAAATCATGCATCGGATTGCTAAGGCTACCAGTGCTTTCGGCAAACTTCGCCATCGCTTGTGGAATGAGCGGGGTATTCGACTGGATACGAAAATTCCGGTTTACAGAGCTGTTGTACTTGCCATCCTTTTGTATGGCTCAGAGTCGTGGACTCCATACAGGTACCATATACGCCAGCTAGATGTTTTCCATAAAAGCTGTCTGCATGCAATCTGTGGAGTTAAGCTTCAAGATAGGACAGCTAACGTAGACCCGTTTAACAGGTGTAATATTGGAGGAATCGAGACTTTTCTCATACAGTCTCAGTTACGGTGGACTGGTCATGTCTTGAGAGTGTCTGATGACAAGATCCTAATGTACAGCCAGTTAGATCAGGTCTACAGGAATGGAGGACGCCCATGGCTAAGATACAAAGACAAGCTGAAGAGCAACTTGTCAGCAGTCAATATACCACATAACACCCGTGAGCGCTTAGCTTTGGAACGGGTAGAATGGAGATCAACGTGTTTTAGTGGACTCAGCAATTTTCAATCTGCTTGTCTGAATCATCTTCAAGAAGCGAGAGCAAGATCTAAAAGGTCAGCCAATCTAATAGTGATCTCATCTCACAATCCTCACACTTTCTCCATATGTAGCCTCCTTTGTAAATCACTAGCGGGTCTTAAATGCCACTTAAGATTATCGCACAAAATTTCATAACGGAATCAATAAGCTGTCAGATCGTCATACGTCGGAACCGACGGGAGAGTCCATTATATATATATATATATATATATATATATATATATATATATATATATGAATCATTCAGACAAGAAAACATATATATATATATATATATGAATCATTCATACAAAAAAATAAAAATAGAGGTTAATGATTTAAATGGCGAGAATACATCTTCGCAAACAATATCAATAAGATACACCAACCCCGAACCTGTATATGAATGATATGACCCCTGTTTATAAATTCCAGTTGCATATGATCTTTTTAATTTTTTACAAGCTTTTGTCTGTTCCTACAGACATCCTCAGGTATGGAACTAGATTTGTTCTTGTTTTTACTTCTCGGTAATAAGAGGACAACGAAAATAGTGATGTAATCCGAAAAATGCTATAAGAAATGTGTTATTGTTTTGGAACGTGCGGTCGCAACGCTGAGTTTGAATTTTAAATTTTAAGGTTGTGCGTTTTTGTACAAATATAGTAATAAGAGAATTCTTTTTTACTGGTAGGTTTTCCGTCAATGTGGCATGAACTATATTGTTCAATAATTACAGTAATTTCACACTTATTATCCGAAAGTTGCACGTTGGATCAGTTATTTTAATTTCAATTATAAGTGCAATTTTAATTTATAATTACTGAATCATTCATACAAAAAAACAAATATAGAGGTTAATGATTTAAATGGCGAGCTCGCCATTTAAATCATTTAAGTGCAATTAAAATTGCACTTATAATTGAAATATATATATATATATATATATATATATATATATATATATATATATATATATATATACATACAGAGAGAGAGAGAGAGGAAAAAGAGAAACGGTGAGTGACAGAGAGAAATGATAAAATATAGTTTTACGGTATGCTATTTTTTAGTATATATATATATATATATATATATATATGTGTGTGTGTGTACAGATATACAAGGCACGGTGTATACACACACACAAACAGGCACACACACATATATATAAAAACAAAAGGAAAACTTATCTTAACCGACGCGTTTCCTCCTTTAATGAAAATTATATTTACTTTGATAAGAGGACCCATCCGCGTCGCTTAAGATAAGTCTGTCTTTATTCATCTTGTCCTTCTATATATTTTATTTATATCTGAATGTGAAATGTTATATATATATATATATATATATATATATATATATATATATATATATATATATATATATATATATATATATATATATTGTTGTTACATTTAATCAACAAGGTCTGTCAGTTTAATTTCTTTTTTCTGTATTGTGCATCGATACAAAACTTTTGGATAAACTGTGCAAAAGTTTATATTATGTTATTATATAGAACTGGATATTTCCATGGAGCAGGCAAGGTTTTGTTAGCTACACTCTGACACTTCGTGTGAATGCTGGGACAAAGTTAGTAGCACATAGTTCATCGACTAGATCAGTTGTGTAAAACAAAAACGAAAAATACATGGACAAGGGACACTTTATCCACAATTCTGATCTCAATGCAAAACATCTTATTCGCAAATTGGAAAAATCTAATAAAAATCAAACAATCTGTTGTTGGTTGTATTTACCAAAATATATTTGGATGAATTCCTGCAGCCGAGTTTTTGTGATGTCTGAAGCATTTTAATGTACAAGAGTTATTTCCCTTGTATTGGTTATTTTATATAAACTTTTACGTAGGAGTAAAAGCATAAAATATACCGTATTTTTGATGGTATATATTAACATATATATATATATATATATATATATATATATATATATTGTGTGTGTGTATCAGATTCTTGTCCGTGTATTGCCTAATATATTGTACTGTAATTGACATCTTTGATAATGGCTTATGTAAGCCGAAAGATTAGATTGGATTAAAAAGTATGGATCAATATTGTGATTTTCTTTCTTCGTTTAATGATAATGTTATTAAGCATATCAGACGTTATGAAAAGAATTTCCATAAATAAATAAACAACACTTGTTTATATTATTTAATGAAACATATATATATATATATATATATATATATATATATATATATATATATATATATATATATATATATATGTATATATATATATATATATATATTTCATTTCTGTAGTTTAGTGCTAGCAGCAAGCAGAAATATTTCTCCTCCCGATGATAGCCATTTCGGCCGAAACTAGTCGAGGAATCTAAATGGAATAATAATAAAAAAAACGAAAGAATATTAATCTACAACCCAGTGTGTCTGAAGATTTTAATTTTTTAATTTTTTTTATTGTTCAAAATAAATAAATATATATATATATATATATATATATATATATATATATATATATATATATATATATATATATATAAATGGTCATTGAAGTCAACACCCACAGGCGACTGTTTCATGCTAAACGCAATGCCGTGACGAGTGCATTTAGCATGAAACAGACTGTCACCTCTGGGTGTCGACTTTAATGTTTATTTACATACTCTCTATCCCTGATATTGAGCACTTTAAGACATAAATATAGCATAGCTTAAAATTATATTTTATTCTCTGTGTGTGTGTGTGTGTGTGTGTGTGTGAGAGAGAGAGAGAGAGAAAGATTGCGCCAGGTAATTGCAAAGAAGACGAGATTTCAGAGAGTTGATGAAAACTAAAGAATTATCTGAATAAAATGAATTTCGAAGACATGTGACCCGATGATGATCTTGTTCACCCTTCCTTAACATTTTAGAATAATAATGTTTTTTTATAATTTTGTCTTCATTGTTTTTGGTCAAAATAGTTGCCTTTGTAAACTTTGTGCACGATATGTACCATATTTGACGGCATATAAGATGTACGGGCGTATAAGACGCAACCCAATTTCAGCAGGGAAATTTTTAAAAAAAATTAGCAATTAGTAAAATTATTAGTAAATGGTTCAGCCTAGGCGATATTTATGATGTATTATTTTGGTTAAACAGACCATGTTTACAATTAAACGAAAAATAATAGGGAAAAAAAAAAGAACACGAGCCTATAAAACCTTTATTATATCCAAAGGTAAGAAAATAAAATAAAAATCAAGTGATTATTACAATTGAGCAAAACAGTACAGTTACCATTCATCTTCAAATCCATAAAATTCGTCGTCTTCGTTATCAAAATTCTGATACTCATTTTCAATACTACTTTCATCGTCGTTAAATAATGCGTCATTTTCTGTTCCATTGAGAGCATTGCTAATGCCACAGATTTTAAAAGATTTCACAACAATTTCTGGCCTAATATCCCAAGCTTGCTCCACCCAATTGCAGATTTGTGCAGTACTGGGTCTTTTTATTCTTCCTGTAAGTGTAAGGTTGTGATCAGACATTGCCATCCACGCGTTCCATTGCTCCTTCATGTTTAAATCTAAGCTAATAGGAACTGCCAGGTAGCTAATTTCGACTGACTATTGTGAATTTTAAACCTATATATGGCATATAAGACGCAGGGAAATTTTAAAAGATATTTTTAGTAAAAACTGTCAAATATGGTAATTATAGATTTAAATTACAACGTAAAGTTTCTTGTAGTTTAAATATTCTGGCTAATGTTGTTGCAATAATTCACAAAACTATTACCACATGGTAGCAGGAACATATGGTTTATATAATTATATATTTTAGGAAAATCTATGACAAAGGGGAAAAAGATTTTCATGTGATGCGTTTTATTCTTTAGTACTTCATCGAACTGAAGTGGTATTTACGATGATGTGAATAGGCATGCGGATGTGCGTCCTGGGTAAGACGATAAACTACGTCCAACAGCAAGGCCTCTGACCAGGAGATTTTGAGGAGCCTGGAACCACCTCTTAATGGCTGGTGTACCTAGGTCTACCCTATGGGCAAATAGTTAACCCCTTGGGTCAAAACACTATGAAAATGTAAAAATAGGTTTAATACCAGAAATACTTTATAAAAAATATTACCAACTATATATTATTTTTGTAGGAAAAAATACGTATAACTGGCAACATTATTATTATTATTTTTTTAAACATCATCCTTTCACAGTGTTTTGACCCCAGTTACAATTGCATTGAATAAGGTTTTGTTAAAAGACATATACGTAGTAATATTTTTCTTTTTTTAAACATATAGCTGGGAATATTATTTTTCAAAAAAGTAGAGCTGGTAATATTATTTTTCCAAAAACGCATAGCTGGTAATATCATTTTTTCAAAAACGTATAGCTGGTAATATCATTTTTCAAAAACACGCTGCTGGCAATATTATTCCTTCGAAAACGTATAGCTGGTAATACTACTTTTCCAAAACCGTATAGCCGACAACCTTAATTTTTCAAAAACGGTCTTTCTGTTGAACGTAGTTTATCGCCATACCCAATATGTGAATGTAGTTTATCGCCATACCAGGACGCGGATGCAGTTTACCGTCAGACCCATGGACTTCAGAATCTCCTGCAACTCTTCTGGGCGGTCTCCTTGTTTAAGTTGATGAATGATGCCATAATTCTTGTCTTTAGTTCATCTTTGGTGTTACAAGGAATTTTTTTGGTCTCTCGCTCAACCGTGCCCCACACATAATAATCAAAGGGGTTGCAGTCTAGAGAGTTAAGTGGCTAAATATAAGAGGTGATGTGGTCACAGAAATTGTCTCACAGCCATGACTGGGTTCCCATGCTTGTATGGCATGGTGCAGAGTTCTATGGCCAGACATAGGGTCTTCCAGCAGCTACCCTCTTGACCAAGGGCAGTTCTACCTCCTCAAGGCACTTAATGTAGGCCTCCGTGTTGAGTTTGAGGCCCTCACCAACAAATTCTAGATTTATTTTCTTATCAGAACGATCAGAGTGAGTTTTCCGAGCTGTCGTACCTTCGTAATCACTATTAGACTCATCCAACTCTTCTGGAATCTTCTGCATTGTCTTCAGATTGACACCCAAACACACTGAAATGTTCAGATTGGAGATTCTGGTACGAATGTCAAGAACTACAGCAGGCCTTTTTTTTAAATTCTGGTGGAGTGAGTTGAGTCATGGTGCTCTTTTACTCACAGACAGTCCCCAACTCACCTTACTATACTGTGCAGTCGACAAAATCAAAAACAAACAACGCTCATGCGCAAAATTAAAAATATAAAATGGCGACAATCTACCCATCGCACCTGTATAATATTCAATGAATTAAGAAACGTGCAAGTGACTTGCCTGGTTAGCTAACTCAAGCTTTACGCGTTGAAAGGCACATCAGGGTCAAATGTTTGGTAAATCTATTGAACTTATCAGGTCTCATATTTATAAACTTTTTTTTTCTAAATCGTTTCTCCTCACACGATAATCACACTGAGACGATGTGGGTTAGTGAAAGTGACAGAAGAGAAAACGTTAGATAATTGTTGTGACCAAGTACTGGTTAAGAAATAAAAAAAAAACAAGGGGTTGCCGATAAATAGTGTATTGAACAGTAAATACAACAGAAGTGTGTTACAAAACTTGTGAGTGTGTGTCGGTTGACCAGCGTTCAGTCTATACCACTGTTATATTTAGCACCTCCCCCCACGAGAGTACATGTGGCACAAGGCTGAGTTTAACGTAGGTCACCCGAACCCGTAGTCTCGGCCAAAAGATCCCCGTAGAACCTGCATAAACGGGTTCGGGTCTCTCTACCTCCCCGGACGAAACTCTGCCCTTCGGCACAACCTCATCCGGGTTCCTCTCCGCCCAAGGCAGAGAGTTCGACAGGAGCTGCTAACAGTCACAGCCTCGGTAGAACAATCTATATCACTGTTATATTTAACAGGCCCCCTCCCCCTGAACGAGGGTTATATGTGGCACAAGACCGAGTTTAACGTGGGTCATCCGAGTCAGTAGATTCGGCCCCAAAATCCCCGTAGAACCCGCATAAACGGATTCGGGCCTGTCTAACTCCCCGGACGAAACTCTGCCCTTCGGTACAGCCTCATCAGGATTCCTCTCCGCCCAAGGCAGAGAGTTCGACAGGAGCTGTGAACAATCAGAACCTCGGAAGAACAGTCTATATCACCGTTTCCTACTACTTTATAGTAAGTGGAAGAGTCCACAATAGCCTCATTAGAGGGAAGACACAACAACAATAAAGAAACAGGATTCAGGAAGACATAAGATGGTGATTGATGTTGTATTTAAAGTTTTGTAGATTGTAGGTGACGGGAAATCAAGAAGTCGGAAGAGAGTTTCACAAACAAGGAGTGAACAGAACAGAAACTTTTAGAATATAATTTACAGTTACATCGAATTATGTGATCAGCAAATTGATGAATCCCCGACGCCATGCGGTCATATAGGCAAGCCACGTCACGGCGATCGGAGTTTGACTGAAGTCGAGATGCCAGGTCAGGACTTGGTGGATCTTATCAAGTATCTCGAGATATATAGCAAGGACTTGTATAATAAGAAAAGACTAAGACCAACGTCAAGTCGGTCCTACTTTACGGCTCAGAAACCTGGCGGGAAGCCAAGACCAAAACCCACAAACTTCAAACATTTACCAACCGATGTCTCAATATCATATATGGATCGGTCACACACTCCGCAAGCCTGCTTTAGTGCTTCCAGGCAGGCCCTTGACTGGAATCCACAAAGGAAGTGAAAAGTGGATCGACCAAAACAGACTTGACGCAGAAGTGTTGACGCAGAGGTGAAGGCAGCCAGCACGACACATGGTCCCAGCTGAAAAGGATCGCCCGGAACCGCGTCCGTTGGAGACGTGTTGTTGCGGCTCTATTTTCCCCAAGGAATCAAGAGGCATAATATATATAAATATATATATATATTGAGTATTTATGCAGCAATCCTTCATTTATGCATGTTTCATTAAAAACGACAGACAGAGTACTACGATTAAGCTTTTTATTTAATTTTTCTTTTGTTCGAACAAGTGTTTTGATTTTTGGACACAGAGTGTATAGAAATTGAATAAATGTTCTATAATTCCAAGCGCTTTCGGCTATACTTTTAGCCATTATCAAGGATGATTTTATTTTTTCAATTTACTGATATTTGGTTTTCAAAGCCGATACCAACCCAATAATTTATAATGAAGAATATATAAAATAGACTTCAGAAATGGAACTACATTTTTGTTCTGAAAAAAACAAAACAAAAAAGAATTTTATTTTCTCCCAACGAAAATATGCCAATATAGTATAAAAATATGTTGCGCTTCTCCTCTGCAACTTTGAAAAAGAACCTAGAGGATGTTGCAAAGTGCTGTCTCTATTCACAAGTACGGAGCACGTCATGTTGCAAAGGGTTGTCTCTGTTCACAGGTCAGGCGCATATCAAATTGAGAAATGTTGTCTCTACTCACAAGTTAAGACTGCATCATGTTGCAAACGGCTCACTCTACACACAAGTCAGGAGAATATTACAACGCTACTAGCTATATCTACTCATAAGCCCAGGGCAGATAATTTTGCAGAGTTTTCTCTACAGACAAGTCAAGAGCACATCATGACGTTTGTCTTTACTCACAAGTCAGGACGACCTTATGTTGCAAAAGCTTATCTCGGCTCAAAAGTCAGAAGCAGATATTCATTAATGTGTCCATGAGAACTCTTTCTACAAAAACAGCGCTCTTGTTAAACGTCACACGACGAGAAATGGAATATATTTGGTTATATCTTTTTTTTTGGGGGGGGGATTCCTTTTGCACAGTCTGGTGGGTAGGTAGGTAACACTTGGGATGTCTTCTGTTAGTTCTGTCACGGCAGATTACCGGACGAAATCTTTCTTTAGAACGGCTCATAGTCTGTATCCCGCTAACAGGTATGCATTATAACTACCTTCAATTCTGAGACTGTTTTTGTATTAGCCCGCGAGAAGATTTTTCTCAGTTCCAGTCAAATGTCACTTGTTCCTGAAAGTTTTCAATTATCTATCTAGCTTTTGGTCAGTGGGTGAATGATTTTACTACTGGCAATAAAAACACCAGACATTACAGATTAGATAAAATCATTTACTGCCCATTTCTTTGTGGATACTCTGATCCATTTGTGTAGCGAATCATAGCAGCGACTAAATCTCATCCCTTGAAACCACAGCCTTTCGATTAGATACTCTTGAGTATCAGGAATGATGTCGCCGAATTTTTAGACTTTACAAGTAACCTTGCTCTTGAATGTGGTCAAGTACACGAACACAAACACACACACACACACACACACACACACACACACACACACACACACACACACACTCTCTCTCTCTCTCTCTCTCTCTCTCTGGTTCGAATGTGCTCACATGCAAACTATACGAAATATGCCAGACGGTCGAAAATGTTAGATTTTTGGACTGACATCAACATTGCAAATATAAATTTATATATGGTGTGTACACTGCAAGATTGAATGCAATGATAATTTTTCTATGATAAGAGATGTTTTATATTTTGTTTGAAGGACAAGGAAGACGCAAAAGCATGAATTCGTACCTTAGATTTTTGATGAGAATGAATGTAAAGTCAATGAAAAATGTTGACTCATTTCTAGCAAGGCCGCGATACAATAAGCTAGTGAGTCTAAGGTGATTTAAGGTCAGTCGTTTGTTCACAAGTTCAACATTAATTTTGTATTTGAGGCAATCGATATCGATTTTTACACACCTTTTTCTGACTTTTATATTTTCTTCCTTTATTCATCCCCCCCTTCCTTCCTTCCTTTCTTCCTTCCTTTTTTCTCTATCGTTTGTTTCTTTCATTTTTTTTTCTTTTTGGCTTGTTTTTTTCCTTCTCTTTCTGGCTTTGTCTTTCTTCTTTTTATCTAGCTTCGTCTTTTTCATTCATTCATTCATTCATTCTTACTTCCTTTCTTTCTAACGGTGTCTTTTTCTTTCTCTCTAGTTTTGTCTTCTTTTTCCCTTCTCTTTCTTTATTTCTTCCTTTCTTTCTAGATTTGTCTTTTATTTTATTTTTCTTTCTAGATTTATCTTTTGTTTGTTTCGAGTTTTTTTTCTTTTTGGCTTTGTTTTTTCTTTCTCTCCTTTTCTTTCTAGCTTTGAATTTCTCATTCCTTCATTTTTTTTCTTTCCTTCTAGCTTTGTATTTTTATGTCTATTTTATTTTTTTTTTTTTTTCGTCCTTTCTTTCTAGATTTACGATTACTTTTTCCCTTTTTTCGCTTTGTCCTTTCTTTCTTTCTTTTTTCTTTCTTTCTTTCTTTTGTTTTTACTTAATTTAAATAATAGCATAATTTAGTAATCATTTTCTGTAAAGTTTCTTAAACTCACTTATGACTTTTTTCCCTTTTCAGTTATACAACATATGAACTTCCTTTATTTCCCAGCCATTTTTTTTTCTTTCGTTTGAAAATAAATAAAGAATATTATGAAATGTCTTCCACTCTACCTTTGAACTCAAAATCATCAACACACTCTCCTCCCTGGATTACACATTGATTCTAATCGTCAAAACGCCATACAGAGTTCCCATATGTGTCCCTTAAGTTTTGGTACTAGGCACATCATTCGCTGAAAGGGAACTTGAATTATATCCCCTGACGAGAGAAAGTGATTCACTTTTACAAACTTTTCGTCACACCAAAACAAAGAAAAAGTCCATATAATCATATGTACGCAAATTCTTCGTTTTTGAGTTATTAAGTTTAGAGAAAGTTTACAGTAGATGACGCAGTGTAGACTAGGTTACATTTGTAATTCGTGTACATTTACAGCTAGTCTGTCTCAGAAATGTTTCGTTTAACAATGGCAGGATATTCATATCGTGAGCAGGCAGATATGATTTTTACATACGGTCGCTCGAAAGCTAATGGACGCGGGACTACACTGTTGTATCAGATTGCATTTCCAGACTGAAGGCTGTCGAGTCATCCAACCTTTGCTGCTGTTTTTCGTCGCGTTACTGAGACAGGATCCATGACACCAGAAAGTATGGATCGAGGAAGACCGAGATCCGCTCGTACGCCTGACTACGAAGAACAGATCTCATAGTACCGCATGGAGGGTACTTCAAGAACAGCTCCTGTATCCATATAATCTGCAACGTGTGCAGGGTCTTTGATCACTCACAACAAGAGAACTTTTGCCAATGGTTTATTGCACAAACTGCCGACCCGTTGTTTGTCGCTTCAGTCTTGTCTATATTTGGAAGAGATGGAATAACAAATTTACACAACCAACATTTGTAAGTGGATCGGAATCCCCATGGTACAATACAGCTAGCAACACCATCAGTTTACGATTAATGTGTGGGCTGGAGCTGTAGGTGACTGTTTAGTAGGTCCATATGTTCTCCCAGCGCGTCTTACAGGAGCTGTCTATAGGGATTTTATTTCGAACACACTTCCAGGCCTGCTAGAGAATGTACCTTTGCCAATACGAAGACGCAGGTGGTTCATTTAATGACATTTTAGTCAAATTGATGCATTTTAGTCACATTGTTCGCGATGCACTGGCTGATATCTACCATGAAAAATGGATACCTGCCCGTTCCCATAATCCCAATCCTTTGTATTTCTATCTGTGGGGCTACCTGAAACAACTGGTTTATGCAGCAGAAACGTATTATCACTGCGTCACTGGGGCCTGCGAAACGATTCGATCCCGTGTGGGAGTATTTGAAAGGGTACACCAGTCAGTTATCCGACGGGTT
>OZ010597.1:26472371-26557371 GCA_963932145.1 Acanthosepion lycidas
TTTTTTGTATGTATGTTTTATAAAATGTTTTCACACACACACACGCACACACACACACGCATATATATGAGAATTGTGTAATAACGTATGTATTTAATTAATAGCCGGTCGAAGGTGCTGTTTCTTTTTACAAATTACATCGAAATTATGCGCAAGAAAAAAAATTTACAACCACAAGTAATAATGTAATAAAATAACTGTTGTAAAGTCTCGTATTGTAGTCTATAATTAAGTGTTCAACACACACTGAAACTGCTACTCTTTGTTTCTATGTAATCATCTCCCCACTAATGTTAGCTATATCTACCGGAAACGCAATGGTTTTATGCCCCTGCTAGGTTGGTTACATCTATTTTTATATCTGTTCAGTTGCTTTTCGTCTTTCTTATATTTTACTTATTCTTTCCCTTCCTCTTCGAGACAGTCTCGAACACTATTACGACATGTCGCACGCTTGTTTACCATTGATAACAACGTCTTCGTTGGTCAAGTTGAGTCTCAGGCGAATGTTGTTAATCATCTCAGTCAGGGTTTCCCAAACTTTTCTGTGTCATGGGATCATTGGCCAGGAGCACTAACGATTTTATCTCTAGATAAAAAAAAAAAAAAAAAAAAAAAAAGTAACACATGGAAAACGAATAAATTTATTTTTAATGCTTAAAAAAAAAAGTAAATGAAATAAAAACCAATGACAAAAGTGCAGCTGTTATTTTGAGATGCATATCATGAACATCACGAAATGGTATGCAAATGTATTTGTTAAACATTTTCTCGCAAATAATGTCCGATTTTAGAATAAACCTTTTAGTGTTCTAATATATTATTATAATAGTTGCACAAAAATGATTCCGAAATATTAAAATGTCCTCTCTTAATTTTATATCAATTGCTTTCAGAATTATGTTCTCAAATACGTGACGCAACCTGTGTATACACTGGAAAATAGTATTAGATTGTTCGGAAAATAATGTCTTATAGCTCAAAAAAGTTGATATTTAAAATGTGAAGTAAGCAACTACATGTCTCATGCAAATGTAATTAAAAGATTTATTTATCAAAATTCGAACAAGATTTTCAGTTGGATGTAAATTTTATAACCAATTACACAGATTTTCAATATGCGCAACACCTGTCGCACAACGCCAGTCAAATCGGTAGTCCAGCTCCTGTCAAACACGCTGTAGCATGTCTTGCGTAACATTTTCCAAGCCTTCGTGATTCTCTACTTAAATTACTTTAAGTTTGTAGAAAGAGGGAGATAGAGACCTGTCCTTTCACATAGCCCAATAGAAAAACAATGACAAGATGCCAAATTAGGTGAACGAGATACTCAGTTCATCATCTCAGTGTTTCTCGGATAGTCCTTTCGAACAAGCTTGCAACCCCTGGGCACATAATTAATTTCTATCCCAAAAGACAAATCAAAACAGAAAAGCTGGGATAAAATAAAATGCGAAGCCAATTTTACTAATTTAAGTCTTTCTCTGGATCAGCACCGCCTCGCCTGTCTACTATCTGCTTCACAACCGAGTAGTGGCGCCTGTTTAAACGCTGTGCCCTCCTCATCTGTCGGTACCCTTCTAGCTGATGAGTGCACTTGAGTCGGAGTCCCGATCCGTCTTGTGCTCAAATTATGTGAGTGTTACAAATGCAAATCTGGAGCTTCCATCGATGAGTTTGGTTTGCATCCTCTCTCCTATCGTCGTATTGCCGACAGCTTTCCAAGGCATGCAACAATAAACGCCATCAGAAGAGAAAGTCTGGATGCAGCTGGATTCCCCTCCCAAATCGAACCCGTAGGCCACGACCGTAGTGATGGAATGTGGCCGGATGGGATTACCACTTTAAGTCCCTTTTAATGTGGGGAAGTGGTTGGTGCGATCTGTGCCGATTCATTTTCGACCGGTAATTTAATCAGGTCCGCGATTGAGCTCGGGACGCGGAGATAAAAAAACAAAAAAACAAAACAAAACAAAAAAAAAAACAGTCAAATATTCTTCTCTTCCAGACAGATTTATTTTTACTCCAGTGGCAGAGGAGACGTCTGGGGTTATTGGCCCTCGTTCGATGGTGTTCCTTCGGAGAGTTGGCGGGATTGCTTTTCGATTAAGGGAGAAACGTAGAGGCTTTTGGATCGTGTCTCACTGGCGATGGTGCGAGGTAATCTTTTCTCCATCATTGCGGCTGGCAGAGGATAGCAAAAAAAATATTTTGTTTTTGTTCATAGAGACTTTGTTCAAATAAAAACTTTGTTTCAATAATTAAATATATATATATATATATATATATATATATATATATATATATATATATATTAAAGTATCCTCTCTGTTAATTTTACATCAGTCTTAGAATTTAACTTAAAAAAATATATGTCCCTCATTTTGAGCATGAAAAAACACAAGAGATAAGTTTTTTTTTTTCACATTAGTTCAAGCTTGGTCATAATGCTTTTAAAGTCGCTGCCAACATTACCGCCGTCCGGAGTATGACGATAAACTACATCCAACAGCAAGGCCTTTGATCAGAAGTTTTTGAGGAGCATGGAATCACCTCTTAATTGTTGGTCTTTCCAGGACCACCTTGACCCGGGGTGGTAACACCCGTCAGGGTCCCAGCTATGGGCAAATATTTAATCAATCACCCCCAAAAAGGAGTCAAAACACTATAAAAGTATAAAAATAGGTTTTAATACCAGTAATACTTTTTGGGAAAATTTTTTACCAGCAATACATTTTTGAAAAAAAATATTACCAACATTTTAGCATCCTGGGTAAGATGATAAACTACATCCGCATCCTGGGTATGACTATAAACTACGTCCAACAGCAAGGCCTCTGATCAGGAGGTTTTGATGAGCGTGGAACCAAATCTAAATTGATGGTGTTCTCAGCGGTGGTAGTACATGGGCAAATAGCTAACCCCCAAAGTGGGGTCAAAACACTATAAATAGGTTTTAATACCAGCAATAATTTTTTCGAGGAAAATTATTACCAGTAATAAATTTTTGAAAAAAAATTAACAGCAATAAAAATCTTGTCGGCATTAAATAACCTATTTGATATGCCGTAAAACAAAACAAACCAATATATACTTAGATAGATAGTGTTGTGGATTCCGAGATGAAATTCGGTCTCCAATGAATGACAAACGCAAGAATTAAATATAAGAAATTAAATGTATTTACACAATAATACAATAGGTAATAATATTAGTAAATCCAGGAACGCCGTTAGTCGCAATATATATATATATATATATATATATATATATATATAGTCTCGAAGTAGGACTTCCTTAGAGTCTACGTGCTTGTAACTGTGACTTCTACAAGCGGTTACCTCACACTATTACTCTACCTCCAACTCAATCACAATCTCTGGTCACTCTCCCCGCTCACTCCCTATATTCTGACTGACTCTGGGTATTTAACTGAAGCAGTCCAAGTAACACTCTGGTCGAGTCCACTTATATGAAAAAGGGGAGGCCCCCATAACAGATAAAGAGATAGATAGATAGATAGAAAGGAAAAAATATAACCAGCAATAAAAATCTTGTCGGCATTAAATAACCTATTGAGGTTGATATACCGTAAAACAAAACAGACCAAACCACTGCCAACATTAACAGAGCATGGAATGACAGATTCACTTAGGGTCGGAGAGTACTACGCTGGTTTTTGAAGTTCTGCAGTTGAAGATCAAGGTGGTAGAGGACGTCCATCTGCAATTAACAATTAAAATTTAAATACACGAGTCGAACAAAACTTACGTCAAATTGTCAGAGAAATATTCTCACATAGTCGGTGTAAACATTTCAACAATATCGGGCCATTTCAAGAAACGAGAATCTTAAATTGTTGCATTCTTGTTTATCAAATACAAGCACTGGTGTACCAGCCTAGATTAAACCCAACCCAGAATATACATGGATATATTTTAACCTTGTACAGAATACCTCCTGGCCATGATTAGGGATTTATTTTTTTATGCTTCTTGATTCCTTGTAGAACTTAGAGCCGCAACAACACGTCTCCAACGGACACGGTTCCAGGCGATATTCTTCAGCTCGGCCCATGTCATTCCGGCTGCCTTCACCTCTGCGTCAACACTTCTGCCCCAAGTCTGTTTTGGTTAACCCACTTTTCGCTTCTCTTGCGAATTACAGTCAATAGCCTGCCGCCTGGTGACACTCTAGAAGCAGGCATATGGAGTGTGTGGCCGATCCATCCCCATTTTCGTTTCTTGATGTCAATTTTGATTGGGGCTTGTCTGGTCCTGTCCCACAGTCGGTCGTTAGGGACGACTTGCGGCCACCTGATATTGAGGATGTTCCTGAGATATTGGTTGGTATATGTCGGAAGTTTGTGGTGATTACCCATCTCATATATCGGGGCATAAAATAGATATAGTCAAGATTATACCACGCCCTTGCTAGTTTGTACCCACTTTTTCTATTAGTGTCAAAAGCTGTTTTTCTTAACTCAGACGTTACAAACTAATAACAATGGCCGACATGAAATCATTAAACAGTAGTCAAGAGGCTGTTTTTAAAAAGGAACTAATATTGTTCAATTAATACAAGTCTTAGGTAAAAATAAACAGAGTGATCTCGAACAGGCACCCTTGTTCATACTTAAAATTGTGGCCCGTAGACGGCACACAAACATCAAAATGGGTCAATGACATAATGAGCATTTTTCAATCATTTTGACCAAGATCACTAAACATCGAGAAGTTAAGCCTATTAATGTGAAATAAAATAGACGGCTGTAGAATGCACACAAGATATTGCTGCGGGCGTGAAATACTAGATGATCCGTAATGTCCCTGACTATAAAATGTTTTATTGATTGATTGATTCGTTTTCTACGGCTTATCGACGCTTTGCAGGTTATTTAAAGCCAGAAAATATTTTTAGATAGTATTGTAAGAATTTTTAGTGGTGGTGGAGGGAAAGTGATTAATGGCTTAGTGATATGAGACTTATTTATTAATCCATAGCTGGTGGTGAAAAGAGGTGGCTTCACACCTTTCACAAAGGGTATTTGACCTTACTAACTAGACAGTTCTTCTGTAGCTAAATGGTATAGCACGTTAGGTTATATGACGTTTCCGTGTAAGATAAAGCTTCGATTTCTGTCAGATGACACATATTTTCTATGAAATTTCTCGGATATTCAGACCGGTAAAAATTGTTAATACTTTTTATAATAAACAGAGCATTTATTTAAATATTTGTATCTATAAAACTAACATATAAACAGAACATATATTAAAATAATTGTCGGACTTAGTCCATTTCATTTCTTTTTATTTATATTCACTTTTATATATATATATATATATATATATATATATATATATATATATATATATATATATATATGTATATATATATATATATATATATATGTATGTATATATATATATATATATATATATATGTATATATATATATATATATATATGTATATATATATATATATGTATATATATATATATATATATATATATGTATATATATATATATATATATATATGTATATATATATATATATATATGTATATATATATATATATATATATATATATATGTATATATATATATATATATATATATATATAAATATAATTTTTGTTATATATATATA
This sequence comes from Acanthosepion lycidas, assembly GCA_963932145.1. Lineage (NCBI taxonomy): Eukaryota > Metazoa > Mollusca > Cephalopoda > Sepiida > Sepiidae > Acanthosepion > Acanthosepion lycidas. Next base: position 26,478,025 of record OZ010597.1, read on the forward strand.
TATATATATATATATATATATATATATATATATATATAAATATAAAGAAAGAACAGTAAGATATATAATCCGGTGTTCTTATAGATATTTTTATTTTTACAAAATAGTGCTCAATGTAAATTTACAGAGCATTAATTTATTTAAATTAATTGATTTAAAATATGTTTTTTTCCATATTTTAAATCAATTAATTTATTATATATATATATATATATATATATATATATATATATATATATATATATATATATATATATAGGACTTCATCGGACTAAATGTGTTGCTTGTGCGATTACGCATGCACACGAACGAGGGATCCTGGGAATTTAAAATTTTGAATATATATATATATATATATTCTTTTTTTTTAATCTAGCTGATATCATTTAGATTCTTTTTTTTCTTCTTTACATCACCTTCGTTAGTAGATATATCCCACACTGTACTAATAGAAGTTCTACCAGGAATGGGGAAATGTTGTAAGAGCCATGTCGCACACACACACACACACACACACACGCGTGTACACACACACGAACACACATACAAAGAGTAAAAACTACCGAAAAACATTAGAATGTTATTTGTTGATTAAAATAAGAAATGAAGAATTGTTCGTAAACCAACTCCTATCAACAGCTGAGGATAAACAGTTTTCATCCTGACTTAAACAAAACCGCAGCTGTTTACCTCCGGTGTCTGTTTATTGTCTGCGCTGCAAGCGGCAATGTCTCGAGAAACGAGCGCCATTGTACCGTGGCTCATTGCGTTGTGGCGATATTGTTGTAAGCGACGCCCACACGCCGCTTAAAACATGGCTAAAGGAATAAATTCCAAAAGAGAGACGACGAAAGAACAATGAGAAGCGTTATGTCATAACGAACAAAATGTCTTTAAAAAAAATAATTAAAACCCTTTCAACATTCGGAATGGAACCATCTTACACTTTCATTATATCTTCAGAAATTGAGGTACCTGTAAACTATTTCCAGTACATCTGTGAGAGATATATTCCAAGACCTCTTTAGAGTATACCTGAATCCGGCCCATACATACATATATATATATATATATATATATATATATATATATATATATATATATATATATATATATATATATATATATATATATATATATATATATATATAATTAAATTGCATAATTTTATATATCAAGAAAAATTTGACAAACTAGAAAATTTCAGATGAAACGAGTCGCAAGAAATTTTCTAGTTTGTCTCATATTTTTAATATATATATATATATATATATATATATATATATATATATATATATATATATATATAGGAATGATACAATATGTTAATTCGTATGGACTTTCCAGGAGGATATAGATCCAGGCAGAGCTCTATGTCAAAAGACAGAGCAAAATTTTTATGAATTAAAGAATATCAAACACTTTTAAGTGTTTGATATTCTTTAGTTAATAATACATATATATATATATATATATATATATATATATATATATATATATATATATATATATATATATATATTTCAACTGCTGTCAAAGTTAAATTTTAAAAATCTAATTCAGACACGATCACAATCTATGCACCAGGGTTGAGACTGACGTACTTTTCGTTGGTTGAAATAAATCTATACCCCCATATGACGTAATTTGGAATTTTGTTATATATATATATATATATATATATATATATATATATATATATATATATATATATATATATATAATGTTAACGATTTAACCAGAAAGGCAAAAATTTACTTCGGATACACAAAACTATTTGTCTGAGCCATCATAACCCTGAAGATGATATTGTGAATATGTCGAAAGAAGTCGCATGAATAAAAATGAAAAAATATAACCACGATACATTTCTTGATTTCTTTAATCATGAAATAACAATGCTTATACTTGATTACTGAAAATAAACAGATGTCAGAATAAATGGAAATATGCTGCTAAAATAGATGGTATATATATATATATATATATATATATATATATATATATATATATATATATATATATATACATATATATATATACATATATATATACATATATATATATACATATATATATATACATATATACATATATATATATATATATATATATATATATATATATATATATATACATATATATATATATATATACATATATATATATACATATATATATATATATATATATATATATATATATATATATATAGAGAGAGAGAGAGAGAGAGAGAGAGAGAGAGAGAGACATCCAGGTAAGATGAGAACGAATAGCGTACAATTCCAACGTTCGTAACTTTTAGTTTTCGATGGAAATAAGTTTCCAAAATTCTTTCAGCAGCCTATCTTGTAGTGGATTCATTATTTTTTACAATAAATTTATCTGAATAGACAAATACAGGAAAACAAGCACAAACGAACTCTTCCATTTGGCTGGATGAAACCGTAAGACCTACTCGAGAAAGTAAGTCAAAATATTGCTTCTCTGTAGCATCATCACTATCATTCCCTACCATGGTCAGAAAACACATTTCACATCGAAAATGTTTAATTCATTTTTTTTAATTTTCTCTCATAAAGAAAAAGATGGTAATGGAAATTTCTCCAGAAGTAATCTGTCAGCTTGTTGAAACGTATAGCGCAGTAGTAAGGCATAACGTTTTAGTTCTGCAGAAAATGAAAGACGACCTCTTGGATGGTAATATTGTCTTTTTTGTAATTCCTTAAAAATTGAGTATGGTCGTTCCTCCATCACGTTTTTGTGTAGTTTTGAAGTTTTTCTAACATGCTAAATCTTGTGAGTTTAGTATTATGTCCATGTAGAATGCTCTGTGGTAACGGTAGACGGGTTCCATCGCACTGGAACTGGACGTTAAGGTTTTGGTCAGTACGAATAAATTCTTTTATAGGTGGAAAATGTGTTTCAGGGTCAAAACTATTCTATGAATAAAAATATAATCTTCCTTTTTTAAAATTTAAAACCGTTAGGACAACAATTTTCTTCTCCCAACTGACTAAAACCCTTTATCGTATCAGTTGAAATAAAATCATGTAATTCATCAGTTTTGACCAGTCATTGTCCTGGAAGCTTTCTATATTCGGCAAAAGAGACGGTTTTCTTTCTTTTCTTTTTTTTCTGAACGTATTGTAGGTATTGGATTTCAATATCAATTGAATTTGTTTCGTTTTTGTTTGGAATTAAATTTCTCTTCCAAATCTTTCATACAGAGAACTGAATTTTTCGTCGGAAACCATTCAATATGATTAACGAATTTTATCCATTTTTCTACGAGCTCGAAATTTTCAGGAGTAAAAGAAAATGTCGATAATTTTTCGCTGTTAGTAACATATCCACTAGAACAGCCAAATGTAACGCGTTCGTTAACCATTTTCGTTAAAGAAAATATCAAACTTTATAATTTAATCTTTAATCATGGCCTATGAGATAGAAATTTTACCTAATAGCGTTCATTTTCAAAATGGGCCGCATACGCAATTGAAAATTATAAAAGGGAGGTAACTCACAGCCATTTATAATTCGTGGATGAGTAAAAGAAAAAAGTGTATAGATATGCATTTTAGTGTTGAAAACATGTCTAGTGAATTGAAATAACGTCAGATAAATTCTACTTAACTGCACGTTGTTAATTTACGTTCAAAGAATTCAGTTTTTAAAGTTACCTCCCTTTTAGATTAGGAATTGGTCTGTTAGAATTCAGCCTGTTATGTGACATATAGGGCCATGTCAAACTAATTGGCCATGGTTCAATCCGATCTTTTTCATCTGTTTTTCTTTCGCTTTCAATCAAATTTGAATTTTCCCTGGCACATTTGACGGGTGGTGTAACAGCTTTTACTGTTTTCATGGCAAGGTAAGCGAATTAGTTATGGGAGAGGGGTTTGCTCATAGTATTCAATCACTTCCCCACTCTCTTCCCTGTTAATCAGAGACGGGGTATTTTGTTAAGATATCTGACAACATTACAGACTACAGGAACAGAGATTCACAGTTTTCCTAATGGAAATAGTGAAGTTCATAATTTGGGTTCAGGATTTTCCCAAGGGCTATAGAGAGATTCATAATTTGTATCCATGCCTTTCCCAAGGTCAATAGAGCGATTTATAATTTGGGTTCATGCCTTTCCCAAGGGCAATAGAGGGATTCATAATTTGGTGTCATGCCTTTCCCAAAGGCAGTAGAGGGATTCATAATTTGGGTTCATGCATTTCCCAAAGACAGTAGAGGGATCCATAATTGGGTTCATGCCTTTGCCATGAGCATAAAGCAAGCAGCCTTTGCTGAAATTCGAACACGATTTACTAAGCCAGTTATCCCTATCGGAAATCGTTAAGCTACCCAGTCTTCGTTCGCTGTCTTTTTTTTTTTTTTTTTCCTTTTCATGAGCCCGAACAATTGTTTAAATTTATGCCAAAACATTGGGCACAATCCGTTGACTTTTGGCGTTTTGGAGATATCTTAACTACATTGTGAGCGAAAAAAAATTCTTGGTGCATTCGGGGGTAAGAGTGTGCGGAGTTGGTGGTGGTAGTGTTATGGAGATAGAGGTCTGGAAACTAGAGTGTTGATGACGGAGAATCAAGAAAGAACCCCGTTGTTTACCAACCTCCCTGGCTTCGTCGCAAATGTTCTTGGCATCTTTCCTGACAGGTAAGAGTCGGTGTTTTGAAGAACAGGCAATTAGAAGACGAAACACCTTGATGAAAAACACCGTAGATGCATTCAATTATGCTTGTGTGCATATACATACATACATATATATATATATATATATATATATATATATATATATATATATATATATGTGTGTATGTATGTATACGTGTATGCATGTTTTAATAAAGGAATGTGGGAATATGTATAACTATTTCACGATGCTTATATACATATATATGCGTGTGTGTTCGTGTAGAGATAATAGATATGTAAAAGTTCAAAGAACTTATCTTCCGATTTCTAGTTTCACAGAGACACCAGGGTAAGATAAATCTATGTAGTTCTTTAACAGATACCTTTCATTTAGATTTAAATATGCTTCATAAAAAACGCTAATCACTAACTCACAAAAATTCCAGACCTCTCTCTCTCTCTCACTCACTCACTCATTCACTCACTCTCTCACTCACTCACTCTCTCACTCTCTCACTCATTCACTCACTCACTCTCACTCTCACTCACTCACTCACTCACACTCTCACTTATGATACTACATGACTATTTATCTGTGTTGAACAAAAACAGAAAGACAAAATATTTAAACGCCGTCTGATCTATTTGGATCTTTTTATTTTCTTGTTTCTGAATTTTAATGGAGGTTTGTAGACGACATATTATAGTTGTCTAATTACTCAAGGAATAACCCGTTGAGTTAACTTTAAAGACATTTCTAGGATGTTCCTAACATTAAAAAAGAACATGACACTGGCAACCTTTACATCAACTTCATATATATATATATATATATATATATATATATATATATATATATATATATATATATGTGTGGAGAGAGAGAGAGAGAGAATGGACAAATGAGTCAATACAGCATGATGACTGTCAGTTTCACACTTCAATGTTTCGTCCGAATTTGTTTCTTTTGAGGTGTGACGTTGTGAAGAATTTTGTTCTGTCTTAATAACTTGGGCATTGAACATCGTTGATTACTCTTTAGGCAGGAGCTTACTTTTTGTTTCTTTGTTTATTTTTCCCGTTCTCTTTTTTTTTCTATTTGACTTTCACCTAGCAGGTTTTCTTTTGGCTGAACCTACACTCTTTATTTTTGTATATATATATATATGTATATATATATATATATATATATATATATATATATGCAAAAATGCAGTGTTGGTTTAAAATTTTTTTTTAAATAATGAGAAGTCTTGTAACAACCACAATAAATTTTGCAACCTCTGCCAACAGGAAAAATTAGCAATAATGACATTTCCAGAGCCAAAGAACCTATTAAACCAGAGAACTGAAATCATGAGCCTTTGCATACATGCAAAAATTCCTTTTAAGCTCATAAAAAGTATCTACATTTCAATTGCCCCAGCCACTGATACATTTATATTATCTTTGCTCTTCTTCTTCTTCTTCTTCTTCTTCTTCTTTATATATGCGTGTGTGTTCATGTAGAGATAATAGATATATAAAAGTTCAAAGAACTTATCTTCCGATTTCTAGTTTCACAGAGACACCAGGGTAAGATAAATCTATGTAGTTCTTTAACAGATACCTTTCATTTAGATTTAAATATGCTTCATAAAAAACGCTAATCACTAACTCACAAAAATTCCAGACCTCTCTCTCTCTCTCTTCTTCTTCTTCTTCTTCTTCTTCATATCGAATTGGAAGGTCAATTAATAAAAATCGCCCGAGGATACCGTAAGATTGTAACCAACTTAGTGGTATCAACTCATCTCCTAATTTTTTAAGTTAATTTTTAAAGTATATATATATATATATATATATATATATATATATATATATATATATATATAGAGAGAGAGAGAGAGAGAGAGAGAGTTGACGTTGTCGAAAAAGAGAGTGAGAGATAAGGAGAAACAACTGGAGTAAGATAGTGAGGAAGATAGAGTGAGTTACACCAAAAAAAAAGAAAAGAAAAGAAAGAAAGAAAGAAAGAAAGGATACGTCGAGGACAAAAGCGAAAGAGAAAGTGTCATCAAGGGCAAGAAAAAGAGATAGGTGGAGGCAAAGGAGGAAAAAGAGACGAAGAATTGTCTGAAAATTGTATTCATGTATGAAAAAGACTGTCGCCGCTCTGTGTTGACATCAGTGTCCACTTTATATATATAGGGAGACATGTTTCATTGAATAATTTAGTCAAGTTTTGTCTACTTATTTTCAATTGGATCCTTTCATAATTACGGACAATCTCTTTGGTGTCATTATTAAAGGAAGAGAGAATATCTATCTATCTATCTATCTATCTATCTATCTATCTATCTACATATATATATATATATATATATATATATATATATATATATATATATATATATATATATATTGTTATGGGGTCCTACACTTTTTCATATAAGTGGACTCGACCAGAGTGTTACTTGGACTGCTGCCGTTAAATACCCAGAGTCAGTCAGAATATAGAGAGAGAGTGAGCAGAGATTGTGATTGAGTTGGAGGTAGAGTAATAGTGTGAGGTAACCGCTTGTAGAAGTCACAGTTACAAGCACGTAGACTCTAAGGAAGTCCTACTTCGAGACTGTATATATATTATTATTGCTACTGACGGCGTTCCTAGATTTACTGACAGTATTACCCATTGTATTATTGTGTAAATACATTTAATTTCTTATATTTAATTCTTGCGTTTGTCATTCATTGGAGACCGAATTTCATCTCGGAATCCACAAGATATATATATATATATATATATATATATATATATATATATATATATATATATATTAGGTTGGTTAAAAAATAATGACGTAATGTCGTTTTTTGACGTATTTTTAACGTCAAAAAACGACATTATTACGTCATTATTTTTGCACCAACCTAATATATATAGCCATAGATATATGAAGCCAACGAGGTCAAGAGAGAACGAAACCACGATAGTAATAGAGAAAATGAGGTATAAAAAATAGAGGTACAAGCGGAAGAGATAGAAAGAGGCAATGAGTATAAGATTTTATCCCAAAGTATTGGAACTGGCGCTACAAAAACAAAACTACAACACATATCCATTCGGCATTTAATCTCCTTCGAAATAGTCGCCTTCTGGACCCACACTCTTTATCCAGCATCATTTGATGGAAATATTCCTGGAACTTACTTTTTGGAATAGCGAACACTTGCCTCGTCCCATTCGCTTGGATTTCCTCGACGTCTTGCAATCTTGTTCCTTTCAAGTTGCATTTCATTTTTGAAGAGCGAAAAGCTGCGAGTAGCGAGATCTGGCGAATATGGTGGTTCTTGGACCTTGGGAATATTGTACTTGGCCAAAAACTGCCACACAAGTCATGGTCACGGGTGGAACATCTGTGGTTAGATAAGACGAGTACACTCTACACATTTTCCTTTCAAGTACTGCTATAAACAACGGAAGCGGGTGAGAACATTATGTGCGACAGAGTTTAAGTTCAATCTGTGTCAAGCGGCTTCACGCTGCTTATTTTAGATCAACTGGAGAGGGTGACATAGAGCGGCAACGATGGCAAAAAAAGCAGGGAAAGATCTGTTAACAATATGACATATGATTGGGCAGATTGGCAAAACTTCTGCACAAGACGAGAGAGAGAGAGAGAAAGAGAGAAAGTCGACGTTGTCGAAAGAGAGTAACAGAAATATGGAGAGAGAAATAGAGCAAGATATTGAGGAAGATATAGGGAGATACAGCAAGAGGAAGATAAAGAAAGAAAGAAAGAAAGAAAGAAAGAAGCCAACGAGGACAAAAGCGAAAGAGACAGTTTCATCAAGCGTAAGAGAAAGAGACTAGAGGTGGCAATGAGAGCAAAAGAGGAAAAAATGATCTGGAAATTGCATTCACGAATGAAACAGAATGTCGCCGCTCTGTGTTGATATTAGTGTCCACTTTATATATATATATATATATATATATATATATATATATGAAGACAACGGGGTCAAAGAGAGAACAAGAGTAGTAGAGAAAATGAAGTATAAATAATAGAGGTAAAACTCAGAACAGTTTCAATCGAAATAGCAATAGAGTAACGAGAAGCTTCTGCGAGAAATCATTTGTAAAGTGGAAAATAATTAATCACGATTTTGAGCTCCCTCGAGACTGGAAAGTGAAGACAGGGCAGCACCAGCACCGGATGTGGCGGAGCTAATGCATTTCGCAACGGGCGAGATGTTTGGAAAATGGTGGTTGTCGGATCTAAGGAATGTTATACTTGTCCGAAACTGCTGCGCAAGCCATGGTCCCTGATAGAGTCTGTGGTAACCGTACTCTACACACTTTCCTTCCAAGCATTACTATAAACAACGGAAGAGAGCGAGAACGTTATAACTTAGTGTGCATGAGCGACAGAGTTCATAGTCAATCTTTGCCAAGCAGCTTTACACTGCATACTTTAGTTCTGTTACCATAACAACAGTCCCGATACTTTTTGATCCGACCTTGTTATACATGAGTTTCACATGAGATCTGGGGTGTGCTTAAGTCTCAGTACTTTCAGACATTTTCTTTGACTATTTCATCGCTTATTATAGTAAGATTTCTTCAAAGGAATATCGTCATCTTGTTTTGGACCTATAACCAACCTCTGGTGTCTGTTATGTTCCAGAATATTTTCGAATTAGGAAACAGAAACAAAAAATGATTATTATCAACCTCATTCGCTTCGTATTTCATTGGTAGGAAGGATGTTCCAACCAGACAGTTTTTTTCCCAAGAAGTAATTTAAAAAAAGAAAAAAATACATGAACTTTGGACAATTTATTCATAACTTCAATCCCGATATACAACACCTCATTCGGAAATTGGAAAGATATAATAAAACATTGAATAAACAGACCTTGTCAGTGGATAGCACCTCGGAATGAAAAATCAGAAAGCAGTATTCGAACTGGAGTTGGGTCCATTACATCCATTTACTCGCAAAAATAAAATATATTATTCTTACAATTCAAAATATATTTCGGCTTTAAATAACCCACAAGCAGTGTTGGTAATCTATAAAAAACAAATCAGTTAATCCTTGTTGGTGGAATTTAATATTAGGTTGGTGCAACAATAATGTCGTTTTCTCACATATGTTACTATGTGAGAAAACGACATTATTTTTGCACCAACCTAATAAATCTTAAATCCTTGCTACCTAAATACACTTTATTAAACAAAACATTGTTATTACTTCAAACGTCCTTTAAAGATTATTGCATCGTTCTCTGCAACTGAGTGCTAAATCAAGCGGTGGTTTTCACTGGGTTGCGGGTTCAATCCTTGCTGGGGAACGCATTTTTTCTTTACTGAGATTTTTTGAATGCACAGGCCAATACACGTAATACGCACTGTTTAATAAATAAAAACGGAGCGTCTATTTTAAATACGGATTATCCATTATAATAACGTTTGGAATAATAATAAAAAATGTCGGATTAAAAATAAAATCCACGAATTCTATTAAACATTTTCCATATGTTACCAGCACTACTATACTACTTTTCAACTAGGTATCGATACTGATAGACTATTAGCATCAGTATATGCTTTACTAGGAACATGGTGTCAGGAGACGAGAGTCATCCTTGCGCCTCTGTAACAGCAACGTTACAAGTGTGGGACCACTTCCCGGATAAATGTTGTTTGAAGAAACCAAGTAAATGATAATCAGAAGGAACCTAAGTCAATACTATGCGACAAATACGGGAAAACATCCCCACTATATTACTTGAGAAAATCTTTTGTCAAGTTGACCGGGTGTAGTGTAGAGTTTTCAGATATAAGTCTCTTCAGGACTATCTATATCTTTCTGTCATTTGTAGTTTGGCTTTTCGATATTACTCCCAACTCCTGTTCTGTCATTAATTTACGCAAACTCGTTAGGTGAATTACTCACTGTTTTCCTCCGTCCTTTTCTCCCTTCAATATGTCCTGTGAGTATTAAATTCTCCAAGCCCACTTTCTTCACTTGTTCTAAAAATTTCACCTGTCTCTTTGTGATTCTATATCACAACAAGAAAAAAAAAAGCTCAATATCCTCAACTATGTGTTCCAAGAAGTAGGATTCAAAGTAAACCTTTCCAAGACAGAAACTCTTTTGTAGAACTGGAATATCTAAACAAAGTCAATCAGAAAAATTCAGAATGTGGATTTAGTAAATCCTAAACTCTTCACATACCTTGTTGCATGGATCTGTTATAACAAATTCAGTATAGGAGATAAGGAAATTGAATATCGAATAGGTTGCGCTAGTTACAGTTGCGTCTAATATCTCAAATTACTCGAAATTGGAATCATGTTCTTAAATAGCATTCTTTGATCAAGACTTTCATATGGTTGTCTTGCATGGCGCTAAACTCGAATCGGAAATATATGAACTGTCATATGTATACAGACACATCTAAGATCAATAATTAAAAATGGCTTTGAGCGCATGTAGGTTTTAGTGAAGACCATCCTTCCTTGAACCTTGTGAATTAGTGCTAGTGAATCACGAAGAACTGTACCAGATAACAGAAACCAAATCACTTGAGAACTTTCAACAGCAGTAACAACTAAAATGGATATCACCTGTAACGCGATCAGAAAATGATAACATAATCAAGATGTTGATCCTCCACACTACTTCTAACAAAAGTTTAGGAAGGAAGGCTCCAACACTACTGGAAAGAACGATAACAGTTACTGGACTTGTGAAATTTATTTTTCTGAAAAATTGTTTTAATAGAAAGCGCCTGATAGCCGCACCGGGCCCTGTTCAGCACAGGTCAAAATCCATAGTGATTTTCCAAGCCTAGGTTAGATGTGGCACAATAAGTTTGAAAGTAGGGGGGCATCTAGTGAGGATCGATCTCACTACTCGGTCGTAATAGTTCTAGCGAGACAAGCTTGTTAACCATTACACCGCCTCGATGTGCCCTGTCAAAATCCATAGATTATCTCTTTTGTACAGCTCACCTTTTATGGAGGTCTTGACTACGCATGCAAATTAGCGATAGTTATAAAAGTACTAGAACCACGCATGCGCTTTACCTAAATTACAAATGACGGATCCGACCATACAGGCGAGATATCGTGGCCTCTAAGCCACCTGTAGGTTAGAATTCATTGGTTCTATTTCAACACATCGAAAAATTTTATAAATTTCAATTAACAGCAACACTGGCTGTTCAGTCAATGAATGCCAAATGTTTACTTGTGAGGAAACGGCTAATTTGACTATTACCACCTTGTGTAAAAGATAATATTCTCTCTTTCTAATCGTATTGTAGATCTAAACAAGAAATGAATCTTTGTGGTAACATAAAAAAAAAGGATCACTGTTGGTTGTGATAAAGAATACAACGTGTGCTGAGGTGGAAACCAACTCCAAAGAGATCACTTTTAAAACGGATCTAGGCCTATCTTTTTGGAATCTCAAGCAAGCCGAACCTATGTCTACCTATGAAAATGAGACAATTCGGAATTAAATGATCTGAAAAAGGTGCATATGCCGTAAAACAAACCAAACTAAACCAAAATTTTACAAACATAACAACTCTCGGAACAAAAATTGTTCTTTCAAAATTACGAAATAGGTTTTTTAGTATATATATGCTAAACATGACAATTGAACCGACTAAATAGTCTTAATTTAAAAAAAAAAAAAAAACAGCACAAAGAGTTCTGTCATTTGAACAACTTTTAGAGTCGTCATTTTTTAAACAAAAATGTATTTCTATTTATTTTTTACAGTGGCCTGAGCGCCACTCAAGTTAGAAAGTTACAGAGTAAAAGGCACAGCTTATGCGGATGTGTGTTGAAGATATCTGTTAACCCTAGACTTGAACAAGTTAAGTCTGTAGTGATCGGAGAAGCAACCTCTTGGTTGTTTGTTCCACAGAGTAGTAGTTCGTAGGAAGAAGTTGATTGAGTGGAACTCACCGGTGGGGGGGGGATATGAAGGGAATGAAGGTCATTCGCTACAACGTTCGTAGTATGGCGGGTGTTAAACGTTAAAACTGGAACTGGTAAAACTAAGTAGTTTAATTCATATGATTACTCGCCATGGAAATAATGTTAGAATAGCGAGGGACTTGTAATGTCTCATCTGTGAAAAAGGAGATGTAGAGTGGAAAGTAATTTTTCACGCACAAGGACGCGAAGACACTTTTGGTTTGGTTTGTTTTACGGTATATCAACCTCAAGATTTGTATTGCTGGTAATATTTTTTCCTTCAAAATAATAACAATAGTAATAATGTACTGCTGATAATAATTTTTCTTCAAACATTTATCACTGGTAATAAAACATATTTTTACACTTTCATATTGTTTTAACCCCAGTTTAGGGATTAGCTATTTGACCATAGCTGGACCCCCCACCCCATAACAGGTGCTTTTTCTCCTAAAAAATGTATTGTTGGTAATATATATATATATATATATATATATATTTAGAAACATGTTTTTGGCAATATTCTTTTTCAAAAATGTATTGCTGGTAATAATTTTTTCCTTCAAAAGTTTATTGCTAGTAATAATTTTTTTTACAAAAAAAGAGTATTGCTGGTATTAAAACCTATTTTTTTACACTTTCATAGTGTTTTGACGCCAGTTTAGTGGGGTCAATTATTTGTCCATAGCTGGGACCCTAACAACTGTTACCAACCCGAGTCAGGGTGAACCTGGGAACATCAGCAATTAAGAGGTGGTTCTACGCCCCTCAAAACTTCCTGATCAGAGCCCTTGCTGTTGGGTGTAGTTTATCGTCTTACCCAGGACGCCACATTGAGGGGCGGGTTCTTAACTCTCAGCAGAAGTGCAGTCTGCGTATTCTACAGCCCCAGCCGACAGGGTGGGACGCTTTTGGATACCATCGGGATTGGAAAGTGAAAATTGGGCAGCTCTTGTCTATATATATGCAGTAGTACACCATTTTCGGCCTGATCTGGCTGTTGTAAAGGTCGAGGATAGCAGGAGAAGTGAGATACTTGCTGTAGCGGTACAGGGAACAGACTATTTTTTCCAGCAACTTCAGCGACGCACCGTATGTACGACTTACACTAGAGGTCTGGATTGAGTTTAAATCCCAATAGGCACTCAAGGCACGTGGCCTTCCCGAGGGAGCATCCATTCATCACGATTTGTGATAATTCTGGGTTCGATCGGCGGTGGCAGAAGGTCATTAGTTTGGTTTTTGAGGCAACGAAGATAGCCAGCTAATTCTTCACCCCACTCGGCTGTTATAGCTCGTTCAGGGGAGAGATCAACTGCCAAGCTCTGGTAATCGAGGATTTGGGTGTTGCAACCATATACTGTTTTATCATCCAAATAGATATTCACAAAACATCGAGGTATACTCTTATACTCTTTCTGCAGAGTAGGAAAACGCTTGGACCAAAAAGCAAACCTTGGGGAATGGCCGCGTTGTTCGTCTGGGACTCATTATGGGTAAACCGTATTGAAAATTTTCGATATAGGATCGAATATGAGGTGTTTATTTTGCTAAGCAGTATTTTCGCCAGAATATTTTGTTTACAATTTTTCCATAGACTTTTATGCGTAATGATAAAACGCTTGTATCAGTAACGCTATTTACGTGACCGTCTACAGACTAGTGGATAGAGATGCGAGTGTAGATAAGGCCCTACCTTGACACAAAATTTAAATGATTTCAGTCAACAAGGTTTAAAATTGTAGGTCTTTTATATAAAGATACAGAGAAACTATAGAGTAAGGGGAAATAGAGAGCGATAGAGTAATGATAGATAAAAGGAAAAGAAAGTCGAACGTTAATTGTTAGGATAGAAAAGGGAGGAAGCAAGATGCATAAAGGAAAGAGAAGATGAAAGAGATTATGCAGAAGAAATAGAGGGAGAGAGAGGGGGGAGGAAGGCAGGTTTTCAGCTACTGTGAACGAATTAAATGAGATAGGAACTGTTTATTTATTGAATCATATCTTCAGTATCTGTCTATATTTCTGAGATGAGGTACTATGTACATTATTTACATTATTCGGACTATTGTCCTCATCCTTCTCGCCATATTTATTACAGCGTTTCGGCCGTTGTACACTCCGGCCTTCTTCAGGTGGTTGGAATGTCGAACTTAACCCTTTATTTCGCTCACTGTTCTAGTTCTAGAACAGTCTACCCCAGTGAGAGAAATAAAGGGTTACGTTCGACATTCCAACCACCTGAAGAAGGCCGGAGTGTACAACGGCCGAAACGTTGTAACAAATATGGCGACAAGGACAATAGTCCGAATAATGTAAATAATGAATTATATCTTATTTGGAAACAATCACAGTTATGAAAACTCCATTTTTAAGATTCCGAAGATCTATTTATTCTAATTTAGATTTTTATTGATTTTTATTGCAGGAAAAAAACTAACAAGAAAAAACAACACCTAACTTTTGTGACTTACAATAAACTTCGTCAGGTGGTTAACGTTTATGGAACCCTGGTGGTCATTACTCGTACTAATATATTTTTTGTTTATACGTTACTTTTATAGATACAAATAGTTAAGTAAATGCTCTGTTCGTAATAAACAGTATTAACAACATTTACCGGCCTGAATGTCCGAGAAATCTTAAAGAAAATATGCGTCCTCCAACAGGAATCGAACCTGTATCCTACACGGAACCGTCATATAGTCTGACGTGCTATACCAACTAGCTACAGAGGAAGCGTCTGGCTATTTATATCTATAAAAATAACATAAACAAAAAATATATATTAAAATAATTGTCGGACTTAGTCCATTTCATAATATATTACGTCATTTATTTACGTTAAGATACACTTCGAGCAGATATGAGCGTTCAAGGGAAATCATGGGAAATTTGTAGTTTAAAAGCAGTAATTTAACCTTGCAAACCAGGCACTTCCTCTGTAGCTATATGGTATATAGATGTCTTTATTACGTATACAGTATTTGGATCATCATCAATAGATTAGAGAGGAAAGAAAGTACAAATCAGCTAACAATAAAAACGAAATTATGCAATCGATCACTGAATATCGATTAATTTTCTAAGTTAATCTAATAATCTATATTTGCTAACATTTGAAGCGAAAACGAACAATCAATTCTATCTTTATAAGCCGGATATTGCAGACGCCCACGACAGTTGATCTTTATATAATAATTTATGGATATTTGAAAATTCCATTAAGTGAATACTAGTTTTACTTGCATCAAATAATTATTCGTCACATATTGTTTATGTTGTCTTTCTCTCGAAAGCGATTTAGAGCAAGCTTGATATTCAAATGTTTCAGAATTATAGACTTCAATGCAAGGCCCAAGATCCACTCAAGGGCGAAGGTTACTGAATGCTGTTGTTATATGTAGAAAACGGTTGATCCAAGACTTGGAGAGGTTAAAATTTTAGTGATCTGAGAAATATCCACACGGGAGCCTGTTCTACAAAGTAGCAGTTTTTGGAATAGAACTTCTTTTTTACCAATGGAATATGATGAGAATAAATATAATTCAACCATATATACGTAGCACAGCGGGTTTAGAATGTAAATGACTGAACTGGTGGAACTACTAAATTGAGCTCGTCAGAACATTTGGTAGGGAAATAGCGATAACGTAGCAAGAGATTTTATTTATTGATTGATTTATTCGCTTTATGGTTTATCAACACATCGCACGTTATTTTAAGTTTAGATTGTAAAAAATTATATTTTTGGGAGATAATAATAGTTTAGTTATATACAAGTCTTGCTAATTAACCCCTAGCTGGGGTAGAAATAGTGGATTCATCCCTTTCCCAATGGTATGTACATGTTAGTGAATATAATGAATCCAAGAGGTATTGGGACTCAGCTCTTCGATTAAAAATGCCGACCAAAAATCTATTAAACCAACCGCATACCCAAGCTTACAGCAATTCCCAAACGGTCACCCATCTAATTATTAAGCAGGCTTGACGTTTCTTAACTTCGATGATCATATATTTCAATGTGCTGTGGCTGTAAGCCTAGCTAGAGTTTTACTATGTTTCGTCTGGGGGAAAGGTGTTGCAGGGTAGAAGGTAATTTCTCGCACACAAGTCTACGTAGACGCTTTCGAACTCTGATATTACTCCGTTTTTGGTCTGATTTGATTCTTTTAAAGATAATATTCCAGGAGGATTCAGGTACTTTCTGGAACGGTACAAGGAGCTGATCAATTTTCCCAGTATCATTAGCGATGGATTGTATATATGGCGAAATCTAGCGTAAAACCGAGTCCCAGTAGACATTCTAATGTGACGTCCCCCCGGTGTCGCTGCGCCAAGTGTGACGTCCGCCTAGCCGCGTCCGTCGTGCTATCCTGTCCTGTGACGACCAACTGGCTTGGTATTGGTCGCGGCACCAAATGTGACGTTGTAACCTTTTGGTGATTCGGATGGGAATCTGGTTAGATTCGGTATCAGCCTTGTCGTTCCCAGCTCGCTTCCAACGTCTGGTTACCGAAGTAACTGTTTTGATTTCCAGTCCAACCTACCCACGTTATGAATTGATCTTAGGCAGACGAAATCAATCAGTCGCCGGGCCGTAATGCAAGCTGGGTTCGAATAAGGGTGATATCGCACAAGTAGATGTAAAAGAAATAAAATAATAACTCGAAAAGTTCAAATGTGTTAAAAACAGATAACAATATTTTATATATGGTTGCTGGATACAGGACTGCGTCTACTTCCCAACCCACTATATGGATTCGTGACACTTTGTTCTTGTTAGGCGAGTCTTAACATCTTAAGTTGTTTGTTCTTTTAAGAAACTGGTTTTTGGTGTGTCTTCAGGCGATATTCGTAAAACTTGTATTGGTGGTGTGAGTCTAAGTCGTTCTTCAAAAATAAATTGTTCTTGATTAGAAGATGAGTTCGGAATTGCGTGAATCTTAGTCAGTTTCTGTGAGGCGGGTGAAACTTCAACTGCGAACTTCGAACTTAACTCAACTGCCTCCCAACTGGAACTGGAACTGAACTGAACTGATTTTCGCTCGCTGCGACTTTGCTTATATGGACGCCGACCAAAACCGGGGTGAGCTTGTCGGGGTTTGAGGTTCCTTGATAATTCTCAACCCACGATCCACTTATTTGGTTTCGGTCAGGAAAGTTTTATTATTTTCCATTTTTGGAAGTCTTCTCGTCCTCCCACCTTCTTCTGTTCTCATATTGGTATCTCACCATGCCCTCAGAGGGTGTCAACGGGTTTCCCCCCTCTTTCTCGCAGTGGCATCTCACACCTATCCCCTCAATGGGTGCCAACAGGCCTCCCCTCCTGCTTCACATGATTACCTCCGGCTGGCTCTCGTTATCATTCAGCCAATGGGCGCTCAGCAGCGTGGGTGTCGCCAGACTAGCCTCGGTTTAAAAATCTTGCTCAAAGAAAAAAAAAATTATCTTCCTTTTTTTCTTTTTTTTCTTTTTCCTTTCTTCCCTTTCTTTTCTCCGAGGAGACCTCACCCCTAGACTCCTTATCTTTAACCGTATTACCTGGAATTCGTCAATTAGCTTTTCGCCAGCATCAAGTAGGTGGCCATTTAGACGTATTTGGATTCTTGGTGCCAATTTCTGATCCGATAAAATAATTTCGCCGCCACAGCCAGTTTTCGACACAAAACAGATGCCTTTTTCCAAACGATATCTGCCCATAGACAAAGGCTTAACCTTTCCTTCATGGTGGTCAGCGGACACTTGTTTTTGTAATTTTGCGACACAGTTAATTTTTATCTATTTAGAATTCTATCTCTGAGGTTATTTGGCCAACCTGGAATTCGTCAATTAGCTTTTTGCCTTCACCAAGCGGGTGGCCCATTAGAATTCTGTCTCTGAGGTTATTTGGTCAACCAGGAATTTTCACGCGCCCCGTAACCTAAATCAGATTAAATCCAGTACCTTCCATTCTCGACAATAAAAAATCTTACCACTTTTCCTTGTCAGAAAAACAACACCGCTTAATGTCCTTTTCGTGATGGCTTCTTATCACCTAAATTTAATTCTCGCCTTTCCTTTTTTTTTCTTTCCTTTTCTCTTCTTCTTTCTCCCTTTTAGCAAGCCAAATAGTGTCACACTAAATAAAGAGCCTCGTTTTGAAATGTCTGGATGTTTTCCGGGTAGACCGCGTAAGCTCGGACAGATGATCAGCTGTTTGTTCGCCTACAATCATACGAAGCTATCTGCTGAGAAATCATCTCATCATAAATCTCAGTTCGAACTTGTGGGAGTTATACAGAGAACTAAAATTATTTATAGCAGTAATGAAAGAATAAAAGCTAAAGATTTTCAAAAAGAAAGAAAAAAAAGAAAAGAAATAAAGTACGATAAAAAGGTTAAAATAGTTTTTGTTTTTTTTCTTCTATTTCCTAGAAAAATATTAATCTTTCAAAAAGCTTTCTAATACAATGCTTCAATTCACCGTACTGATGACATTTTACATCTACGCCCGGCACGGACGACGTTGTGTGATTTTTCTGTCGAAGGCGGACAGTTGTGGTGAGCAATTGACCGGCATAAAATTGCTCTCTTGGGAACGCGGAAGTTACGCGAGATGAAAATGAACAAAAGGATGCCGGGAACGGTGGCCGATCATTTTTCGAACGGACTGTGACCTTGTATTAAAACAATCTCTGTTCAGGCAAACGGTGGAAATAAAAAATAAAATAAAATAAAAAATGCAAAAGAAAGAAAAAAGATTGAGGAATAGAAAAGAGCAGAAAGTGTAATGACTGATTGAAAGAAAGAAAAATATGAATAATAGAGGAAAGGAAGGAAATGATATGAATAACGAATCAAAAGAAGATATGATCAGCAAATAAACGAAAAAGAAAGTACATAACAGAGGAAATAAAATTATGAATAAAGAATGAATGAAAGAAAATTATGAATAAAGAATGAATGAAAGAAAATTATGAATAAAGAATGAATGAAAAAAGTATCTGGATATCCAAGGAAAAAATAAGCTTAAAGTAGGTTGAAAGAAAAAAGAAAAAGAGTAAAAAACATGGCCGAAAGAAAAAATAATCTGAATGAAAAATGAATAACGAATGAATGCAAAATATGAATCACAAATGAATGAAAGAGAAAGAAGAAAATTAAAGAATGAAAAAACAAAAATAATATAATTTGTGAATAATGGAAAGATTAGTTTGATTTTTTTTTTTCGTTTTTAACCCATTGTGGGTTATTTGAAGCCGAAATTTTTAATTCTAAGCATAATTCTTTTTTTGCAAGTAGTTATTACATTAAACATTATTTTAGAAAAACAATGATTTTTCCAGATACAATTCCTACTATTTAACTCATAGCTGGGGGAGACGGATTCCAACCATTTGCAAGGGTATTTTTGCGTAAGTTACTGTAACCAACCCGACTGGAAACGAAGGAAAGATAAAAATATATAATCAACGAATGAAATAAAAATATATATAGAGATAGTTAAACCAAGTACATCAAACACGTTACAAAATAATCGACGAGACGAAAGAAATCAACGTATCACAGAAAGGAGTAAGGATTAACAAGCTAATCTCGGAGACTATTTGTTAATGGAGACCTAGTGCTTCATGAATGTTACCGTGATTAACCAAAGCTCAAAGTTTTCTTGACGTTGACTGTTATATCAGCGAATCATGTACGCCGATGGCGAAGTCATTACAACTTGAAGGCCACTGACACAATCTATTTTATCAGTGGCCTCATGCTATATCCATGTCGTCAGGTATTGGGTTTCTAGTGTTGTTATTTTTGTTGCTACAAGCTAATTCCTTGTATGCATCTATGTTCTATCTCAGATGGTTTGGATAGGTTCCACCTTTTTGATTTGAACGTAGTACTCTACGTGGAAATGTGACATAGAAATTCGAAGGCGCATTAGAATAGCGAAACTGACTTCTATCAAAG
Organism: Acanthosepion lycidas; assembly: GCA_963932145.1. Taxonomy (NCBI): domain Eukaryota; kingdom Metazoa; phylum Mollusca; class Cephalopoda; order Sepiida; family Sepiidae; genus Acanthosepion; species Acanthosepion lycidas. The sequence goes on from OZ010597.1 coordinate 26,498,612, forward strand.
TATTGGGCACCTGCGTAGGAAAAGATGTCGTTTTATCTCGCTCACAAGCGTTTCTGCTTAATAGATAGCGGGTGGTCCTTTTTTCAGATTTACTTTTCTAAGCGGTATCCACTTTGTCTTGTTGCAGATAGCCGCTGAGTGTCAATTTGGCAAAATAATATCTGACATGAATCAGAGCTGTATCACTGAATTCATCTACGCGGGAAAATTGCTTCCATTGAAATTCAATAGTGCTTTCTGAATATATACAGAGACAAAACAGTGGATGTGAGCTCAGTATCTTTATGTACCGTGTACCTTCAGAACGTAGGCGATCATGGCCCTCCAACTCATCCTGTCCCTTGTAGCGCTTAATAAGTTTTGTCTTTTTGTTATTCCTCCCAGACCCTTTCCTGTCATCTACTTGCCCATTAAGTATGCCACGCGTTACTTTCCCCTGTTGCCCTTTTCTTCTATACGTCCTGTGAGTATCAGATTTTCCAAGTCCTCTTTCCTCATTACGTGTCCCTGAAATTTCAACTGCCTCTTCCTGATGTTAAGTATATGTTTCCTCTTTGTTTCCACTCACTCCAAAACCTCGTCGTTGCTCACATGTTCGATCCATGGTATCCTTAACATCCTTCTGTAGGACCACATTTCTGTTGTTTCAAGTCTCTTCTTCATCTTTGAGGAGATTGTCCAGCATTCGCTGACCTACGGGAGGACAGATATCAGTACTCTTTTCTTTGATTCCAACGAAACTTTCCTGTCTCTTACTCTTAGTACTCTGCTTAGCTTTTGGAATGGGTATATATATATATATATATATATATATATATATATATATATATATATGTGTGTGTGTGTGTGTGTGTGTGTGTGTGTAAGCAAATATATGGATATAGATCCGACATTATGAAGAAAAATATACGGAAAAAACAAACAAAAATCCTAATATGCAATTATGCTGTTTTAATGTTAATATAATGTCAACGTCGGACGTTTTGGTCCAGTAGACCATCTTCAGGACATATTCATAAAACATAACTAACATTAGACTATATTTAATTCAACATGGAAAGACGATGGGCATAAGTTTTAGATTAAAATAAAATTCTTTTCATTTTTCATTCAAAATACTATATTTTAGGAATACGTTTTCCCAACATCGCCCACGTGACGCCGACGTGATCATATTGAAACGGAACGCTGATCTTGAGAATTTCAGTTGTCTGTTTTTATTAGTCTTACTCTTATGTCCATCGTCTTTTCATGTTGAATTAAATATAGTCTAATGTTAATTATGTTTTATGAATATGTCTTGAAGATGGTCTACTAGACCGAAACGTGCGACATTGACATTATATTAATATTTAAACAGCATAATTGCATATTAGGATTTTGTTTGTTTTTTCCGTATGTTTTTCTTCATATATATATATATATATATATATATATATATATATATATATATATAAGAGAGATTGGTTGAACGACTAGATATTGATTTGCAGAAAAGAAGGCTGTTAACGAAAAATCAAGGCACTAAAATCAAATTTCTACTAATTAATCATTCCATACAAATCTATTCAACATACTGTTAGCATATCACTGAACAATATATATATATATATATATATATATATATATATATATATATATATATATATATATATATATATATATATAATATTAATCAGCCTTTCTCTGTTCCCATCCTTTGCTGTAAGCGGAACGCTTACATTATTGATATTAATCTGCCCTTTGCCGCGCTCTCTTTCTCTGTCCAGTCAACAATTGCGATCATGGCGTCCGTCTATCGACGTCCGGCGGGAAGCGATGTTTGTACTCTAATCAAAACTGTTCACTCTTCTCTTCCAGGCATGGGCGTGCCGGGGAGGGAGTTACGGTGGACTGCTTTTTCCGTCACCGGCCTCTTTCCCCTGGGATGATCTCCATTACTCTTCCCACTCAGACATTTGCTTAATTTTGCAGCAAAACAGATCTCTATCAACCGACGAAGATATTCCCGAGTCAAAACAAACATGGCGTTGGTAGTTCTGTTGTGTGTTCTGGAGTCAAATATTACAGCTGTAGTGAAACGAATGCACCATCCGCGCCACGAAGCATTAAAAAAAAAGTTGGAAACCATATAAAGAAGTGGGGAAAAAAGAAAGAACGAGAAAGAAAGAAAAGGCAATTAAAACAAATCAAAAAGGGAGAAAATAAAATAAATGGAAGGAAAATCACTCGCCAGAATTGATAGAGTTCAAAAGCGTCTCCGAGCCCTTGTCGGTGACGAATTATCCTCCACCCTTCAACCTCTCTCCTACAGGCGGGATGTTGCAAGCCTCTCGCTGCTCTAGCGCTACTTGCACAGAAAGTGCTCGGACGAACTACAATTTCTGGTCCTGCCAGTTTTAACCTTCACAGCAAGAACATGCCACTTACATAGTTGCAAGCCACCCACATTCCTCTGAATTTGTTGTGATTTCAACGAACACTCGGTTGACACTTTTGTAATGTCAACAAATACTCGTTGTCACTTTCGTAATTCTCGTTGTAGTAGAGACTTTGTAATCGCAGATACAAATATAGTAACGCCGTTGAACAATACTGGTGTCAGACGCCTTCAAATAACACTAGAACTAATAATATTTGCTCGATAATACTCGCTCGAATAGTAACCATCGTATAGTGAAATAGTATAGTGTATAGAGTAGAGAATAGCGGTCCGTATAGTAATAGAGGATAGACTAGAAATGAAGATCCGAATAGGAATAGCGGATAGAATAGAAGTAACGATCATTTAGACGTCACGCGACTTCCTATATATGCGTTTCCTCTATGGTCACGTGGTTAAGTTAATTCCATCATGGGATCGCCTGTGTTTGCTCACTGGCGATCTATGTTCATACTCAAGTGTCGGCAGCGACATTTTATTCCTATATAACAGTATTCCATCGGTGAGAAGTTCCACTCGAGCAGCTTCTTTCCCCGAACTACTACCCTGTGGGACCGCTTTCCAAGGGGATGCGTCCCTGATCACTACAATCTTAACCTGTTCAAGGCTAGGGTTAACTATTATCTTTCACTCCTATCAGCACAAATAGCCTCCTAACATAACCCTCTACCTCGAGTGGCCCCCGAGTTTTATAAAGGGTGAACCTTAATGTAAAAGAAAAAACAAACTAATACTGAAGAAATGACGAGGGGAGAAAGCCTCCCTCGTGGCTCAAAGAGGATTGAGACGGGCGAGATCTGGCAAAAGAAAGATAACAAAAGAAATAAAATAAAACAAAACGAAAAATATCTGTTTGAATTCAAAAAGAATCATGTATATAGACGACAAAAAGAATACCAATGAAAAAATAATCAAAACTACTACAGAATTAAAAATATTGTAATAATAGTAATGGGGATATTAACCTTTTTTTCCAGGTTATTTAATTCTAAATTCTCTCATTTTCATAAACAATAGATAAGTAGACATAATTTTGGTTTGCACGAGAGTCAAAAAAAAAAAAAAGGTAGACAAACATCGGGTTAAAAGTCATCTCCTTGTAGGAACTTTAACCCTCAGCACGAGAATGAAGTCTTTGTCTTCCATTCTACAAGCTTGTTTATATGTACAATACGTTCAGAAAGAGAGATGTTTACTTTTTACACAAATTGATAAAGTCAAATTAGCTTATAGGAAACATTCGGAATTCATTGACCGAGAAGCCAGTGCGACTTTAGGTTGAAATTTATAAAATCTTTGTAATAAAAGAATTTTTTTTAGGAAATCTCAAGTCTAGTAACTGTCATCGCTCTTTCAAGTACTGAGGTGAAATTCTTTCCTGGCCTATTGCTTGAAGTCGTGTGGAACTTCAACATCTTGATTGTGTCATTATTTTCTCTTTGAGTTACATGTGCTATCCCTTTTAGTTGTTGCCGCTGTTGAAAGTCCTCATGTCATGTGGTTTCTGTTATTTGGTACAGTTCTTTGTGATTCTGTACTGTCAGTCCACGAAGTTCTAAGAAGAATGCTCATCGCTAAACACCTGCAGACTTCATTCGCTCGAAACTGTTTTTAACCATTGATCTGAGAAAGCGTTTCTATTGCAGCTGACAACTTAGATATTTTTAAACGGCTTTGATGTTATGCATGACATCCATATAAACGTCTCGATTTGTCGAGATTATTTAAGAACTTGACTCTAGGTTTCAGGTTAGGTTTTCGTTAATAGCAATTCACGTTGTTGGGCCAATGTTGCTTGGCGGTTTGTTTTCTTTTACGACATATCAACACCTCAATGGGTTATCTAAGATTTTTACTGCTGTTTTTTTTTTTATTTTCGAAGGTGTATTGCTGCTAATATTTTTTTTCCAAAAATATATTGTTGGTAATAATTTTTTCTTCAAAAATTCATTGCTGGTAATAACCTTTTACAAAAATTTATTGCTGTTATTAAAAGCTATTTTTACACTTTCATTGTGTTTTGACCCCAGTTTAGGGGGTCGACTATTTGCCCATAACTGGGACCCTAACAGGTGCTACCACCCCGAGTGAGAGTGAACCTGGTAACACCAGCATTTAAGAGGTTGGTCGACGCTCCTCAAAATCTCCTGTTCATAGGCCATGCTGTTTGATGTAGTTTATCTTCTTACCCAGGACGCGGATGTAGTTTATCTTCTTACCCAGGACGCGGATATAGTTTATCGTCTTACCCAGGACGCAGATATAGTTTTTCTTCTTACCCAGGATGCGGATGTAGTTTATCGTCTTACCCAGGACGCAGATATAGTTTATCTTCTTGCCCAGGACGCGGATGTAGTTTATCGTCTTACCCAGGACGCGGATGTAGTTTATCTTCTTACTCAGGACGCGGATCTAGTTTACCTTCTTACCCAGGACGCGGATGTAGTTTATCATCTTACCCAGGACGGAGTGTTTGACCAAACTACATTTAGTGCAGCCTATTTATTCTATGTTCAATTTCTTTATCTCATACACTAAAGTTGCTATAACTGATCCATACTTCTTTCTTTATGCTTCTTGATTCCATGAGGAACATCGGACCGCAACCAACACCTCCTCCCCAGTGGTCGCAGTTCCGGGCGATCCTCTTCAGCTCGGCCCATGTCGTGCCGGCTGCCTTCACTTTTAGCGTCAACACTTCTGCGACAAGTCTGTTTTGGTCGACCTACTTTTCGCTTCCCTTGTGGATTCCAGTTAAGGTACTGCCTGGTGGTACTAGAAGCAGGATCGCGGAATATGTGTCCGATCTATCCCCATTTCCGTTTCTTGATGTCAGTCTCGATTGGGACCTGTCTGAACCTGTCCCACAGTTGGTCGTTGGAGACAACTTCTGGCTACCTGATATTGAGGATGTTCCTGAGATATCGGTTGGTAAATGTATGAAGTTTGAGGGTGTTGGTCTTGGTTACCCGTCAAGTTACTGAGCCATACATTAAGGTATTTTTTTAATCATTTCACCCAAATAAGGCAATAAAGCCACTTGAACGCAAGGGGGTTACTGAATGTTAGAGAATATGAGAAAAGCGGCTATTAAGAAGAGAGGGCAATAAAAGAACAAGAATTAAGAAGACAGAAGATAACGAAGCCGGAAGAACTGAAGTACATTATTTACAATATTCGGACTAATGTCCTCATCTTTGTCGCCATATTTATTACAACATTTCGGCCGTTGTACACTCCGGCCTTCTTCAGGTGGTTGGAATGTCGAACTGAACCCTTTATTTCGCTCACTAGGGTAGACTGTTCTAGTTCCACGTGCCATGTTTAATGGATGCCAGTTATCAGTTATCGCCTGTTAATTCCCCTCTCCAAGTTCTCCACTGCCTTAACCGGGTATTGAACTCACACACTTTGGGTCCTGTCACTGGATCTAACTAACGCCTTTATCCACTGTGCCATGTGTCGTCAAGGACGTGGAACTAGAAGTCAAGCCCAGTGAGCGAAATAAAGGGTGTAGTTCGACATTCCAACCACCTGAAGGAGGTCGGGGCGTACAACGGCCGAAACGTTGTAATAAATATGGCGACAAAGATTAGGTTGGTTGGGCTTTATGGCATATAAACCACTGCATCATTTAATGCCAAATTTAGTTATATATATATATAATGGCAACATTATTTTTCCAAAATCGTATAGCTGGCAACATTATTTTTTTTTCAAAAACGTATAGCTGGCAACATTATTTTTTCAAAAACGTATAGCTGGCAACATTATTTTTGGACGTAGTTTATCGTCATACCCAGGACGCGGATATATGATGGGAAAAACTGGGAGTTCACTATTTGCCCATAGCTGGGACCCAACAGGTGCTACCACCTCGGGTCAGGGTGGACCAGGGAACACCGGCAATTAAGAGGCGGTTCCACGCTCCTCAAAACCTCCTCATCAGAGGCCTGGCTGTTGGATGTAGTTTATCGCCTTACCCAGGATGACAAAGATGAGGACAATAGTCCGAATAATGTAAATAATGTACATAATACCTCATCTCAGAAATATAAACAGACACTGAAGACTTGAAGTGTTTAGTATTTACCAATTCCACATCTTTAATTTTTATAATGGATTTAGTGTATATGCCATCACTGATTTCGTTACAATTACAGATTGTGGAGGTGCTCCTGACTGCTGTCTGACAACGCCCTATACTGTCTAATACCCAGTGATCGACTCTATACCCATAATCTCATCAATGCTACCTATAACAAAACCTTAAACTTATCATTTATAAAATATATCGGGGTGCTATTTAGAAGAATTACCGGAATGTTGGAAATTATTAAAAAGAGTTGTCGGGCGGCAGATAGAAGAATTGTCGATATTTTCAGCTTAAAATCATTATACCGGCAGTCGGGTGGTTATTAGCAGAATTTTCAAAATTTTACTCAGAAATGATTAAATAGTCGGCGGTTATTAGCAGAATATTCGAATTTTTTAGACTTATAAGGGAGTGCGACAGTAACTAGTAAAATTATCAAAATTTTAGATTGAAAATGATTAAAACGGTGTTGGAAAGTAATTAGTAAAGTTCCGGTAAATAATTTTAGTTACTGAATTTAAATAAAAGTTATCAAACAATGTTCGATGAAAACTTAGTAATTGTTGAAATACACATATTTAAAAGTTTGTCGGTCTGCAAAAATTTATATTTTAAATTCTAAATTCAAATCCTTAGGGCTTTTACGGGCGATAATTTAAAAATGTTTGAACTTTCATATTTAAAATTTAAAATCGATATCTGCCAGTCAATCAAAATTAAGATCTTGAAATATTTATATCCAGAAAGTTTAAAAATGTATTTGGGTAATGTTAGGCGATAATTAGGGGAAAAAATCGGTATTTTAGAATCAAAATGTCTTTTGGGCAGTAAAATTTGTCGAAATTTTATATTAAAAATATTTAAAAAAAATCCGTCAGTAGTATCTGTCATTAATGAAATATTCAGGACGTTTGAGAAGGTGTCGAGGAATTATTCGATATAACCTTTTGGCGAAATCCTAAGTAACAAAAAGACACCATGAAATTTCTATCGTGTATCCCAGTTAGCAAAGTTTATGTTAAAATACTATGATATTCTCAAAATGTTGGAAAGTATTTCGATTTTAAATTAATCGATACAGCTTAATTTCCCATCGACTAATGCGTGGGAGTAATCTGTTTATTTTATTAGTATTGTTGTACACGGATAACGAGTTAATATTCTAACCACATCCAATTGGGGGTAGTTAATCTCTGTTACAAACGCTTACTCAGACATATTTTGTGTTTGTTCAACATCCACAGAACCAAACTGTTGTTTATACTGCCACTATGTTGAGCCGAGCTTAGTTCTTGGATCAGTCGTTGAACAATACAATTAAGCCCTCAGTAACAATGACTTGCGACTTCGTGCTAACAAAACTATCGACGGCTTCCGAACAGTTTCCTCAACACAATTTCACTCACAGGGTTTAGGTCAACGCGGGGGGGGGGTATGTTTTGCCGGGCAGATTTTCCCAACAGTGCCGTACACTAGGCCCAGGCCGGTTTTATCAAGGTCACCGTTTTAACAAATCGACAATGGTGAGATTCGAATACGAGTCTCGTGGTCAGAAAAGCCAACGTTTCTCTTACCGTTGGCCAGAAAGTCCTGACTCACTTAGGAAGCGGAAAGAAAACAACAAAATTTTATGGAGCAACGCTAACATTTATTCTTCAAAATAAAATCCAACATTCTCGACGATCTTCTGCCAGTGATCAACCAGCATCAGAATCTGTCCCAGATACCCAGTTCGCTGGCTTTGAATAAAAAAACTGTAGATAAGCTTCCTTCACTTCATCAAAAGTACCGAATCGCTGGTCGCGTAGGAAATGTGCCATTGAGTGGAATAGGCCATCGTCACTCGGAGCAGCATCGGGACTGAATAATGGATATGAAAGAATCTCAACACTCAACTTCTCCTGGGTCAACCTGGCGGTGTGATGCGTTTGTCGTAAAAAATGTTTAATCGCTGGTTGCGGAGGAAGTCTGCTATTGAGCGGAATAGAACATAGTCACTCGGAGCAGCATTGGGACAGAATGGTGGATGTGGAAGAATCTCAACCACAGTCCATCTGTTTGAACTTCTGGCCTCACATTGTCATGCTAAAAAAAAGGCCAGCCTCGATTGACCAAAGCAGGATACTCCTTTAGTTTGTCGTATATGTGGTCGAGCTGCTGGCAATACAGTTTAGTGGAACAAGCTGAAAACGCAGAACTCCTTGGAAAGTCCACCAGACAGAGATGAAGACTTATTGTTTTCTATACGCTTCCTAAGTTAGTCAGGACTTTCTGGCCAACCTAATAATAACACTTCCATAAACCATAAATAAAATAAGCAATTCTAGCTGGAGATAGTAAAGAGAAATTTGGTTGTTGATCTCTTCTGAAAGAAAAGTACCTTAACTAATAGGTTTATGCGAAATTGAACCATTCTGGGAGCCGTCGGTAGTTGGGATAGCACAAAGTGACAAGTCATCATGGCCGAGAATTTGACTGTTGATAATTCTAGATAACTCCCCCAGAAACTTTAACTTAGGGCTATGTGGTTGTTGAACAAATACAAATGTACCTGAGCAGGTGTCTGCAACGGGGATTTATGAACGGGCATCCTCGGATACGAGTGACTACGGAATTTTTTAGATTTATATAGGTAACCGCTAAGTAAGTGGCTTATCGACATGTGAAGATACAGTAAAACCTCGAAGATAAATATACGAGGAAAATGTCGATAACAACGATGAAATAATATTAGAATTAAGATCAATAATCCATATCTTCTAGAAGCGAAAACACTATACATGATTTCATGATAACTGCAACAAAGTGGTTGTTCTTTTAGAGCTGTGATTCGCAATCGCCGTGTGCAGCACGATCCTCTTAAGTACTACGCGAAATGTTGTCACGGTGTACATATATATGTGTGTGGAAGTAGTGATAGTACAACGTTAGTATTTTAGTAAATAAGCTGCACAAATATATATTAAATCCGACATATTGTTATTTCTAGTTTATTTTGTGGTATGTACCGTACCTATGAACACTAATGGATATGTCCCAATCCACATAAATACGTTGGACACTATTGTAAGTGGGGGTATACGCTAAGTAATCCACCGCTAAAAGTGGTTTACATACTTCACGTCGCTGGCGAGTACGGTGTTTTGTTGATGTTATAAAGATAACCATTTCATTTCCAACTTCCGTTTTGGTTATTCCTCATTCAGTAACCCTTTCTAGGTTATAACATTTTATTTAAAGGTTAAGTTTGGTGGATACTCATATTCGAGTAGAAGCCCCGTTTATAATTAAACATTATTATTTAAATAAACAGTATTTTTTTTATCCAACTACATCTGAATATTCGCGGAATCTTGTCAGAAAGATATGTGGCCGTACGGCTAGGTCCAATGCCTTTTCCCGATAGGAAATGCGGGTCTGAATCCTACCGAAGCACGCATAATTGCAAAAATTATAACAACAAAAACAAATGAAAACTAGAGGCAACGCTCACATTCTTCAGAGACAGCCATTCACCTCCTGTAGTTCACTTCTACTAACAAGCTGGAATGTTTTCTCCTGATAAAACTAGTCGAGAAACCTAATTTAAAAAATAAAACCAAAATATTAATATACAAAGCAGTGTGTCTGAAATTTTAATTTCTAGCTTTTCTTTTATTGTTCAATATATATATATATTAAGGTGACGCAGATATTTTCAAAATATTCAATATCCTTTTTCATTTTCAATGGGAAATAAAAGACGTCATAGAAGAGCTGTCGTTCTTCCTTGCAAACCCAACGAATCAAAATAAAATATTCTACCTACTAACTCTATCACAACTACAACCGAAAAGAATTTATCTAAACTCAACAGACAAATTGTCACAACTACATCTAAAACAATCATAGACTTAATCAAAAAAAATCAACGAGCCAAAACTTGAAGGAGGAATTTACTATCAAATTCGGCAATTGCCAAAATGAATACATTGGAGAAACCTCAGGCTATATGACGTTTCCATGTAGGATACAGGTTCGGTTCTTGTCGGAGGATACACATAAAATAAAAGTTTTTGACATAGCTGATTGATGTTACCTTCAGCATCCCCGACACCAGAGTTTTGTAGGCGGACCCGCTCGTCAACTCTTCAGGGGGTACGACCAATTTACTGCATATATATATATATATATATATGTATATATATATATATTTTATGCACTTATCATTGGTGTAATTTTTTGCTGTATTGTTTTTGTCCATGTGTGCATTTGTGCGCGTGAAGGCATGCACCCGTCTGTTTGAATGTACGTTCGTGCGCGTGCCCCAGTATGTGTGGTGTGAGGGTGTCTTTAGGTGTGTGCACGTGTGCGTGTGTTTGTGTATATGTGTAAATCACGTCTCAAATAAAATCATTACTGAACTGACAAAAATGAGTTTCAAATCATCGCCATTAAATTCTCAAAAGCAAAATCTTTTTATTGAGTCCTTTCATTTTTCTCTCTCAATCGTTTTTGTGGGAATCAAAATGGCGGGGCTCGATTAGCATGAGAAAGCGCTCCAGAATTCAATCGTCAGTATATATATATATATATATATATATATATATATATATATATATATATAACAGGAAGCTTAAAAGGGGGAGTCAGCTTGCTGGCCTCCCGTTAGCGTGGCTGGCTCGCTGCCGACCTAACACCATCATTTGCACTTCCTGCTTCTACGACCTCTCCTAGACAGTAAGAGCTACGTTCTGGAAACGGTTCGTTCTTATTGATCGATACTGGGGCCTTACCATTCGTATATTCGTCTTGTTGCCAGCTATGAAGTCACAACATCCGATAGCAGCCACTTCCGTTTTTGGCGGGAGTCAGTATCATTCTGACATTTCTTTCTTTCGATGTTGCTTTTTCATTTATTCGCTATTTCTTTGTAAATTTACTTGATCTATCTTCTGTTTTATCTAGTCTTTATTTTTCGTTCTTTTTTCGTTCTTTCTTTTCTTCTTTTCTTTTGTTTTTTCTATCTATCTATCTATTTTCTCTTTCTTTCGCTTTTTCTCTTTTACTTTCTTTCTTTTTTCTCTCTTTCTTTCTTCTTTTTTCTTTCTATCTATCTATCTATATATATATATATCTATTATATATTTTTTCTCATTCTTCCTTTATATTCTCCTTTAATTTGTCATTCACTGACATCCACTGACAATTTCTTCTTCTTCTTTAAAAATATTCTTTCTCGTTTCCCCTCAGTTTTTATTGGTTTCTTATCTATCTATCTATCTATCTATCTATCTATCTATCTATCTATCTATCTATCTATCTATCTATCTATCCAATTTTAGTGGAGTCCGTTATATTCACTTACGCGTAAATACCCTAGGGTTGTATAACTCCAACTCTTCTCCCCAGCTATGGGTTAATTAGTATGACTTATACCAATAAATTACTGTTATCGCCAAAACATTTTTGCAACCTAAAATATTTTATGGCTTTAAATGACCTGCAAATGTTGATAAACCTTAAAAAAATCAAATCAATCAATAGAATTGGCTTAAAAGTGATTTCCATGATGGGGAAAAAAGTAATATAAGTCCGATTGCTAGAGGATGTGGGATTTTCTTTAGTAAAACTTTTCGATTGATAGGCCGGCTGACGTTAATTTTACTGTTTAAAAAAATTCTAGTCAAATGCAAGTACTCACAGATTATAACGTTTATAAATAATAACGGATTAAAAGATCAATTAAGTGTTTAATTTTTTTAACGTTTTGAGTCTATCTATCTGTCTATCTATCTATCTATATATATGTATATATATATATATATATGTGTATATATATATATATATAAATAAATATAAATACACACACACATACATACAGTTCTTATCTCAAATAACAACTTAAAAGAGACTGTTTGACCAACACAAGGAATGTTAAAAGATTCATGTTAAAAAGATAAAAAATAAAAAAACAAATGAAAACTACGGACAAAAGTTAATTTTCTCCAGCAAGACATTCATTTCTGTAGTTTACTTCTACCAGGAAGCAGAAATATTTCTTCTCCTGATGATGGCCATTTTGGCCGAAACCAGTCGAGGAATCTAAATGAAATAATAATAAAAATCCAAAGAATATTAATCTACAACCCAGTGTGTCTGAAGATTTTAATTTTTAATATTTTTTTATTGTTCAATATATATATATATATATATATATGCAATTTATATATATATTAATTATATATCATATATTGGAAAGCGCTCAATATCAGTGAGAGGGCTAACAAACTTACATCAAAGCAACTATATATATATATATATATATATATATATATATATATATATATAAATATGTAATGAAAAACAAACCACTTTAATGTACCATTACGATAATTTATTTCACCTAAATCCTTTTTTAAGGATTCAGGATCATCAGGTAAAACTTCCAACAACGAATTGAGAAAAAAAATGGGATTAGAAATTGGTGGGTAGTGTAATTTTTGTATATATATATATATATATATACATACTAGCACTATAACCCATCTTCGATCGGGTGTTTCATTACTGGGAATTTTTGACGGCCAATTAGAGCAGATTAAGTTTAAAGTCATCCCACCCAAAAATCAATATTAGTAACAACAATTTGGTGCAACTGAACCACATCCCCAAATGGGGGGGGGTTAACAATTTAAATGGGGGTTGGCCCTAAAATAAGGCCGTTTTTGCGTTCTCAATCTTGCAAGAAAGCAACCTCTTCCATGGACCGTCATAATAATAATATACAATAATTTTTAATTATAATATAATTTTTTTAGAATTCTAATAATCCTTTGCGTTAGATTTCAACTCTAAATTGATTGTACGCTGTTTTTTACAGACATTAAATTTTGCCTCGAAAAAACTGATTTTTGACACTTTGCGCAAAAAGCGCAAAGTGTCAAAAATCAGTTTTTTCGATTTTTCACCTTCAAACCTGTAATTTATTTCAGCCAGTTTGGACTCAAAACCGGCACTGAAGAATTATCTATCAAACAAATCAACAAATCAAATCAGGTTCTTCGAAATCGAATGAAAACTGTGGAAACGCATAAATAACATCCGATCACACACACATACACAACCACACATACATTTTGATATATATATATATATATATACTTGAACCGAACAGACAATTCAGAAGGAACGAAAGAAACTATTAGCCTAAATGACTATTTGAAGAACGATGCTTGCTCAGTCGAAACCAATCCCCGTGTTTCTGAAAAATTATATTTCGGTTATCATGGACCCGCTCTGAGTAATCAAAAACGAAATCATAAAGAGAAAGAACACTTTTACTCAGAATCAGAAAAAAGGCACTTGAAATTCCTTGGACACATAATGCGGAAAGGAGGTTTAGAAAATTTAACACTCACAGGGCATGACGTAGGGCAAGCAAGATAGGGGAAGTGGGCAAATAACCTACCTGGCGAGCTTGTGTGAACAGATGGCGGAACGGCGCGGGAGCCTTAGCAGAAGTAGAAAAAGTACGAAGAGCGCTAGGAATAGGAAGATGTGGCGAGCCACAATCACCTATTTCCTGACGGATCGCGACACAAATGTTTATACAACAGAAATCAAAGGAAATAATAATAAAAGAAACAACAACAAGAAAGAGAAAAACTGAGTGAAAAAATTGAAGATGATGAAGAGAAATAGAAAAGGAAGGAATAAGAAGCGTTTAAGAAGAAGAAGAAGAAGAAGAAGAAGAAGAAGAAGAAGAAAAAGAAGAAGAAGAAGAAGAAGAAGAAAGACTAAAATGAGATTGAGAGGATAATAAGGAGGAGGAGATAAAGGAGGATACGAAGGAAAAGAAAAAAGACAAATTAAAGGAATTAGAAGCATTGAAGGAAGGAAGAAGGGGAGGGGGAGAATAATAATAATAATAATAATAATAATAATAATAATGAGGAGAGGAGAATAAGGGGGAGGAGACGAAGGAAGATAAGAAGGAAAAGAAAAACGATGGGAAGAAGAAGAAGAAGAAGAAGAAGAAGAAGAAGAAGAAGAAGAAGAAGAAGAAGAAGAAGAAGAAAGACTAGAATGAGATAGAGAGGAGAATAAGGAAGAGGAGACGAAGGAAGATAAAAAAGGAAACGAAAAAAGATGAATTGAAGGAGGAAAAGTTAAAATGAATTGGAATGAATTACAAGCATTTAAAGAAGAAGGGGAGGTGGAGAATAATAATAATAATAATAATAATAATAATAATAATAATGATGATGATGATGAGGAGGAGGAGGAGGAGGAGAGGAGAATAAGGAGGAGGAGACGAAGGAAGATAAGAAGGAAAAGAAAAATGATGAATTGAAGGAGAAGTTAAAACCAATTGGAAGGAATTAGAAGCATTTAAGGAAGAAGAAGAAGAAATTTTCAACGAGATAATCCTATCCACAACCCCGCATCGCAGTAAAATAAATGCCAGTGTTGAATTCACATTTTTCTTTCTCTTAGACTGGTTGTCAACCACGGCTAGAGAACCGGGTATGGAAGGGAAGACTAGTTGTGCGAAAAGGAGAGTAACGAACTAGGCCAGAATTCGAAACCAGTTCGCTGATTTTTCTTTACAAGCCGCTAACCGTTGCGTTGTCTCTCCATACCCACTTACGTCTAACCGTATCATCCTTAAAGCTTGCATTACTTCTTGACCACCAACAATCCCTTTCTTCCTGATTTTTTATACATTTCTATGGTAAAGTCATTAGAAATACATTTACATTATCCACAGCATTTATGCCAGCATTAATTCTAGACCACTAACAATGTCACTCGTTCATAGCATGGCAAGTCCTGGATATGACGAGTCCTTTGATCGACAGATTGGAATTTTGGGGAGCATGGAACCAAATCCACCCTAACCTCTAACCCGGGGTGTAGCACCTGTTAGGGTCCCAGCTATGGGCAAATAGTGAAATCTTAAACAAAATGCCGTGAATGTATAAAAATACATTTTCATAGTAAAAATACTAGCAATACATTTTTATGTAAAAAATAGCAACAATACCTATTTAATAGTAAAATTAGCAACAATACATTTTTAAAGCAACCTGAGCAGCAATACATTTTATCTGTAGTTGAAACCATAAAATTACATTAAAATTATTTACATTTTGGCATTAAATAACCTACAGAGGTTGATATGCCGCTAAACAAAATCAATCAACCAACCAGCATGGCTTTGCGTCCTGGGTAAGACGATAAACTACGTCTAATAGCAAGGCTTCTGATCAGAAGGTTTTGAAGAGCGTGGAACCACCTTTTAATGGTCCCCAGGCTGGTGTTCCCAGGTCCACCCTGACCCGGGGTGGTAGCACCTATTAGGGTCTCAGCTATGGGTAAATAATTAGCCCCCAAACTGGGGCCAAAACACCATGAAAGTGTAAAAATAGGTTTAATACCAGAAATACTTTGTAAAAAAATCATTACCAGCAATAAACTTTTGAAGAAAAATTATTACCAGCAATACATTTTTGAAAAAAAAAAAAAATTCCTGCAATAAAAATTTTGTCGGCATTAAATAACCCATTGAGATTGATAAAATAAACCAAACAAAACTATACATTTTTTGAAAAAAAAATTACCAGCTATATATTTTTTTGAAAAAATTATTACCAGTGATACATTTTTGAAGGAAAAAATATTACCAGAAATACTTTTATGAAGATAAATTTTACCAGCAATAAAAATTGTCGGCATTAAATAACCTATTGTGGTTGATATGCCATAAAACAAACCAAACCAAACCAAACTAGCATGGTTTCTTCACCGTTTTTTCAGTCTCATGATGATGGTATTACAATATTTGACAGAATGGCGAAGAAGATTGGTGACATCCTCTGCGTGTCTCCGTCAGCTACCATTCACATTTTTGGCGATTTCAACATTCAAACAGAACTGACGAAGAGGGAACATATCGTTGTGATTTCTCCATAAGTTACGAGCTGATCCAGATTGTAGACAATCCTACTCGTGTTCCCGATACAGCTGGGCAATATACTAACTTATTAGATCTCTTCCTCACCTGACACCTCTTCCACAGAGGCGTTACCTCCCTTGGGCACCTCAGATCATACTTTGATGTATGTCTAGATTGATGCAAAACCAAAAACCTTCTCAGATGTGCCGTTTCATAAGGCAATCAATCGTTGCAACAGAGCTGATTGGGACAGGTTCAAATCCTACATTGCAGATGCAACTCTCTCAGTTTTTTTCAAAAACGGATTTTGTAGGATAGCCTCCCTGATCCTAGTAGATTTTCTCCAGCATTTTAAGCTTTATTCCTCACAAAATTAACAGTAAAAGCCAAATAGCCAAACCCTGTTCACGCCTGATTGTGATGTGGCACTTAGCCCACCATAATCAATATTACGGTCTGTATCAGGGGAAGACGTGTAGCAGAACACTTACATTATTCAGTCCTGGAAAATGCAAAAAGTAGCCCAAGCCCAGCAAATTTGCGTCCATGTTCTTACAGCGTTTCACCATTTTGGCAGATCTATTATCACAATATGGAATATTTAATAACAAAACTGATGGAAACACGGAGAAAAAGAAAAAAATTAAAATGGGCTAGATTATATACCCGAAACATACATTAAAAAAATCATATTTAAATTTAGAATTCCCAGCGTCTCCCGTTCGTACGCATGCGTAGTCGCATCAACGTAAGCATAAACTTAGTCCGATGAAGTTCTAAAAACAGAACCGCGTCACACGAAACATTTTCTACTTTGGCATACTCCTTTCCCTGAATATATATATATATATATATATATATATATATATATATATATATATATAAATAAAAGTGAACATTGAAGTCAACACTTAGCACTTAGAGGCAACAGGCTGTTTCAGGCTTCGAGTTTTGTTTTTTCTCGGCTATTTATATATACGGGTGAGTGGTGCATTGTGGGTAGTCTATTTTGGCGGTTATTTTGCCGGGAGTCGTTTATTTGTTTATTTATTAGGGCTAAATTATTTTGCTTGTTTTTATTTATTTTTTATTTTTATTTCTTATCATATGTTTATTTTTATTTTAATCGGTGTTTTATTAATGCAGTAATAAACTACGTTAATAAAACACCGATTAAAATAAAAATAAATATATAAGATAAGAAATAAAAATAAAAATTAAAAATTAAATTAAATAAAAACAAGCAAAATAATTTAAGCCAGATAAATAAATAGATAAATCATTAAACGACTTCCGGCAAAATAACCGCCAAAATAGACTACCTACAATTCTTCAGTGACCCGTATATATAAATAGTATGTCTAACATGAAACAGCCTGTCGCCTCTAAGTGTTGACTTCAATGTTCACTTTTATATTTACACACGCTCTATCTCTGATATTGAGCACTTTATCCCATAAATATAACACACTTTAAGAGTATATTTCTTCACACACACACACACACACACACACACACACACACACACACACACACACATATATATATATATATATATATATATATATATATAAAATATGAAAGTGAACATAGAAGTCAACACTTAAAGGCGACAGTCTGTTTCATGATAGACGCAATCGTCAGGCTACGATTGCGTCTAGCATGAAACAGCCTATCACCTCTAAGTGTTGACCTCGATGTTCACTTTTATATTTACACACGCCCTATCTTTGATATTGAACACTTTATCCCATAAATATAGCACACCTAAAGCTTATATTTCTTCATATATATATATATATATATATATATATATATATATATATATATATATATATATATATATATACATATATATATATAAAGGTTAATAGACAGAGTTGAATTGGACCAGGGAACAATAGTATTAAAAAGGGCTCAATACTCGCGTGAAGAAAATAAAAATAAAAAAATAACATGTAGGGCTTTAAACTTTAAAGATCTATAGATCAGTTGATTTCGCTACCTTGGTATCATCAATTGACCCATCAATTAAAAAATAATATAGGGTTCATTTTATATTTAAATAAAGCGTTGTGGGGTCAATTGATAAAAATCGCCTGAGTATATAGTATGGTTGAAACCAAGGAAGCGGATTCAACTGATCTCCTAATTTTTAAAATTAATTTTTAAGGTATACGTATTATATACGGTGGAGTAATGGATAGCGGCTTGGATTGAGGTATCGGAGAGCCGTGTTCGAATCTCAGTCGAATCCATTATATTCAGTTACGTGCTAATATCCTTGGCAAAGGTATGAATTCTCGTCTTCTCCCTCCAGCTATGGGTAAATAGCACGACAGACTGGGTTCTATAGCTTTAGATGGCAACTGGTCTAGGAGAGGGAAAACTCTGAATTCAAAGACACCAGTAAATATGATTTGATTATAGTGGTTAAGCCTTTGTTCAGAACCAACCACACTTTTTCAAGGGCCGAATACAGAGACCTGATGCACTACGTGGTACAAGGTCACCAAACTTCCCTAAGCAGGTTTTGAAGGCAAAGTTGTCCTTCTCCTAGACCAGTTGCCACCCAAGGCTATACAATCCAGTCTGTCCTGCTATTTACCCATAGCTGGAGGGAGAAAAAGAGGATTAATTAATTAAGGAACATATTTAAAGGATTCATTAATTAATTTAACATATTTAGAGAATTAATTAATTAATATTTAGGGAGAAGAAGAGGATTAATTAATAAAGGAACATATTTATTGGTAAAACCATACGCTAAAAAATAAGAAGATTAGCATAAAACCATAGGACATTAAAAAAAATTGAAAATAAAATAATTATTATTCTTTTATTCCAGTAAACCTGCTTTCTTATGTTTACACTTTAAAAACATAAGATTCAGTGGTATCCTGGGAACTACGCTGGTGGTTATTTAGAAAAACAATGTACCTTCCATCTTATGTTGGAGATGAAGGTTTCAATCTTTTTTAATATCGTTAGCTGGTATTGATGCTTACCAAATAGTGGCTAGTTTTTGAGCGAATAATTAATATTTACCTGTTCCATTGCCTACAACTTAAAAGAGAGCCCAATAGTGTTAACTAGAGCTAAAATTATTGTGTTTATTTTAATATCTATACTCGACTCCAGATATAAGTTTGTTTAAATATATTTTTATTTGCAAATTGTACTATCCGTTTATTTTTATATCAGTCGAGTATAGGTATTAAAATAAACATAGTATCTATATCTATATCTATATCTATCTATCTATCTATCTATATATATATATATATATATATATATATATATATATATATATATATGTGTGTGTGTGTGTGTGTGTGTGTGTGTGTGTGTGTGTGTGTGTGTGAATAATGACAAAAAGAAAACTTATTTTATGCGACGCTCTTCATCCTCTGAGGCACTTTTCTTTTGTCTTTATTCAAACTTTCTTTTTACAGATATACTCTATCTGGAATTTGTATATATATATATATATATATATATATATATATATATATATATATATATATATATATATATATATATATCCAGGTAAAATGAGGAAAAATGGAGTATAATTCCACTGTACGTAACATTTAATTCAAAATAGGGCTCAATACAGAGTAGAGCTAAATATTATTTATTTTTTAGGGTATTAAAAGATGTTAAAATTCGCTACAGAATGGCAATTATGTTTCAACACTAATAAATGTGTCTCCACAGGTGATGTTAAACAACTAGTGAGAGAAAGATTAATTCCTCTTTGACTCGATATATAGGTATTAATGTGGATAAATCAAATAACTGGATATTACCAACCGTATATACGTCCATTAGCGTGCATACACAGGTAAGCGAATAAATATTTACTCAATTTAATTTAAGGTGTAAGCAAAACAGTGATCAATGTGGTTAGGCAGAGCTAAGAAGTGTAAATATACATATACCTACGCACACACACACACACATATATATATATATATATATATATATATATATATATATATATATATATATATATATATATATATATATATATATATATATATATATATATATATATATAGTCTAATGGTTAGGAAGCTTGTCTCACTAGAACAATTGCGACTGTGTATTAAGTTCGATCCTCACTAGGTTCCCTATTCTTTCGGCCTTGTGCCACATCTGAGCTACGCTTGGAAAATCATTATATACATATATATATATATATATATATATATGATAAAAAAAAGCTCAAACATTAATATTCCATGTAATATTAGTGTTTGAGCTTTTTTGTTATATTATTACTCTGTCCTGGACATTGAGTTCTACCTGGATTCTATCCTCTTGGAAATTTATATATATATATATATATATATATATATATATATATATATATATATATATGTATATATATATATATATATATATATATATATATATGTATGTACGTATGTATGTATGTAAATATATGTATATTGACCACTAATATTATCAATATATATATATATATATATATATATATATATATATGTATGCATGTATATATATATGTATATTGACCACTAATATTATCAATATATATATATATATATATATATGTATGTATGTATGTATGTATATATGTATATTGACCACTAATATTATCAATATATATATATATATTTGTTGGTGTGTCTGAGTGGGCATGTACACAGGTAGGCAAGATAATGATAGATCTATGTTGTCAGAAACAGCTATGCCATCCCAGTTAACCAAATATTCTTCCGATTCTCATTAATTTTCGATAAACTGGCTTCTTTTAATTCGGATTTTGCGCATGCGTAGGTCTATCGCGGTATTAATAACATCGAAAAGCAACGTCTGCTTCACTGACGTTATCAATTATTTCCTTTGATTCCATTAACTCAGTGCAAATGTATCAATTTATGCGGCTTGCGTTTTGGAGTTAATATCGTAGCATGTAACGACAGGCGACCAGTCAACTATTTGAAGTATTCAATTTGGGGATTATTCAACGTTCAATTCCTCATACGTTTACGTATACCTAGAAAGCCCGCGGTTAATCTGGTTCGATTCCAGCTCATGTTGGCCCGTTTAATATCTACACTTTTATTTATTATTTATGTATATAAATATCTCCACATAGTTATGACTATGTGTAGATATTTGATTCGATTCGAATGATCTGTTTTTACGGCTTATCAACCTTTTATAGCTTATTTAAAACCAGCAAATATTTTGTTTTAGATTGTAAGACTTTTTTGGAGATAATGATGATTTAAGGATACAAATCCTATGAATTAATCCATAGCTGTGATTTGTTACGTTTCCCAAGGTTATTTTGCACGTAAGTGAATATACCGAATCCCACTGGAATTGGAACTCGGCTCTCCGATTAACAATTCTCAACCATTATCCATGACATCATCCTCACATCTAAGTTTTCACTACCTGGTAATCCCCAGCTGTTACCCATTTAGGTACATCGCTGCTTAACTTCAGTGACCGTATGGGAACCGGTGTTTCAACGTGATAGGACCGTAAGCATATACTTTTAAATTTAACTATCCAGAAACCAAGTTCATGGCCGTTAGAACAGCACAGATAAATTGCGAGGGACAGGCTCGTTTCACCTTTCCCTGTTCTTTGCAGTGATTCGCCGAATGGTCAGATTTGTCCACCCTCTGATGTTATCTTTCAACTTCTTTCGTCATCTGCCTCTTTTCCCGTAAGATCGTCTTTCTATATTCGCCTGACCGGTGGAGTAATGGATAGCGGCTCAGATTGAGGTAATCGGAGAGAAGAGTTCGATTTCCAGTCGAATCCATTACATTTACTTATGTGCTAATACTGTTGGGAAAGGTATGAATCCAACTATGGGTAAATAGCAGGACAGACCGGGTTTTGTAGCCTTGGATGGCAACTGGTCTACCGCAGAAAGAAATGCGGGAAAAAATCTACCTCGTCAATCATGTATCACGCGTGGCACATAACTGACTGGCCTGTAAAATTTCAACTACCGCTTCCTGAGGATACTGAGGAGGTTAATGCTAAGATGAATATTCTATGGAAAAAATACCCCATCTTAGCACTGAAAGCAATCATAATCTCACCCATATAATATAAGCTTACAATTATCATTCTTATATAATAAATACCATATATCGCGTTAGTATCATGCCATATATATTGTTTTCTCTTATCAATAAGAACCAGTAGGCAGTATTCTATTAGGTTGGTGCAAAAATAATATCGTTTTTTGACGTTATACGTCAAAAAACGATATTATTTTTGCACCAACCTAATAAATCGTCTGTTCATCTATATTATGGTAGCGGACTGTAATAGTTGGTTATAGTTAATTTTGTTTAGCAGCATATCAACGTCTATGGATTATTTAATACCGAAATTTAAATATTTTGAACGCAATTGTATGCTTTCAACTACAGTTTAAATATATTGTTGGTAATGTTTCTGTAACGTAATCACTCCTGAATTGGCTTCTCGGCTTCAGACGCTTTCTCACAGACTGTCTTTTCTCTAAATATTTTCATGGCTACAGCTCTGCCCAGACTGCATGAATTTAAGCGTGCAACTCGATTGGCATCTAGGTTCCACCCATTTAATGTTGAAATAGTTAAATGCAACTGCCACTTCTACCCCAGCAGTTTTTTTTTGTTTTTTTTTCTCGCACTTCCCGACATTGGAAAACCCTTCCTCTCACTTGCTTCTACAATCTACAAAAATTTAAATGCAACGACAATCGCCATTTTCTGTTGCCTTGATTCCTGTCCTTTTATCCTTTATCTCCCCCTACACCTACACTTTTCTCTCACTTTCGCTCTCCGTAACCCCCTGTGTGCTAGTGGCACTCCTGCTTTGCTTGGGATGAAATGCTTTAAAAAATATGTATTGTTGGTAAGTTTCTATATAAACATGTATTTTTTATCTAAATTATATTTATATAAAAATATATGTTTATATTAGGTTGGTGCAAAAATAATGACGTAATAATGTCGTTTTTTGACGTTACAAAATACGTCAAAAAACGAAATTATTACGTCATTATTTTTGCACCAACCTAATACTTTCATAGTATATCGTTTTTGTTTAAGGGTTTACTATTTTCCCATAGCTGAGGCCATAACAGGTGCTACCACCCCAAGTCAAGGTGGACCTGGGGAACAACAGCAATTAACAGGTGGTTCCATACCCAGGACTTAGACTGTGGTAGTGACAATACGAAAATGCAGTGTACATTTCTCCATCTTTAATTTTGTGTTCATTTGGGTACCATATATCTTTGATGCAAATGTTTCGAGCATTTGTGGGGAAAAATATTTTATTCCTATCATTAAGTTTTTTTCTTGGTTTTCCATGAATTTACAACCGCTTTCAGAAAAAAAACAACTTGTGTATTCTATTATAAACTAGTTTAAAAGCCACACTCCGTGGGAACCTTTAAGCTAGCTCCTGCGTAGGGCAAATTGGGCTTCCAGCCCCAAACTAAAGGGACCTCTGGTCCAGTTTAAAAACAGCAATGATAATTTTGAAGAAATGGCTTTGTATTCCTCAGTTCACCCCATGCAACTTCAAAACATCATTTTCGCTCTGATTCAGGCTATAAGTTCAATTCCGACCAAAAGACCGAATGGCCGAAATTCCAAATCAGGCCGAAAATTGAGTTCTCTTACTTTAATTCTGATCCCATGGCATTTTGAAGAAATAAAATTGATTTTCTCAATTCATAAAATTTTGAAGATATTTTAAATTGAATTTAAAACAAAAAAAAAATTCCCAATGTTTTTCTGTTACTTTAAACGCGATATAAATTAAAAACTCTTAAAATCACTAAATTTTTTAGTGATTTTAAAATTTGAATTTTTAACAGTTCCCTGCTCATCCAGACACAAATCGCAATCCTGGATGTTCAAGCAAAAGATCAAGAGCATATTTTTAATCTAGGGATCATCCTGATCCCAAAATGTATAATATGTCTATGTAGAACAAATGTGGCCATCGTTAGAGTGGTTTCACGCACAAGGATGGAGAAAAAGAATTTGTTTATTTATTTAAAATAAAGATTCCAATTTGATTAAACGTATTCTTTGAGGAAATTTTCGATATCTTGAAATTTTTGGAACTGCTGGCTAGATATGGGATGTTGCCTGGAACTAAACAGCAACTTGGAAATGGTAATTCTGAAGAATATACCACCCCGTTAGTTGCCTTGCATTTGCAACAGGGAGCGATTACAAATTATTTGCATTGTACGCAAAAGAGCATTTCCTTTTCCAATGTGCCATTCAAACAAGAATTACGCAGTAACAATTTGTATACTTTCCAACGGTTTGTTTTATAAAGAATTTTCTTTTGGATCAATAAATACAGAAAACTTAAAACTTCAATTGGGATGTCGAAGACTGTCCTGGATCTACCATGTAATGTTCAAACGAGCTTAATCTTTTAGTTCCACCCGTTCAGACCTTTACAGCTAGGACCACCACGCCTCATTTCCATTCGTATTCCATTGGTAAGGAGGAAGTTCCTTCCTCCTTATCAGCTTTTTCACCAGAGAACCATTATTTGTGGAACAGTCTCAACGAGATCACTAACATTTTTCCTACGTATTTTCATAATATACAGCAAACTCATTAAGTAACGCTCTACCTTGAGTGGTTCTTGGGCCTTGTATTGGGTGAAAATTTAGTAATAGAAAATCCATTTTTAACACCGGTTCTTATATTGTTAAAAAATGACTTTTTTCTGTGTCCAGCAGAAAGAGAAAGGTTTGGTTTGGTTTGGTTTGGTTTGGTTTGGTTTGGTTTTTCAGCATATCAACCTCAATAGGCTATTTGATGCCAACAAGATTTTTATTAGTGGTAATATTAGGTTGGTGCAAAAATAATGACGTAATAATGTCGTTTTTTGACGTTATACGTCAAAAAACGACATTATTACGTCATTATTTTTGCACCAACCTAATATTTTTTTTCCAAAATGTATTGCTGGTAATACTTTTTCCAAAAATGTACTGCTGGTAATATTTTTTTTTTCAAAAATGTATTGCTAGTATTTTTCTCTTTTTAAAAATGTACGGCTGGTAATAATTTTTCCAAAAAAATATTTCTGGTATTAAAACCTATTTTTATACTTTCATAGTGTTTTGACCCCTTGCGAGGGTTAACTATTTGCCCATAGCTGGGGCCTTGACATGTGCTAACACTTCTGGTCAGGTTAGAACACCAGCAATTAAGTGGTGGTTCCACGCTCATCAAAGCCTCCTGACCAAAGGTCTTACTGTTGGATGTATTAGATTGGTGCAAAAATAAAAAAACGACATTATTACGTCATTATTTTTGCACCAACTTAATAGTTTATCGTCTTACCCAGAACGCAAAAGAGAAAGAAAAGTGCTGACAAACGTTCTGTTTTATTAGTTATGTGGAACCGTTTTACCAGCTTTTGAATTTTATCCACGGTTAGTTACCACAGTTAGTTACCACGGTTTGACTGCCAGGGGTCAGTTAGGAAATCTGATTTCAACGCCAACTTTATAATAGCCAACTTAGGCAATAATTTGTTTTTCAAATGCTTCGTTAATGTGTTATATTTTCAATACTTTTTCCCTTAAAAACATTGTTTTTAGTCACCTGTACGATTTTTTCATTCCTGCTTCAGACGCCAAATAACAGTTATTAAAAAAAAAATACTGATGGTTTTAGCCTTGATGGCAAGCCATGACCCCAAAAATAACTCCTGCTGGGCGCCATAATATAATCTGCTAAACGTGAGTTACCTCGCTAATGTGTTAACTGCTTACTACTCTTAACTGCTTTGTTGTCCATGACAATAGTAGTTTTAATCGTGAGTAAGATGTTTCACAGATCTAGATTCAACCTCTCAATATCAACTTCAGCACTCAACGGCAACGTGGGGTTCAAGACGCTTAATGGAGGATCAGCTAATCTGAAAGTTTGAATTCAGTTCTCCTTCTCTTACGTCGGTTGCTACCCAAGCACCGTCTACTGGTCGTTTAATCCATAGCTGGGTAGGTGATAAGTGAGAATAGTAATGGTAATATTAGCCGTTTCCTTATAAGGAAACATTAGGCATTCATTGACCTAGCAATTTATACTACTTTCGGTTGAAACTTATAAAACCTTTACCTTAAAACAATTCTTCAGGAACATACGTTCCTCAAGTTCAGTGGCAGTTATCGCTCTTTCCAATATTTATAGGAGTTCCTTTTCTAACTTTTTTTTGGACTGGTGTGGAATATCAATATCTTGATTATGTCATTTTTTTTTTTTTTCGTGTTGCATGTGCTATCCATTTTAGTTGTTGCTGCTATTGAAAGTGCTCAAGTTATGTGGTTTCTGTTATTTGGTACAGTTATTTGCGATTCTGTAGCGCCAGGCCACAAGTTTCGAAGGTCTACAGATTTCATTAGCTCAAAGCCTTGTTTTAACCATCGATCTTAGAAATTGTTTGTATACAGCAGAGAGTTTAGATATTTCTGAACGGATTTGGCGCCATGGCTTTCATCCACTTGAAACTTGACCTGACTTGACTATTTAAGAACACGTTTCCGGTTAAAGTAGCAATTTATGATGTTGAGCTAAACTATCTCAAGCGAGACTATTCTACATTCAACTTCCTTATCTCTTATACAATTCATGTCTTCTTCAAGCTATACCTGAATAAACTCTGATTACTCGTTATATTTCCCTAAAATTATACAAAAGATACTGTCGGGAACTTCTACATCAAACTAGCGTTATTATTTTATTACTGTCGTCTGCTGTCTCTCATTCAAACAAGTCTCATATTCTGCCCTCAAACTTTGCTCACAGAGTAACGAACAAAAAAACAAAACTAATAATAAAACTTGGAGAATGCTTGATAAAAAAAATAAAATAAAATCCCAATCAGCAATCAGATATTTCCCATCCTGCCATTAAGATTTTCTCAATTAAAGACTTCCGGTCTCAATAAAAAGGCGTTATAAAGAGAAAACAGAGGGGGATGTAAGCATGAGCATGCGCACAAGCAACCTCTGCGTTTTCAATACATGGAAGAAGAATAGTTAACAGCTGCTTTTCTTATTGATAATTTCTTAGCTTAATTTATTAGTCAAATGATTTATTCCCTGTTCCATGCTTTCATCCGTTCGTTCATTCGTTCATTCTTGTATTCTTTTGGTTTGTTATCAAACTAATTTCCTCAGTATCAGGTAAAGTAAAAATAAAACAAATAAACCGACGAATACATTTTTCTTCTACGCACAAGCCTGCTTGAGTATTCGATTTTTCAATTTAAGCTTGTTAAGAATAATTGACATTTTTCTTCTTTTTTTTTCCATTTCTTTCTTCGATTTTCTGATGTTTTTCGCAGACAATCATTTAATTTTTTTTTTTTTTAGACAGTTTCTTTACCATATTTATTGTTAATCTCTTCTTCACCTCCTGCTGCAGCTCCTACGACTCCATATTAATAACCATTATAATATGCTTTTCACACCAGCTGAATCCGGTAATTTGTACCATGACTACGACAACAACAACGACGATGACAACTACTACTACTAAAATTCATTATTATTATTATTATTGTTGTTTTTGTAGTAATAGTAGTTGTTGTTGTAACAACAACAACAATAATTGTCGCTTCGCCGACGGCAAGTTCTAATTTTAAATCTAAATTGTTTGTCCATTTAAACTACCACACTTGTTAAATATATTCAGTTTAAATAGATTCGTAAAAATGGTTTCAAAAGGCCGAACAATTCCTGTTATTCAGGGATTGTTACCAGACATAGATGTTTTTGTCTCTCTTGTTTTTCTGCCTAGGATTGGCTTTCCGGTTTCTTCTAAAGTCTACTTCAACTCTATGCTTCTAACGTCTACGCCTGAACTCTGACATTCTATTTACTATTTATTCTTTTCTCTTCTCAATAAGGAGTGGATAGATTTGCTTATCGCCAGGTTCACACTCCTTCTTGATCTTTTGGAATGTACTTATCCACTGTTTTCTTTGAAACTCAAATTGTGCATGTGTGTGTGTCCATATGTTTAGATACACATGTAACTCACTCATGCGCAAAACACACACGTATATATATATATATATATATATATATATATATATATATATATATATATATATATATGCATTACATATTTGAATTATTTGTTTAATGGTATATCAACTCATTATGGGTAATTTAACGCTGAAATTTAGTTTTCTTGGGAAATTTGAAGTAATAAAAATAAGATATATGCTATTCTGCTTGAAAACATGGTAGATGATACTCAGCTTTTGTGCATATATATATGTTTGTGTGAACGTAATTACTAGAGACGGTAATATGTGTGATTTATGTTGTATTTTTTTAAGGTTATATTTTGGAATACAATTTGACTTAAGAAATTGTTTGATATATATGGATTAATGTCATGAAAGAGTTCTTTCATGTTGGTTGGTTGATTTTTTTTATCGTCACATCAACCTCTGTGGGTTATTTAATGACGAACTCTAAATACTTGGAACACAATTGTATGGTTTCAACTAAATATATTTTGAACGCAATTGTATGTCTTCAATTACAGATAAAATGTATTGTTGTTAATTCACTATAAAATGTATTACTGGTCATACTGCTTTAAAATTGTATTGTTGATAATTTTACTATAAATATATATTGTTGCTAATTTTTTAATATAAATATGTCATTTTATTATATAAAAATGTATTTTTATACTTTTATAGTGTCTTGTTTTGTTTGGTAGGGTTCACTATTTGCCCATAGCTGGGACTCTAACAGGTGCTACCACCTTGAGTCAGGGTGGACCTGCGAACAACAGCCATTAAGTGTTACTACTCCCCTCAAAACCTCCATTCTCCTGATCTGAGAACTTACTGCCGGTTGCATTACATACGTGTATGATAAATCAAACACAGACAGCGTATGACGGACAGAGAAATGGCTCAGCTTTTATAATACTAGAATTTTTTGACAACACGCTTCAGTGTGTTAAAATCTTTACAATATTTAGTATTGTTGAAGCTATTGAAAATATTTTTGTCGATATTTATAAACTCTACGTTTTGTTTAATTTCACAAACCAATTGATGAACTTTGAATAAGCTGATTTGTTTGGAAAAATACTTTGACAAAAACCCTACTTTGCAGTTTAAGTTAATTTCTTAGGACTTCATGGTAAACAATATTTTTTTAAGAAAATTTCTTTTTTTTCCTTTTTAGTAATGAAGAATACATTCTTAGGATTTCTTACTCTTGAGCATACAACATACAACCGGCCATGCGTAAATATTTCTTTCTGGAGTCGAATTCCAACTTTTTGAAGTGTTTGGCCATGTGATTGGTTTATAGTTTTTGCAAACGTATTGAAACTGGATTCTTGTATATAAATACTTAAAAGATATGCAAAAAACAATATTAAATTTTTATTATTAGGTTGGTGCAAAAATAATGACGTAATAATGTCGTTTTTTGACGTTAAAAATACGTCAAAAAACGACATTATTACGTCATTATTTTTGCACCAACCTAATAAATAAGTATTTGTTATTTAAATAATTAAATTCTGTATTACTAGAATTTGTTTTTCAAACAGGCGGATGTGTGTTGAAATCCTCACAATATTTAGTATTGTTGAAGTTATTGCTAACATTTTTGTTGATTTTTATAAACTCTACGTTTCGTTCAATTTCGCAAACCAGTTGATGAAATTTGAATAAGCTGATTTGTTTGGAAAATACTTTGTAGTTTAATAATTTCTTTAATTTAATTTTATAGGACTTCATGTTGAACAATATTTTTTTAATTTGGTTTCGATCAATCAGTGCATGCCTATTTTACAGGGTGTGACGGACAAACTAACGGAAGTCACCGAATTTTATATATAGCCGCCTCTTCTATTCCAATAGCTTCATGTCTCGCACTTCCCGTCTGTGGAACCCCCTTCCTCTTACTTGCTTCCCCGGTAGCTATAATCTCCAACTATTCAAATGCAATGTCGATCGACATCTTCAGATGCCAGAATCTATTCCCCGTCCTTCTCTTCACCCTTTCCTCTATCACGCCTCTTTACTCTTGCTCCCACTCTATGTAACCCCTTGCGTACTAGTGGCACTTGCTTGGTGTGAATTAACTTATATATATATATATATATATATATATATATATATATATATAAGTTAAGTTAACCGTCTAAATAGGTCAAGTTAACCGTCTAAATAGGTCAAGGTCTGGTCACTCCTCCTCCCCCAATACATAGTATGCTTGAGAGAGATATGAAATTAATCCCTCCCTATACTCTACCAGGTCTCTTTAACTACTCCTTTTACACTCTCTGTTAAATTACAAAAACTTACACTACCCATCAATTTTAATTTCATTTTTCATTTCATTTCATTTTTGGAAGTGCTATCTGATGATCCGGCGTCCTTTAAAAGTGCTCTGGTGAAATAAATTATTATAATGGTACCTTTAAGTGGTCTGTTTTTCTTTTAAATATTAGCTCTGGATTTATATTGAGCTCTCAGGATTTCATCCTCCTTGGGATTACCTATACGGATTACCAAGTTCTTCATAACTTATATATATATATATATATATATATATATATATATATCCATTGGCATATAATCTAAGTGGATCCTAGTAATATCAAATATTAAAACTGATCCACAAAAAGACCCCAATGTATTTATTATAACAGAGCATATAAATTGCACTACAAAATCCCAAATTACTTCATATGGAAAATATAAAGATAGAAGATAGATCATTATTATTATTAATATTACTTTCTTGTAGTCGGTGTTGGTTGTGGTGCTTCACAAGAGTACTATCTGGTGGCTTTCGATGGAGATCAGCTGATAGTAAATCTCAATAGTTCGGCATTTCTCATATTAAAGTTCACCCAGTACAGGGCTCGATAGCCACTCAAGTTAGAAGGTGACTGTTAAAATGGTTATGAAGGATGATGTGTGTGATATGAATGAAAGAGGAAGTGGTATAAAGTGAAGAGGATAGATAAAAAAAACACACCCTCTAGCGCCGGTGATATTTTATAAAAGGTTAAGATTTAACGTGGTCCCCTCGCACCAATAGAGGTCAGTGACAAAAATTACACAGCTTCATTGGTATTATCTCATGACACGCCTCGGGCAACAGGTGTTAATACTGGTTCTCCTCCTCCTCTTAACGCGATGAGAGAGATACTGGTTGAGGAGTGATCCCCTGGAGTTGAGCCACTATACTTGTTTTTACGACAAACAACAAATGATTACAAAGACCCCTCCATGTTGCCACGTGGACGACTATGATTTTTACTCGTGTTTCCAATTTTTTCAAACTCGTTGCAAGGAACTTTGAGTATTCCAAGCTTGCCAATAATGATGGGTATAATTACTACTTCCCTGTTTCAGTTTGGATGTCAAAGTCACAAATAATTTTCTAGTTTCATTTACTAAGACAGTTTTGGTTATTATGAATTATTTTTTATTTTTTCTGTTATTTAAAATATTTCTTTCAATACTTCCTTAAAATGTTTCTCATTAATATTTCGTTTTCTCTATTCCTTCTTCGTATCCTTTATCTCTTCCTATTTCTTCTTCTTCTTCTTCTTTAAATGCTTCTAATTCCTTCCAGTTCATTTTAGCTTCTCTTCCTTCAATTCATCATTTTTGTTTTCCTTTCTATCTTCCTTCGTCCCCTCCTCCTTATTCTCTTCTCTATCTCATTCTAGTCTTCTTCTTCTTCTACTTCTTCTTCTTCTTCTTCTTCTTCTTCTTCTTCTTCTTCTTCTTCTTCTTCTTCTTCTTCTTCCTTCCATTTCTATTTCTCTACATCATCTTCAAATTTTTTATTCACTTTTTCTCTTTCTTCTTCTTGTTATTATTTTTATTATTATCATTTTCTTTTAATTCTGTTGTATACGCATTTCCTTCCGGGACCCAACCAGAGACCTATGGTCAGATATGGCTTCATGACATTTTCCACAGAGTATTTTTGCAATAAATAAAAACCCGAGATCACACACATATTACATACATAAAGATTCTCGTAATGTGTAAGCTGTCGAAACTTTTTCCAATTATTATCATAATTATTATTATTATTATTATTATTATTATTATTATTATTATTATTATTATTATTTTGCCCGGTTTTTGGTTTCCAGCCGGAGAACTTGCCTAATGGGCTTTCTCTATAAAGTCATACAACCTCATACACAAAGCACCAAGCATCGCAGACTTCTGAAGCGATGGGACGCTAGGCTCTATTCCGATTATTATTATTATTATTATTATTATTATCATCATCATCATCATCATCTTCTTTGCTTTTATTGGTGCATTCCTTTCGTTTCAGATTGATTAATTGATTCGTTTTTAATCAATTTTTTGCAGGTTATTTAAAGCCAGGAAACATTTTAGATTGTAAGAATTTTTGTGGGGGGGGGTAGATAATAAGGATTTACAGATACACGACTTACTAATTAACCTATAGCTGGGGGTGGGTAGAAATGGATTCATACTTTTCCGAGAGTTATTGATGCGTAAGGGAATATAACGAACCGGAGTGGAATTGTTACTCGGCTCTCTGATTAACAATTTCTTGCCATTATCCATTACACCAGTCGTATATCCAAACTTAAAGCATCTGGTATTCCCAAGCGGTCACACATCTAAGTACTGACCAGGCTCGACGTTGCTTAACTTCGGTGATCTTTAAAATTGGAACTCGGCTCTCCGATTAATAATTCCTTGCTTTTATCCATTACACCAGTCGCACATTCAAGTTTTCTGTACCTGATATTCCAAAGCTGTCACCCATCTAAGTACTGACCAGGATCGACGTTGCTTAATGTCTGTGATCTCTTCAAATTGGAACTCGGTTCTCCGATTAACAATTCGTCGCCATTATCCATTACACTATTCGCACATCCAAACTTACAGCACCTGGTATTCCCAAACGGTCACCCATCTAAGTACTGACCAGGCTTGACGTTGCTTAACTTCGGTGATCTCTTCAAATTGGAACCGATTAACAATTCGTTGCCATTATCCATTACACTATTTGCACATCCAAACATACAGCACCTTCTTCTTCTATATGCTGTATCCTCTCAGGACGTTGGCGTTGGCTATCTTTACTAGTCCTTTTACTCCCCACTTTCTCTCTCTCTCTCTCTCTGCATTCACCGGAGCATTATGATCATCATCTTTGCCATTTTAATTTCATCTCTTCCCCCTCTCCCTTCGTTTCAAAATTCCTGTTACCACCACTTTCTTTTCCTCCTACTCTTCTCCCCCTTTTTCTTTCAATCCCATTCCTACTTTCCACGCCGCCCGACCGCATAGATTTCATTACAACTCCTACTCCAACCACCCTGCCTACTTACCTCCCTACCTGACTACCTCCCCGCGTTTCCCTAGCAACCGATCTCGACATGCATGATCCAATGTATTGAGACGTGTGTCGCTGCCTGCATGCCCGGAATTCTTCTGATCTACGCGAACGTTTCCTTCAGTCAGTTCTATAAAGCTGCACACGTCGAAAAAAAACAAAACAAAACAAAAAAAAACAAGTCTTGGAGAAAGTGTAGCCCAAACTGATGCAAACGGACCCCACACTCTTGCTCTTCCTGCACCCACCATACCTCTCTATATAAATTCCACACAACCACTCATTCTGTCTCTATCTCTATCTTTTCTTCACAGACATTCAAAGAGAGAGAGAAGCAATAACATTTTAATAGGGGCGAGTGTTTCTACAGCGAAAATAGTCTAGTTGACAAGAACATCGTGCATTTAGGGAGGAACAGCTTCATATCTTATTGTAGTCGGCAGGATTTTTAACAACACAACCACGCTATTTACTGATCTATTCTTACATAGTTCTGTTATATCACAATCTATATCCAACGGTTGTTCATGTTTCAGTCTTTTTAAATTTACCTATGAAAAATATCTATCTATCTATCTATCTATCTATCTATTTGAGTGTTTGCCTGTTTTTATACCCATATCTACCAATACTATCGATATCTGATACTGTCCATATCTATCTATCTATCTATCTATCTATCTATCTATCTCTCTCTCTCTCTCTCTCTCTCTCTCTCTATATATATATATATATATATATATATATATATATATGAAGAAATATACTCTTAAGATGTGCTATATTTATGAGATAAAGTGCTCGATATCAGAGACAGCGCGTGTGTAAATATAAAAGCAAACATTGCAGTCAACACTTAGAGGCGATAGGCTGTTTTCATTGCGTCTAGCATGAAACAGCCTGTCACCTCAAAGTGTTGACCTCAATGTTCACTTTTATATATACTTATATGTATATCAATTAAGTGGTGCACTTTAATTTATACTACAATGAATCAATCATACAAAAAGTAAATTAGTCCAGTTAATGAGATAATACCAGAATTTTACCAAAAACAAAATAGTTTCCATACCTGATGATGACCGGAGAACCTGTCGAAAGTACTTGCATATTTGAGGAAGACCTAATACAGTTTATAATTAATTTAATTTTAACATTCTTCGAGTGGTTAGTGGGTTAATGAATTTTAAAAATTTAGTTAGCGAAGTGAATTAACCATTTTATTTCATTAACTTTACTAATTTTATTTTTTGTATGAAGGATTTATTGGAATACACATGCACGCGCGCGCACACACACACACACACACACACACACACACATATATATATATTCAATTCTATGGATATTAGTTTGTAAACAAACTTATTCAGTTGTATGGCCATTAGCTTGCATATGAATATGTTAGTTTTAACACTGATATTGAGCACTTTCCACTAAGTACTGCGCATATAATATATATATATATATATATATATATATATATATATATATATATATATATATATATATTATGTGCGAAGTAGTTAATGGAAAGTGCTATATATTTATCATATATATATATGTATATATATATGATAAAAATATAATTTTTAGGTATACTATATTAATGATGTAAATGCTCGATGTTAGGGATTGAGCATATGTAAATATGGAAGTGGACATTGAGGTCATTGATGGCCTGACAGTGTTGTTTAAGCATGAAATAGGCTGTTAAACTCAATGCCCATGTATATATATATATATATATATATATATATATATATATATATATATATATATATATATATATATATATATAATTATTTTTTTAAAAAAAAAATTTATAACATAAATATGTTATAATTTTTTTTTTTTTAAATAATAATTATATCTGCTCTACTTTGTATAGAGCACTCTTTTAAGAATAGTAATTGTTGGTTATTGGAATTCATTCCATATACACCAATAATATACTTGGGTATATATATATATATATATATATATATATATATATATATATATATATATATATATACATACACACACACACACAGAGACGCATTGCGGGTGGATAGGTGTTTGTGGAATATTTGTTACACTTTTCTATATTTCTGTCTATTTTACTTGTTTCAGTGAAAGTTTAATTATATATATATATATATATATATATATATATATATATATATATATATATATATATATATTCAATAAAGGTGCAATTAATTTACAAATTCATGAATTATTCATACAAAAAACAAATACAAAGTTTAATGATTTAATTGGCGTGAAATCCATCTTCGCGAACAATTCAAATAATATACAAAAACCCCGAATCTGTTTATGAATGAAAAGATCCTTGTTTTATAAATTTGTATTTGTTTTTTGTACGAATATATATATATATATATATAATTATTTATTTAAAAATAAATAATTATATTTATGCTCTACTTTCGTATCGAGCACTATTTTTTAAAAATAATAACAAAAATACTAAGGAACTTTGGATTATTTACCAAACCAGTTTCTTTCCTATTTTCTACAATATTTTCACACACACACACACACACACACACACACACACACACACACACACACACACATATATATATATATATATATATATATATATATATATATATATATATATATTGATTTTGTACTTTATAAGCCACTATGAAACAGTTTTTTTTTTAATTTTATTGTGCCCTGTCGGTTTCATTGTTTTTAAAAAATATCGCTTCTTCACACGTCATGTCAATCTTTTTTCTGTTACTTTGTTAAATCCTTCTTTCCATTTGATTATTCCTTCATTTCAAATCGATATTTGTTAATAAAAGTTATTATAACTACACTCATTTCTCCAACTATCATTCACTAATTAAAAAGTAACATCAAGCCTGCTCTTAAGCCGAGATAGATAGACATTTCTTACCAAACTTAACATGGTATTTACGGTTTCAAAATAATTTTACAATTTTTATTCTTTACATTAATAATGTAGCCCCCGGATAATATAATGACTACCATGGATTGTCGTTGATTATTTATGAACGGCTAATATTTTTCGCTTTAATTTTAATTGCTTAAAATAATTAAAATGTATGAAATACCGATCAGAAATAAATAGGGGATAAGAAATCATTTAATAAAAATCAAGATAATATTACTACTAATAATATTCTTCTTCTTCTGTATGCCATGTTCATTCAGAACGTTGGTGATCGTGACTCTCCACAATTTCCTGTCCTTTTTAGGTCTTAATATATTTTGTCTTTTTGTTATCTCTCCTAAATCCTGTTCTGTTATCCATTTACTCAAGCTCGTTAGGTAGGTTATGCGTTGTTTTTCTGTATCCATCTGGCCTTCAATCTGTCCTGTGAGTCTCAAATTTTCCAAGCCATTTTTCCTCATTATGTGCCCTAGAAATTTCAATAGTTTCTTTCTTATGTCAAGCATAGATGACCTTTTTCATCTGTCTATATTTCTGTGATAATGTATTGTAACACTATTTACATCTTTCTAACTGTTGTTCTCATCTTTATTGCCATATTCACGACGTTTCGGCCGTTAAACGCCCTGGCCTTCTTCAGGTGATATATGTTGGAATTTCGAACCACGTGCCATGCCTTTGGATATCTCAGTTTGGATATTTCATTTTGGATATCTCCGTTAGTAACTCAACTCTCTGAGTGTTTGTTTCATCTGCTGTAACCAGGCCTTTAACTCACAATTCTTTGGAGTAAGTCAATTTTTGAATCACTCAACCAACGCTTTTATCCAATGGGCTATGTGTCTTTAGAGTAATTTACAAGGAAGGACGGAGCGTACAACGGCCGAAAATGTCATGAATATGGCAATGAATAAAAGGACAAATCTGAACGATTAAAATAGTGTAAATAGTTACAATACCCCATTTCAGAAATAGACAGATCGTGAAGAAGGCCGGAACGTACAACGGCCGAAACGTCGTGAATATGGCAATATAGGTAAGGACAACAGTCCGAACGATGTAAATAGTGTAAATAGTTACAATAATCTCAGAAATATAGACAGATCCTGAAGAAGGCCGGAACATACAACGGCCGAAACTTCGTAAATATGGCAATATATGTCAGGACAACAGTCCGAACGATGTAAATAGTGTAAATAGTTACAATTATCTCAGAAATATAGACAGATTCTGAAGAAGGCCGGAACCTACAACGGCCGAAACGCATAAAGGCCGAAACGTTGTGAATAGGACAATAAAGATAAGGACAATAGCCCGAATGATGTGAATATTGTAAGTAAATGTCCTATTTGTTTGCATTTATATTAAAAATTCGTTGTTTCTCACATGTTCGGTCCAATGTATTCTCGGCATTTTTCTGTAGAACCACATTTCTGTTGTTTTAAGTAAAAAACGTCGATAATTTACATAGATGTCGTAGACAACCGGTATTTGTGTTTAGCCTAGCCGCATAATTTTCTTAAAATTCTTAATCCGTTTAATCCACTAATTTTTTTCTTTTATTATCTTTGAATTGTGACTTCTTAAGAATATAGCGGAGTGGTTTCTAACTGTTTTACCAAACAAGTTTTAAATACAGAAACGTCTTTCTTGTAGACTGGCTGTCAATCAAAGCTATAGAGTCTTCCCAGCCAGAGAAGAAATCGATTTATACTTTACCGGAGGACACTAGTTTGAAATTAAATGCAACAAACTTGGCCGAAATTTGAACTCATCACCTCGATTCCATTTTTCGTGGCAATAACCGTTACACACAACTCCATAATATTGTAATATTATGCTGGTGCAAAAATAATGTCGTTTTCTCACATATGTTACTAAGTGAGAAAACGAAATTATTTTTGCACCAACCTAATAATAAAGGGTAAAAATAGCTGGGTTTACTGCATTGCATCAAACCCAGTTAGTCTACGTTTGGATTTATATGATGGTATTTAAAGTTTCTACAGTGTAACCCGGATATAAGAGACCCTGATATAAGAGAAACTCGGATATAAGAGAGATTTTCTCTGGTCCCAAATTAGAGCCTGTGTTAATGTATATAAATTAGACCAAACCCGGATATAAGAAAAACCCGGATATAAAAGACTTCTTCTCCGGTCCCGACAACTCTCTTATATCCGGGTTATACTGTATAAACTAATCGCTACAAGATTGTTATACGCTGATTTACTCGGACTAGCGTTCTTATGATGTTTGTTATTGCAGCTACGTTTCGGCAGTTGTACCCTTCGGCCTTTTTAATGTGTTAATTATAGTTTTTAATCTGGGAATTTTAAGCGCAACCCTTTATTAAATCCAAGGACAAAGATTATTTTCATTCCGTTGTCCATGCCGAGAGAACACATGTATCAGTTAATTCTTTTCCAATGAGCCGGAGTATATGACATTTTTTTAACCTAACCCAGGGATTGAACTCACGTCTTCCAGGTAACTTGGTTTACTTAACCATCTCTAGAATAGTGCGATAGCGGGAGCTTAGAGCCTGAAACCTGATGTCACTTTTTTTGCCTCCTTAAATGAACTAAAGTATATCTAGAATAAATAGGTGGTAAAATTTGTCTACTGCCTAATCCTCGGATACGACCTACCGTAAATGACGATGCACTCTACCAAGCAACCCACTTACGGTCTGAAGCAATTAATTCCTCAAGCTACATACAGTTTTATTTTAACCTAAAGAGTGGGGGTATCTATCTAATTTGTATTCATAAAGAAGATATTTATATAATTTCAAAATTTTAAAGGTGCATTAACCTACAAATCACTCGATGAATGCAATGATCCTTGTTTTTAAAAATTAAAAAAACTTATGTCATTAACTTTACTAACTTACTTTTTGTATGAATGATTCATTGTAATATAAACTGAACTGCACCACATATTTGATTTAAAAGAACTGATCCGACGTGCAAATTTTCGGGATAACAACTGAGACATTACTCTATATATTGAACTGTTTAGTTCATGTAATATTGACTGATAAACTCCTACAACAAAAAATTCTCAAACTGCCATATTAGTAAAAAACAATCACTCTCTTAAATTTAAAAAAAAAAATCAACCTTGCGACTGCACTCTCCAAATGTTTGTATTCCATTAAAAAATAACACATTAAAAAAACAAAAACATTTCGATTCGCATTACTCTCGGATACTACCTGAATTTTACCAAAAACGAAATAATTTTCATGCCTGAAGATGACTGAATGTACAGTTGAAAGTACTCGCATATTAAAGTAAAAGAGCTTATACAGCTTATAATTTTTAAAAACAAGGCACATAACATTCATCGAGTGATTTGTAGGTTAATGCGCCGTTAAAATTTTGTTAGCGAAGGGATTTCGTTATTTTATATCATTAACTTTACTAATCTACTTTTTGTATGAATGACTCATTGTAATATAAATTGAACTGCACCACATATTTGATATATATATATATATATATATATATATATATATAGATAGATAGATAGATAGATATTCTTAATATAAATCTTATGAGTATGAAAAACTATACTCGCTCGGAAAACATTCGGTATATTGATTTGCAAATACACAAGCCAAAATCAAAGGGAAAAAAAAGTATATAAAAAAGAAAGAACTAAGAACATGTACGTTAACCGAAAATAATCGTCCAGCATACGAATTCAAGGCCCAAAGAAAAAAAACCCCGGAGCGAGTACCCAAAATAACTAAATAAAGTGCTCAATATAATGAGTAGAGCAGACCTAGCTTAGCTTATATATAGCTTATATATATATAGCTTATATATATATATATATATATATATATATATATATATATATATATATATATATATATGTATGCATGTATGTATGTATGTATATGTATATGTGTGTGTTAAAATAATAGGAAAAAACAATGAGATTTATAATTCAGAATTCTTAATTTTAATTAACAGCAACATCTCAAAATATCAAATTTGTCTGGACTTATAAAGTAAGTAAATCAATTTCTAAATAGTTATTCTTAGTATCGCTTGATAATGAGACGGGACTTTGTATTTTAAGTTTAATTTTTATTATTGAATTTGAATTGAAGTTTCATTCTGGTGTTGCGATGATTATATATTAAAAAAAAACAATTATATATATATATATATATATATATATATATATATATATATATATATATATATATATATATATATATATATAAGTGAATATTGAAGTTAACACTTAAAGGCGACAGGCTGTTTCATGCTAGACGAAATCGTCCGACCACGAGTGTTGTTTTTATCTTTCTCGGTTATTTATATATACGGGTCAGCGGTGCATTGTGGGTAGTCTATTTTGGCGGTTATTTTGCTGGAAGTTGTTTATTTCTTTATTCATTTATTAGCTATTTTTTCCTCCAAGCAATGTTTGCAAGTTTTGGATTGGGTGTTGTAGGCTGAAGATCATTTCCTTATTTTCCAAGATATTTGTTTTTAATTTCCCATATATATTTAGTAAGCATTGTGCTGTTCGCGTATTTACTATATATATATATTATAACTTTTTCATATAGACAAAAAAAAT
The DNA here is from genome assembly GCA_963932145.1 of Acanthosepion lycidas. Lineage (NCBI taxonomy): Eukaryota > Metazoa > Mollusca > Cephalopoda > Sepiida > Sepiidae > Acanthosepion > Acanthosepion lycidas. The sequence continues at coordinate 26,540,056 of OZ010597.1, forward strand.
TTACTCACTGCAAAGATGCAACTTCGTTTCAGTTCACTTTGACTGGTGAGAAACAAAATGGTTATATGGATATAACCATTTTGGTTCTCACCAGTCGAAGTGCAATTAAAGTTGCATCTTTGTAGTGAGTAAATTGTTTTTGTCTATATGAAAAAATTATAATAAATAATTATTGTTCTCCTATCAGTATTGAGCCCTCTTTTGAATTAATGCTGTGAACGTTAGAATTTATATATTATTTTTGTTCTCATTACATATATATATATATATATATATATATATATATATATATATATATATCCGATGCGATGAAAACGAAAGTAATATATAAATTCCAACGTTCACAGCATTAATCCAAAAGGTAACCATTTTCGATTCTCACCCGTCGAAGTGCAGTTAAAATGCACAGAAACCAAGTTGCATCTTTGTAGTGAGTAAAATGGTTTTGTCTATATGATGAAATTATAATATATATATTGTTACGTGTTGATAATTGTAACAAAGGAAAAAAATGATTAACCACAACACAGCTAAATCACAAACAAATATTTAATTCACTAAAACACAACATAAAATATATACAAAATAAACAATTGTGGCCTCCAAAAACAGAAAATACAGAGTTTATTGGCGAAGTGTTACGAGAGAGGAGGAAGGTGAGTCAAATATCTTTATCACTTTAGGGCTAGCGAAGTAATCTAAGTGCTATAGTTGGAAATCCACAAAGGTGTGTAAATAAATATTAATTTTTAGTTTGGTCAACGAAAAATAGTCAAAATTCTATTTACCGAATTTGTTCCATGAAATTCTCTTTCGGGTTTTTGTTGGTCGGCAACTTTTTATAGAGATTCTTTCGGCTGGATATAATAGTCCTTGAATCAAAAACCGGAGTTGATAACAGCAGAAATTTCCCTTCATCAACTGCCAACCCTTTTCCAAAATCCCATTTTTATCGGGGCTAACACCTAATTTGCATATTTCTAGATGTTTCTCGAATCATCTAGATTTTTCTCGAATATACTAGAATGATCTAGAATCTTCCAAACATTCTATTTCTAATTTCTCTATTTTACAACTACTTCATGAATGAAAATTGTTTTGTAATAACAAGTAGAACTCAGTTGAATCCCTTATTATAGAAATGCATTCTCGTAACAATATATATATATATATATATATATATATATATATATATATATATATATATATATATATATATATTACCACTCTTATGATGGCTCATGCGAGCCGAAATCTTAGATCGATGAACAACATAATAAAAAATAATTAAATGTTGGACAGATTTTGTCTTTATTTTCTCCCGAAACTAAAGCCACTATACGAAGTTTGGAACGGCTCATGATCAAACATATTAGACATTAGTGTGTGTGTGTGTCTCTGTGTGTGTCTGTGTGTGTGTCTGTACTCGCCTGATTTCGCTACTAACACTTAATTCCATAAGTTAGGGCTATTGAAATGCTGAAATAGACTAACCTGCGGAGGAAGAGTGAAAATGTCGAGAGTAAAAGACTATCATCTTGTGAGTAGTGAAATACCTGATGAAACGATGTTACTAACCAATGCAAAAGCACCCCAAGAAATGTTGTTTGAATCCTTATGGGGATAGCAGCATTTATTGCCCCTACTAATATACCTTATGTCATGTCCCTCTGCAAGTGCTTCAGATACGGACTGGTCTGGTCATCGACAACTAAACTGGTTCTTTTATCCACGAGGATTAAATGTAAAACCTGTCACAGTGCGGATGAACCATTTTGTAGACTCAACAGTCGTCAAGCACAATGGGCCAGGCAGGACGCCATAGCTATGGATGCAGCCAGTACAGTGATGATACGGTATCACTTAGCAGAGGACTTCCTGGATTGAAATCAACGGCTAGTTCCCTGCCATTGTCCGTGACCAAGACGAGTTTTCAAGTTGGAAGACATCGGCTGTAGTTTGATCTGGACAGTGATAGGGTCAGTGGTGGCATCCTACTGCGCGAACCGATTGTTAAAATTATTCACGTTTAGTGAATTTTTACAGCTAGGATGAATTTTCTCAATCTGAAAATTAGCCAAACTTGATAAAGATTGGCAAGGAATAAAGGAATAATTAAAAGAAAGAATAAAAGACACGAGGAACTAAAGAGGAAAACAAAAGAGTTGGGGAATTAATAAAAATAAATGAAAATTAATAAATAATCAATTCACAGTTGAGTTGGCTATATGTAGACGTAAGTTCGATGCTGACATTTGATAAGATGATAAACTACATCCACGTCCTGGGTAAGACGATAAACTACGTCCGCGTCCTGGGTAAGACGATAAACAACGTCCGCGTCCTGGGTAAGATGATAAAATACATCCAACAGCAAGGCCTCTAATCTGGATGTTTTGAGGAGCGTGGAACCACCTCTTAATTGCTGGTATTCCCAGGTCTATCCTGACCCGGGGTGGTAGCACCTGTTAGGGTACTACCTATGGGCAAATAATTCACCCCCAAACAAGGATCAAAACACTATGAATGTGTAAAAATAGGTTTTAATACCAGCAATATTTTGTAAAAAACTACCAGTAATAAATTTTTGAAGAAAAAATATTGCCAGCAATACATTTTCGAAAAAAAAGTTACCAGCAATAAAAATCTTGTCGACATTAAATAACCCATTACGATTGATATACCGGAAAACAAAACAAACCAAACCAAATCGATGCTGACAGTTTCTTTTCTCGCACTTCTCGTTTGTGGAACTCTCTTCCGGTTCCATGCATTCCAGCCAATTTTAATCTGCAAAAATTTTAATGCAATGTCAATCGTTATCTACTTTCCTCGTGATTGATATTTTCTATTCCAAGCTCATTATTAATGTTTCTGTTCCTGATTCTTCCTCATCCTGTAAACCCCCCCCCCCTTGTGTCTTAGTGGCTTTATTGCCTTGCATGGGGTGAAACCGATTAAAAACAAAAATGAACGAACAAAAATGTGTTACAAAGAAGAAATGGGGACAAAGAATGAGAGAAAGAAAGAAACGTACAAGAAGAAGAATGAATGAATAAAAGAATGAATGAATAAAAGAATGAATGAATAAAAGAATGAATGAATAAAAGAATTAATGCATGCAGGAATGAATAAGACCTTCAATAAATCTAAAAATAATAAAAAGAAATCATTACGGAAGAAAAGAAAAGAAATTAGAAAAAAAATTAAATAATAAAAAATGGAATAAACAGAGAGAAAATAAAAAAGAAATGAAGACGCCGATTTCGTTGTAATACAGGTTGCGGCAGAAATATCTCCCATATAATCACTCCCAGAAATACCTCCTACATTATGGTAAGATGTTAGTGAGAATAATGTTTTTATTGCCGTCCTGTTTGGCAGTGAATGCTGCATAATTTCCCCAAAGATAAAGAAGAGATTTGAATCAATCGATATGAGCTATTACATTACTTACATCGTTCGGACTGTTGTCTTCATCTTTATTGCCATATTCACGACGTTTCGGCCGCTTTTCAGGATCTTTCTTTATTTCTGAGATGGGATAATGTAACTATTTACATCGTTCGGACTGTTGTCTTCATCTTTATTGCCATATTCACGACGTTTCGGCCGCTTTTCAGGACCTGTCTATATTTCTGAGATGGGATAATGTAACTATTTACATCGTTCGGACTGTTGTCTTCATCTTTATTGCCATATTCACGACGTTTCGGCAGCTTTTTCAGGATCTTTCTTTATTTCTGAGATGAGATATTGTAACTATTTACACTATTTACATCGTTCGGACTGTTGTCTTCATCTTTATTGCCATATTCACGACGTTTAGGCCGCTGTACGCTCAGGCCTCCTTCAGGTGATTCGAATTTCGAACAGAAGATTTTATTTCGCCCAACGGGCTTTGATTGACAGCCAGTCTACGAGAAAGACTACTCTCGATTTAAAACTTGTGGGTAGAACAGTTAGAATCCATCCCTCTATATTTTCCAAGAAGTCATAATTCAAAGATAATAAAAAAAAAAATCTGTGGAGATCCATGATCACCTACATCCAAAAGGGATCAAGAATTTTAAGTAAATTATTGCGTTAGGCTAAGTACAAATACCGAATGTCTACGACATATATGAAAATTCTTAACGTTCCTTACTTAAAGCAACAGAAATGTGGTTCTACAGAAGGATGCTGCATGCATTAGACTAAACATGAGAGCAACGACGAATTTTTAATATATATGGAAACACTTAGGATATTTATTTACATAAATCGGGCTGCTGTCCTTATCTTTATTGCTATATTCACGACGTTTCAACCGTTGTACCCTCCGGCCTTCTTCAGGTGATTGGAATTTCGAGCTGAACCCTTTATTTCGTCCAACGGTGTATACTGTTCTAGTTCCACGTGCTATGCCTCTTCCGGGTGTTTCAGTTATCTCCCTTTAACTCCACTCTACACGATTTTGTTCACCACTGCAAGTATTGAACTGATAACTCTTTGGGTCAAGTCACTGGATCCAACCAACGTTTTTATCCACTGGGCCATGTGTCCTGAAGTAGGCCGGAGCGTGCAACGGCCGAAGCGTAGTGAGTATGACAATAAAGATGAGGACAACAGTCCGAACAATGTAAATAATGTAAATAATAGAAATGTGGTTCTACAAAAGGATACTGAGGATAACATAGGCCGATCTGTGAGCAACGACGAGGTTTTAGAGAAAATGAAAACAAAAAGAAAACTTATACTTAACATCGGGAAGAGACAGTTGATATTTCTAGAGCACATAATGAAGAAGGAGCGCTTGGAAAATCTGACACTCACAAGACAGATTGAGAGCAAGAGTGACAACGGAAAACAATGTATAACATGAGCTTGTGTAAATGGATAACGGAACGGGATTTAGAAATAACATAAAGATATAATTTATTTAGAGCCACAAAGGACAGGAAATTGTAGAGAGCCGTGATCATTTACGTCCTGAAGGGTCACTGCACATAAAGAGAGAGAATATCTTACTATTATGCGAGAGATATTTCTAGGATATACATGCGGGAGGTATTTCTGCCACATACTGTATAATGTTTATTTTTCCCATAGATGTTTTTGATTGGTATTCGAACCCACGGCAGGTATGCTCTTCTGACTGACAAGATTGGGTAAACGCAATCTCGTTCTCCACTATTTCCCCTCGTTTGTCTTTGTGATGTATATAGCTAACCTAGGAAATATTTTAAAGGAGAAGAAGGTCGAAGAGGAAAGTGGAAGAAAAAAAAATGCAGACACCCAGAGTATCATTAAATTATCTTACTGTCTTGATTCAGTGTTTCCTCGTCGGAAACAATAATGGAGAAAATAACGGGAAAAATCTATGGCATTTACACCAAGGATTTTTTTCAGTAACAAAAAAAAAACTGTAGATTATTGCGATGAAAATCGATCGGAATTGAAAGACTGATATTTAAATTCTTCTGGCTGTATACATCCGCTTAGACATTTATATTTTCGTGTTCGATTTTCTTGTTCTGAGATTGAAAGGCAGTTCAATGAGTAAATTGATCGATATTATATTAATCTAACATTTCGATCAAGACGCAAAGAGACAGACAAAGTAATCAATTTTCTAACAAATCTGATTGGTGGATACGTTGATATCGAGGACGTCAAAGTAACTGGACTCATAAACAAAGCTTATTAGAGGTAATTGTACTTGAAATTGGGAAACTAGCAATCAGAACTAATATAGTGATGACTAAACTGGACTGAGATGCACCACAGTTGATTGATTGATTTGTTTTTTACGGTTTATCAACCCTTTACCAGATAATAATTGTTTAGTAATACAAGTCCTATTAATTAACCCATAGCGGGAAAGGATAAAGGGCGGATTTATACCTTTCCTAAGGATATTTGCGCGCAAGTGGATAAAACACACCAACGGAAATTGGAACTCAACTGTTCGATTAGCAATTCCGAGCTATTATCCATTACACCACACACCATCCAATCTTACAGCATCTGGTATTCACAAGCAGTCACCCATCTAGGTACTGTCCAGGTTTGACGTTGCTTAACTTCGGTGATCATGCAGGAGCGGTGTTTCAATGTGATATGATTGTAAGCTAAGATAGAGCACAAGGAATAGTACAAGGAAAAAGAAGAGAAAAAAGTATCATTCTTATTTTCCTTTTAATCATTTTACCCCAAGTAAGGCAATAATGTCACTAAGACGCAAGGTGTTACTAACTGTGAAAGAATATTAAAAAAAGAACAACATTATTAAGTAGAGAGAAGAATAAAAAAACGTGAAACAAGAATTGATTTACTAATTTAAGGAATGCACATTTCTTGTCGGGCTTCTTCGAATCTATGTCTACTAGCTTCAGTTTCGTACCTAAAACGTAAACATCAGTCATTTGTGATTGCCCGAGTGGCTAGAACGTTTCTTCCCGACCATGAGACAAAGGTTTGAATCTCACCATCTTCATGATGTTATTGCTGGATGGTTACAAGCGAGAGGGGAGATGAGATGTGCTTATTTCATTACACCATTCTAGAAAGTGTTTTAACAAAAGATAGATTTTATTTGTTTGTTTAACGACATATCATCCCCTGATGGGTCATTTAATGTTGAAATTTAATTTTCTTGGGAGCTTTGAAGTTATAAAATTTATGTTATTCTTCTTTCACAGTTGAATACATGGTAGATGATACTCAGCTTTTGTGCATATACATGCTTACTTGAAAAGAATTACTAGAGGCAGTGATATGTCTTTTATGTTGTAATTTTGTTGAAGTTATATTTTGGAATTAATTTTAATTTTGGAATGATATAAATTATGAAAAGACCGGGATAGATAGATAGATAGATAGATAGATAGATAGATAGATAGATAGATAGATAGATAGATAGATAGATAGGAGCAGACGGGAATATAGAGATAGGAGTTAAACAGACAGGCATACTGTTATATAGCCACAACTCTAAGTAGAAGCTTGTCAATCTTTATTTGACTAATTCAACTTTAGCTCTGCAAAACGTTTATTTTCTTATAGTAAATGGTTACAAGCGATAGGGGAGATGGGATGTGCTTATTTTATTACTACACATATAGACAAAGACAGATAGGTTGGTGTATATATATATATATATATATATATATATATATATATATATATATATATATATATATATACATACAGAGATAGATAGATAGATAGATAGATAGATAGATAGATAGATAGATAGAGGGAGAGAGATAATAGAATATGGACTTATTGGTATAGCTGGGTAGATAAAAGATATGGATATATTCAGATAGATGAAGTCCATCTGTAGTTTATACTGCAAATATGCTGAGCGCACATTAGTTTTAGTTTCTGATGGAGAGAGCACATTATCTCTCATGATAATATGAACGCTAATACTCAAACCCTCGGCTACGATGACTTATAACTTTATCTCACTCTGTTCATATCTTTCACAATAGATAGCTATCTAGCTATTCCATACATTCGTATCTCTATATTCCAGTCTGCTCATATCTATCTATCTATCTATCTATCTATCTATCTATCTATCTATCTATCTATCTATCCCAGTCTTTTCATAATTTATATATCTGTGTTTTCGTCACTGAAGTCGCTCATGAAGAGACACCATTAAATTTCAAAGATGACTGAGGAACGCCATCTTTCCATTATTGCCAGTATCTTTCTCTCGCTATTAGAGTTTCTTTAGCGGCAAGTTGTGCACGTGTTCAGTCGACAAAAGCAGACATGCGCAAAAGCATTCTTAGCGCCGTTGTCGCTATTCTGCTTGCTTGTCCATTCGTTTTTACTCCTTCCGTCAAGCAGTCCATCGGCGAGCGACATCGAAGACATTGCTCTTCCCGCCCCAAACTCGACCAAATTCGTCCTTCATTTCGCTTCTCCTATTCTCTTTTCTTTTCATATGTCTGGTCTTCTCAGTTTCTTACTTTTCTCCCCTCGCCACTTTCATCTTTCTTTTTCTTCTCAGATTATTCTGTTTCTCATTATATTCTCACACTCTCTCTTTCTCTATCTGTTTCTCTATCCCTATTTCTTTTTTTTTCTCTATAATGGTTTCTTTTATATTCTTTGTTGCTTTTATTCTTTTCTTCAACTTCTCTCTTTCTCTCTCTCTCTCTCTCTCTCTCTCTCTCTCTCTCTCTCTCTCTCTCTCTCTCTCTCTCTACTCCGGACACCTTTGGTTTTACTTATCATCCCTTTCTTTTCCGTTTTTTTTTCTTCTTCTCTCCTCCTTCTCGGCTTCTATTGAAACTCTCTTCAACTTCAACTCCCATTCCCTAAATTTCCTCTTCCCCTACGTAACGCCTCTCTATCTTCCATGACTGTTCTTACGTTGTTTCTCTTTCCCCTTTTAAGGCATTCTCTTTCGAGTGTAGTCACTGCTTTTTCTTCGGAACTCTTCACATTCCTCATTTTATACCTGAACTTCCTTCATCTTCAGCCATTTCTTTCTTTGTTCCACTGTTAGTATTTTCTTTCTTTCTTTCTTTCTTTCTTTCTTTCTTTCTTTCGCTTATTGGGTTTTAGAAATAATGTCTTTTTTCCCACCGAATCAGAATTTACCCTCCACTCTGAGCTGACGCCTGTCTTCGCGTTCTCCTCCTTACTCTCCTTATCAATTTTTTATCGCTTTTCCTACCTCTCTATCACCATCTCTCTCACTCTCTCCCTCCCTCTGTCTCTCTCTCACACACACACACTCTCTCTCTCTCTCTCTCTCTCTCTCACTCTCTTTGTTTCTTAATATTTCCATTTTCCTTTCTTGGGTTATTTTAAATTTGGTTTTGGTTTCTTCCATATAAAAGAATAATTGCTTTGCAAATTGAACGATCTCCTTACGCTCTCCTTTCTCTCTATCTTTCTCCTCTCTCTATCGCTTTCACTCTCTCCCTCTCTCTCTCTCTCTCTCACTGTCTTCTCTTTACATAATTTCCCACTCACTGAATCTCTCCCCATTCTTTTTTATAGGCAATTTTTCTATCTACTTAAAAAAATTTAAAATGAAGCAAATGTTACTCTCCACTCTGAAATAACCACTGGCCTTGCCCTCTCCTACTTACTCTCCAAATTCCATTATCAGCCTCGTCACACACTTCTTTTGTCATAATGTATTTTTATCATTATATGTATATATGCACGTATACCCTGAGCACTTCCAGGTCGTATAATGTTTAGCAAATCCTGCTGGGTCAATTACGAATGAGTAGTGAGTTCGATCCTCACTGGATATTCCATCCGTGTGGCCTACGCTTAATAAATTACCTTCTTCATATTAGGTTGGTGCAAAAATGATATCGTTTTTTGACGTATTTTTTAACGTCAAAAAACGATATTATTTTGCACCAGCCTAATAGATTTAATTTTCTCTCTTTTATATTATTCCGTTGAAAAAATAAAACCACCATTAAATTTCTCCCCCCTCCCTCTCTCTTTTATTTTAGTCATGTATTTTCATGTCCTCAAAGAAGAAAGATGGCTGTCTTTTTATATTTCCTGTTCTCTCTTACTCCTCGACGTCTTTGTTTCTCTTTGTTGGCTTCTGTTGTCTTTTTCATCCATTTTTTTTTCTTTTTAACACCATTTTTTTTTTATTTAACTTTGTCTTCGCTCAAAAGAAACGCTCCTTATTCGTTCTTAGGTCCTCTATTCAAACTATTTCTCATCTAACTCCCTCTCTCTTTCACTTCTATCTTTCCATCTTCCACTCACTCCATATATATTTCTATCTTTCCTATTAATGTTTGAAACCTTTTGGGCGTTATCACCTCCACCAAACAAAAGGTTGTCATTCCATTGTGAACTCCACATTAGATTGTCTTCTTACTCTCTCTCTCTCTCTCTATATATATATATATATATATATATATATATATATGTGTGTGTGTGTGTGTGTGTGTGTATAATATGTATACACATACACATACACACACACACGCACACACATATATATATGCGTGATACTTATTGGAAAGCGCTGAGTATCAGTGATAGAGCTAACATATTTAATTGTATAGATATGAGTTTGTCTGATGATCGTAAAAGCGTGAAACCCAGGGTTACAAACTCATATGCATACCATTATATATATATATATATATATATATATATATATATATATATAGTGTAACCCGGATATAAGAGAGTTATCGGGACCGGAGAAGAAGTTTCTTATATCCGGGTTTCTCTTATATCCGGGTTTCGTCTATTATATATGTTAACACAGGCTCTAATTTGGGACCAGAGAAAATCTCTCTTATATCCGAATTTCTCTTATCTCCGGGTCTCTTATATCCGGGTTACACTGTAAATATATATATATATATATATATATATATATATATATATATATATATATATATATATATATATATATGAAGACACGTCTCGTTAAATAATTTAGAGAAGTTTTATCCACTTATTTTTAATAGGATCCTCTCGTAATTATGCACAAGTTTCTCAGGGAGAAAGAAAATTACCATGTTGATGCATATTTATTTTATTCTGAGTACATTATGCTAATGTATATATATATATATATATATATAAATATATTATGTTGGTGCAAAAATAATGTCGTTTTTGACGTTCACCTTTATGTGAGAAAACGACATTATTTTGCACCAACCTAATATTATATATATTAGGTTGGTGCAAAAATAATGACGTAATAATGTCGTTTTTTGACGTATTTTTTAACGTCAAAAAACGACATTACTACGTCATTATTTTTGCACCAACCTAATATATAATAGTCGGCCACTGGTATTCGAGCGGGCAGCTAGCCAATCCCTATTGCAGACGCTCGCTCAGACACATTTTGTGTTTGCTCAACACCCACGGAGCCCACCTGTGGTTTATACTGCAACTATGCCGAGCAAACCTTGGTTACAGTTTCTGGAAGTGGGCGTGTTATCTAGCGTGATCAACAATCTGAACAAAACCAGCACGTTCAAGCCCTCGGCCACGAGGACTTGTGGCTTCGTGCTAGCACTGCTATCAGTCAACCTTTCACACACACACACACACACACACACACACATATATATATATATATATATATATATATATATATATATATATATATATATATAAAACTCTCTCTCTCTCTCACACACACACACATACACCCACTTTCCTCTATTTTTGAACTCCCTTTGCATCAAATCGTACAAGCATCAGTCGCTTATAACTTTCATCTGTCTCCCTTCTACTGACCATCCTTTTGCATCTCACTTCCTAACTCCTTCTCTTTGTCGTTTCCGTTCTCTCTCTTTCTATCTCCCTCTGTCTTTTTATATCTTTCCCTCTCTCTATTTCCCTCTACCTCTGTCTCTGGTTCTCCCGCTTTCTCTCTCTCTTTCTTTCTATCTCGTCCTCTTTCCTTCTGTATTACCCTCTCTATCTCTATTTCTCCCCTTCTCTCTATTTTTCTCTTTCTATTTCTCTCTCCTTCTCTCTCTTTCTCCAAATTACTTAAGCTAATGTCCTTTCCTCAAATCGAGTTCCCTTTTAATTCTTTTCCGTTTACACCGCACTGGCCGAACATTAGTCGTTTGTAACTCCCCTATTTCTCCCCTCTCCTACTGAACTCCCTTTTGTGTCTTACTTCATCACCCTTTCCCTTTCTCTCTTTCGTCCTCTCTCTTTCTACCACCCTCTGTCTCTTTATATATCGCCCTTTCTCTATTTCTGTCTACGTCTATATTTCTCTTTCTCTCTCTCCCTCTGTCTTTTTCTTTCTCCCTCTATCGCTTTCTATCTCCCTCTCTTTCCGTCTCCCTTCTCCTACTGACCTACCTTTTTGCGTCTCACTTCGTCTCTCTTTCTCTTTCTCTCTTTCGTTCTCTCTCTCTCTATCTCTATCTCTTTATATATCTCCCTCTCTCTATTTCTGTCTTCTACTATATTTCTCTTTCTCTCTCTCTCTCTCTTTCTCTCTCCTTATTTCTATTTCCTTCTCTTTATCTCCCTTCTCTTATTGACCTCCCTTTTGCTCCTCACTTCATCTGTCTTTCCGTTTCTCTCTCTCGTTCTCTCTCCCTTTGTCTCTTTATATATCTCTATTTCTGTCTAGTTCCATATTTCTCTTTCTCTCTTCTTCTGTCTCTTTCTCTCGCCCTCTATCACTTTATATCTCCCTCTCTTTCTGTTTCCCTTCTACTACCGATTTTCCTTCTCTTACTGATTTCTCTTATTCTCTCTCTCTTTCCTTATTTATTTATTTATGTCTCTTTTTCTCACTCCAATTAACCCTTTCCTTGCTCTCTATAAACTTTCATTTTATTTCTATGATGAACTCATTCTTCTCGCTCTCTCTTCAAAATATGTTATATCTATATCCGCAACTATCTTGTTCTTCAAGCCACTTAGTCTCTCTTTCCTCTTTTTTAAAACTCTTTCCAGTTCTATCTCTATCTCCTAGTCGCTTAATTTCTCTTAAGTACTTTAAGTCTCTCTCCAATACCCTTAGTCTCTCATTTTCTCTACTCTTAATTTCTCTCCAAAAGCCTCTCTCCAACATTTTTAGTCTTTTTCTATCCTCGTCTCTTAATCTCTCCAATCATTTAAATCTCTTTCAATCTTAGTCTTTCGATCCAAGTCTCTTAATCTGTCTCCAATCTTCTAAGTCTCTCTTGAATACTCTTAGTCTCTCATTTTTCTACTCTTAATTTCTCTCCAAAAGCCTCACTCCAACACTTTTAGTCTCTTTCTATCCTCGTCTCTTAATCTCTCCAATCATTTAAATCTCTTTCACAGTCTTAGTCTTTCGATCCACGTCTTTTAATCTGTCTCTAATCTTTTCTGTCTCTCCTCAACTCTTTTGTTTCTCTCTCAACCTATCTTTCTGTTTCCTTCACCAATTAACATTTTCTAGTCCCCTCTTTTCAATGTGAGCCTCTTTCTCCGACTCCCTTAATTTTTTATCTTCCTTTAACCAATTCGCCTCTCTTTACAACTGTTTAGTCTTTCACTCACCGTCTCAAATTTCTCAAGTCTCAGTTCAATTTATTTTTTTCTCGACCTTCAGATATCGCAACACTCTCCTATTATGTTTATCGCGTTTAATATTTCTGTAATTAATTTTGTCCTTTTTTCCCCAAATCCCTACCCATTTTAATCTCTCCCTGCCCTCTTTCTATCTGTTCCCTCTTTCTTCTCTCCTCTCTCTCTCCCTCTCTCTCTTTCTCCCTCTCTCGTAATTTGTCTGTAACTCGTTTAATCTCTTTCTTGAACTACTTCATCTTGCTTCCCAACTATTTAAGTTTCCTTGTTATTTTGCTCTTTAATCCCCTTAGACTCTGTCAGTCTGTTTGTCTGTCTGTCTTTCTCTCTTATCCTCTCTCTCTTTTCTTCTCTCTCTCTCTCTCTCTCTCTTATTCTACTCCTCAATTTCCTACTTCTTTCTCTTTGTTATTATCGCAAACTCCCTTATTTCGTTCTGTAATTTACTTTTTCTCTCTCTTTCTCTCTCACTCTCCCTTTCGAACTCTTTCTCCAATTTCCTTCTCACTCTCAAATCCATTCATTCCACTATCCACTGTTCTTCTTCTCTCACTCTCTTCCTCCTCTCTCTCTCTCTCTCTCTCTCTCTTGAATTCCTTCGCATATTTCACCATCTCTCTTTCTGTCTTGAAATTTCTTATTTCCTTTCAATTTTCTTCCTTCCTTTCTTTCTCTTCAATTTCTTTACACTCTCCCCTCCTCCTTCCCCCCTCTCTCTCTAAATTATTATTTTCCGTAATTTTTTCCTCGCTTTAATTCTCTGTAATTATTTCTCTCTCCAATTTTCTCTCTCTGCTTTTCTCTGTCTTTCTCTAATCGCCTTATAACCTTCTCCCTCTCTTTCTGTAATTATCCTCTTTCTCAATCTTTATGTACTTTCTTAACAAATAGCTTCTCATTCATTTTGTTTTGTTTCTCGTCGTTTTCTAACATTGTCTGTTTTTCTTTCTTTCTCCCTTTCTTTCACACATACACACACAAAGACACACACACAGAAATTATTTTTACTTACACTTATTTCCATTCTCTAACTAGTCAACTACTCTCTGTTTTATACTCTCTCTCTCTCTCTCTTGTTTCTACTCTCTTTATTTTACTCACTCTCTTTTCTACTCTCTCGTCTCTTCACATTTTTTTCTATTCTCTCGTTTCTATCTGTGTTCTTCTCTCTCGTTTCTACTCTCTTTTTTCTACTCTCTCTTTTCTATTCTCTCTTTTCTACTCTCTCTTTTATATTCTCTCGTTTCAACTTTTTCTGTTCTACTCTCTACCTTTTCTACTCTCTCGTTTCTACTCTTTCTCTTTTCTACTCTCTTGTTTCTACACTCTTTTTTCCTACTCTCATTTCTATCTCTGTTCTGCTCTCTCTCTTTTCTACTTTCTCTTTTCTACTCTCTCTTTTCTACTCTCTCTCTTTTCTATTCTCTCTTTTCTACTCTCTCGTTTCAACTCTTTCCCTTTTCTACTCTCTTGTTTCTACACTCTTTTTTACTACTCTCTCTTATTTCTATCTCTGTTCTACTCTCTCGTTTCTACTCTCTCCGTCTCTCTGTTCTATTCTCTCTTTTTTACTCTCTTTTCTACTCTCTCGTTTCTACCCTCTTCTTTCAAATATAAAGATCATCTCCGCTTAAATGTCCTATGGTCTTTTGTTTGCTTCTAATTCTTTTTGCCTACATTCTTCTTTCCATTTAGTCTAAAATATTCACTTTTTTTTTTTTACTCTAGACTCTCTTTCTAGTCCGCCTTACTCTCCTATTTCACATCACTTGTCAGTTTATTGCTTGTTTGCTAAACTCCAGCTTCCTTTTGTAACCAATCGATTCTAGTCGTCAGTTTCAACTTTGAACTCTTTTCTCAACTCTCCTCTTTTATACTTTTCTCTTTCTTTTCAACCTAGTCGCCACTTTCTGAGCTTTCCTTTACATTTTGAACCTTCCGCTTTACACTCCCTTAGAGACTTCATTCAGTTCTCTCTATCTCCCTCGTACTCGCCTTAATTACATTCCAATCTCTCTTTCCTTGCTTTTACATTTTACAATCAGTTTCATGTCCTGCTCTCCTTTTTCCTTCAATATCTCCACCACGTCTTTTATTTGGTTCTAGTTGCCGCTCTCCATCTCCAAACACCTTACTCTCCCCTCTCTCTCGCCTCGCCCAACTCTAGCTTCCAATCTTCAATGCTTGTCTCATTGCCGACACTGTCGTGCGGATCCTCTGTTGGCGTTGTTGTGGAATCCGCTTTCGCGAAAGCAGGCAGGAATAGCAGCAGCAGCAGCAGCATATGCCGTAGTTAGTCGCACTGACGACAGTAGCAATAAAACGAAGGGAGAAAGGCGAAATAAATAAAAAAAACAGTTTAAAACAAGAGACAACAAAACGCAAAAAAAAAGTTTAAAGTAATAATAATAATATCAAGTCATCGACTTCTACCAAAACACTCAAACAAAAAACAACATGGACGGACACTACCGATTCTTGTTGGTCAGTCTGGCTCTGTGTATGTTCGTTGGCCTTTTCCGATCCGTGGTAGCAGATTACGACTACGATGACATATTTGACGACGAGGAAGTTTACCCAAAAAGTCGGGTAAGTGTGGAAAACAGATTTTTTTTTTTGTCATTAAATTTTGACATTTCGTCTTGTATAATTGTAAATAGAATTTAATCGATAAGCAATTTCAACGAGTTTCTTTTATTTTGTTTTTGTTATTTTTTTTTTTTTTTTTTTTTTTTACTGTCTTTTTTTCTTCATTCTTCTAAAAGTACCTTATGGCGGCCGTAAATTTTCAAGCATTGTTCAAACCGCAACGCTAATAGCTGGAGCCGGTTTAGTATCATGCATATATATTCAAGTGATCATTATTTATTCATTCGACTATCAAGAACTGACTGAAATTATCTTTCTACGAGTTCAGCTTTCACAATAATCTATCTATCTATCTATCTATCTATCTATCTATCTGTCTGTCTATCTATCTATCTCTATCCACACGCACACACACATATATGTGTGTGTGTGTGTGCGTGTGTGTAAAGTAGGCAGATGAAAGAAATTCGAAATATAATTGTATATTATTAAGCCAATAGACAAAATCAAAGCATGATGAGAAAAATCTTTAAAAAATCAGAATTTCCAGACACGCCTATATGCTTTTTGAAGGGAAAAATGAATTATACATAGATAGATATAAACGTAAATACATAAAGATAGATCTATTTATGCATGTTCTATGATGTTTTCGATACATCGATGAAATTTTATTAATATATCCGCAAAACAATATTGTCTGATATAGATATACATGTGAGTGAGTGTGTGAGTATGTGTGTGTGTGTGGATTGCGTTGAAGCGGAAAGTATTCACTTAATCAATAATGAACATGATTTAATCGGACTAAAATCTATTTTCTCTAGAATTGGAAAATAATTCTCTTGCAATCTACCTTAAAAAGAATCAACTGCAGAATTGGCAAATTCAGAAGGAATATGCAAAATTACAGTGTCATATATGGTTATTGTATCTAATAATAATATATAGTTAGAAATATATATAAAATCTCTCTCTCTCTCTCTCTCTATATATATATATATATATATATATATATATACATTATGTCTGTTTTTTGACATAGAGCTCTCTCTGGATTTATATCCTCTTTGGAAATATTCATACGGAATGCCAATATTATCATTATATATATATATATATATATATATATATATATATATATATATATATATGGTTATTGTATCTAATAATTACATATAGCTAGGAATATATACACATGAAATAAATAAATAAATATATCTATATCTATATCTATCTATATCTATATCTATATATATGGTTATTTTATCTAATAATTACATATGCAAATATCTGTCTATTTTATTACATTTTTGTTCAACACTGTAAAAAGAACAGAGTTAAATATTGATTATATTATGAAAACGATATTAGATAAATGGCCACCATTTTCCTCTTTGCAAATAGTATATGGTCTATAAAGGCTAGGACGTGAATTTTGCCACACACACAGACATATAACATCTAGGTTTGACCAATGAAGGAGTCTCGAAAAATTTAATTGTTTGTACATTTGGTCAGATATTGTAAAGTGGGTTGCGCCGAGATTTCCTATGTATATTTCTTATAAATTCATTTCATATATATATATATATATATATATATATATATATATATATATATATATATATATATATATATATATATATATATATATATATATATATATATATCATCCTG
>OZ010597.1:26559871-26564871 GCA_963932145.1 Acanthosepion lycidas
CCTGAAAATCATTTCATCCCAACCAACGTTTATACCTTTGTATTTCGATCTGTTAAGAATATTAATATAATAACTGTTTGTGATTACAGTGGCAATGCTACTGTTTAAGAATTGGGATCCTTCAGACCTACAGAAAGGAAATTATTTAACAAGACACAGTTATTACATTTATAATGACAATAAAAGAATAAAAAAATTTTCCCTTGTATATATGGGTTGTTAGCTAAAATAATGTTTTCATCTTTAACGACAATAATAATAATGATAATGATTTTTATTATTATTATTATTTATCTATGTTATGTTTCCTGCTTTGTATCCTGTAGAGTCGGGTCCAAACTACGGTCCTGAGGCCCTATAGGAGAAATGTCATTTAATTGTTAGCACTTTTCTTAATATATGGAATGTTCCTAGTATGGCGATTTTAAAGTACAACTTTTATGTCGATGTTACCTGGGACACTGTTAATAAAATTGCATTCCTTTTCTTACGAGGCCCAGAGCTCCGATTACTATCGGTACCCTCTCAGTCTTCATTCCCCACATATTGTTAATCTCCATCTCCAGCTCTTTGTATCTGGATAATTTTTCGATAATTTTTATGGGGGTATTTCTCTCAGATGTTACTGCTATGTCAATAAGCATACACTTCCTGAATTTCTTGTCTTTTATGATAATATCAGGTCTGTTTGCTTTTATTTCTCTGTCAATTATTATTATTATTATTATTATTATTAAAATAGTTGCCACATATTTGAAATTACCATTTCAAAATCTTTGTATACTGGTATTTTTTTTTTAAAGATCTTCAAAGATACATTACATTTGGAGTTCACTCTTGTATCACATGCAGCAACAAAATCAATAATTTGACACTTTCTATTCTCCTTATCTATAACAATAAGGCCTGGTCATCAATGACATGGTCTGTCTCGGCTGCGAAATCCCATAATATCTTGTGACTGTAATTGGCATTCGTACCACTTTTCTCTTACATGAAACTTAAACTTACGGCATATTTCCCAACGTTTTCTCTTACAATTATTATTATTATTATTATTATTATTATTATTATTATTATTATATCGTCCGGTTCATACTCTTCCCCGTCCTTTTGAACAAGAGTAGAGGTTTATCTCTTGTTTCCAGTTTAGAATTTGTTTCTCGGTTCATTCTAAAGAATTTTCATTCCCTTTCGCTTCCGGTGCCCCCTTGCATCTTGGTGGCATTATCACCTTGCTTGAGCAGGTACCTCTTATTTTGTAACCCTGTACCTCGAATGGCTCTTAGGCCTAGTACATGGTTAAAATCATTGCAAATGTATTATTATTATTATTATTATTATTATTATTATTATTATTATTATTATAAATGTTTAGCGGTTACTACTTGTGGAGCAGTAAATTTGAAATCTCTAACACTTTCTTCAGTATCTTCTCAGATCTGGATAGCCCCATTTGTTTTCTCAAACTATTTGCATGTTCCCACAAGCTGTCTGGTGATCATGGCGGTAAACCGAGTAACAGCAAGTCTTCACAAATCTAGAACACCGTCTTCGTAGACGCAAGAATTAAGAACTATCGTAATCTTGACAGTCTCAGTTTTTCTTCGAATCAAATCCTTCGGAAATGTTCTAAATAAGCCAACTCTTATAGGTAAGACTTTGAACATTACGTTCTTCACATTGTAGCTCTCGAGCGAGGTTTTTGGTATTTTTACCACGTATTTTCTTCTTCACCCTGTGATATGTGATCTGTGATTCAGAGATAGTGCTTCAACCAATAGAGGAAATCCCAAGTGATACTGACAGTGATATTTAACGTCAGTCAGTTATGTGCCATGCATGATACACGCTTAGGCGATCATGCATCTTTCGATACATGACTGACGAAGCAGTTTTTCTCCCCAGTAAGTTGCCATTTCTTTCTGCGGTAGAACAGTTGCCATTCAAGTCTATAGAAGCCGGTCTGTCCTAATTACCCATAGTTGCGGTCGAGGGAGAAGAAGAGGATACGTAAGTGAATGTAATGGATTCGACTGGAATTTGAACTCGGCTCTCTGATTCCTCAATCCGAACCGCTATCCATTACTCCACCGTGCCTCCTCGATATTTAGGGTAGCCCATCTTAATTCCCGAAGACATAACATGTATATATTAACGCCAATCAATTCAGAGCTATGCCTAGTTTTAGCATCTCCTTTTCTTCTTCTTCTTCTTCTTCTTCTTCTTCTTCTTATTATTATTATTATTATTATTATTATTATTATTATTATTAAACAAAGTGAGTGACGTAACTCTTCCAATATTTTCAACACTTAGAGAAGAAAGCTATTTAAGAAAAGAAAAAGAAAAGACACAGTGTTTGACAATCTCCAATATTTCGATATAGCATTCTTCTTTAAATGTATTATTATTATTATTATTATTATTATTATTTCTGTTAAATATCCGTTTTCTTTCGGGTCCCAACCAGGGCAGAAATGCCATCGTGTCATTTTCCACTGAGCATTTTTGTAAAAAATCCAAAAAAGCATCTAAAATCCCATACATAAAGCTCTTTGTAATGTGTGAGCTGTACTTATTAGTACAACTTTTTGTATTTCTTTAAGGCATGGACGACCAAGGACCTCTTCAATGAGTCTATCGGAACCTTTTCTAATCAAACCGAGTGCACTAACTACAACTGGAATTATTGATGTCCTCATGTGACACATTTTTCAAATTTCCACTTCAAGATCCTTGTATTTTGATAGTTTTCGATAGAATTATTATTATTATTATTATTATTATTATTATTATTATTATTATTATTATTATTATTATTATTCCAAATTTGTTGTTTGATACAGTCCTTTACCAGCTTTTTTAGCTGACACCTGATGTAAAGGAGGATTTAGCTTAGAAAATAATTGATCAAAATATATCGAGAGAGTTTTTTTTTTATGATTTCCTGGGACTTTCTTAATGTATGTACTAGAGTCCTTTATATTCACTCCTAGTGTTCCTAATATTACTGAAATAGTAGCTGTTTAAATATCACATTCTTGCAATTTCTATTTCAAGATGCTTATATTTGAAATTCTATCACATACTTTTGCTGAGGTGTTTTTTTTTTTTATCAGACGACATGGCCACCTTTATAAAATAGCACTTAAGTTTTTTGAAGTGTACTACACAAGTAGCAAATGTGGGGCTTTATTAGGTATCAACATTTCAGCAATTTCTAATAGAAATTTTTATCATTATTATTATTATTGTTGTTGTTGTTGTTTCCTTAATTTATCCTGTAGACTCATTTCCTTTCGGGTCCAAACCAGAGACCTAAGGTCAGAAATGGCATTATGACATTTTTCGCGAGTATTTGTGTAAAAAAATAAAAAAAATACAAATGTATGTACTTTTTATCCTCGATCAATAATGGCCACCTTCCTGAGACAGGAACCAGCCTAGAATAAAAAAAGAATCTGTCTCTGGAACAACATCTTCCACCAACAATAAGATACCTAGTCACCAAAACTAGATCAACTTCAACCATAATCCTGGTAACTCAGACCAAACCAAAAAATCAAAAGAAAACGTACTAAATAGAATCTCGAAGAGTAAGCAAGTCGTGATAACCGCTTGATTAAGATTATTTACTATTATTATTATTTGATTTGATTTGATTTCTGTTGTGTACACAATTTGATCCGGGTTCCACTCAGAGACCTAAGGTTAGAAATGGCATCATGGCATTTTTCACTGACACACGCACACACACACAAATACATAGATAAAGCCCTTTGTAAGGTGTGGGCTGTACTCGTTGGAACATTTTTTTGTATTTCTTTAAGGCATGGACTTCCAGCATCCCCTTCAATTAGTCTACTGGAATCTTTTCCAAACAATCCGAGGGCTCCAACTACAACAGGGATTGTTGATGTTCCCATGTACCACATTTATGAGATTTCGATTTCATTATTATTATTATTATTATTATTATTGTTATTATTATTATTGTTATTATTATTATTATTATTATCATTATTATTATTATTAATATTATTATTATTATCTTACTTCCTTTGATTTCTGGTGTGTATACATTTCTTTCCGGGTCTCTTCCAGAGACCTAAGGTTAGAAATGTCATCATGATATTTTCCACTGACCAATTAAAAAAAAACAAAAAAACAGAGACACAGAAATATCTTTTACATAGATAAATCCCTTCTTAAGGTGTGGTCTGTACTCATGGGAACAATTTTTTGTATTTCTTTAAGGCATGGACTTCCCGGGTCCCCTCTTCAATTAGTCTACTGGAATCTTTTCCAACCAACCCAAGGGCTCCAACTAAACAGGGATTATTGATTTTCTCATGTGCCACATTTTTGAGATTTCGATTTCAAGGTCCTTGTATTTTGACAGCTTTTTGAATATCTTCAAAGATACATTGCAGTCAGCAGGGACTGCCATATCAATAAGGAGGGACTTTTTTTGTTTGTGGTCTCTAATAACAATGTCTGGGCGGTTGGCTTTGATTGTTCTGTCTGTGTGTATTGTGTAGTCCCATAAAATTTTAACAGGTCCTATCTCCGTAACCGGGTCTGGGTGGTATTCATACCAATTTATTTTAGTTTCCTTCCCGTAGATGTTGCAGATTTTCCAGCGCAGATATTGGCCCACACTGTCATGCCGGGTTTTATATTCAGTGGGTGCCGATACCGTACAACATAAGAACACCTGGTACCGCGTGGTTCCCGCAGAAAAATGATAGCAAGTCTCCTCAATACTCCGCTATTTTCCTCAATGTTCCCGATCTCTTTGCGATGCTGTCGTCTATATTATTTCGTCTAGTTTTACTTTGTCATCTACAAGAACAACAGCGAAATTTACAAGATAACAAATTTTCTATCATTTGTTTACAATAACTGGAGCCTCTTTTCTAGTCTACATTATCTTCCATTGCATTTTAATATACCAGGTGTATATAATAGCTTTTACACCAGGAGTATATTTTTGT
>OZ010597.1:26569871-26572371 GCA_963932145.1 Acanthosepion lycidas
TTTTTATTTTACAAGCTTTCGTCTGTTCCTACAGACATCCTCAGGTATGAAATAGATTCTGTTCTTGTTTTTACTCTCAGTAATAAGTGGACAACGAAAAACAGGGTTGTAATCATAAACAGGTTCGGGGTTTTTGTATATTATTTGAATTGTTCGCGAAGATGGATTTCTCGGCATTTAAATCATTAACCTTTGTATTTGTTTTATGTATGAATAATTCAAGAATTTGTAAATTAATTGCACCTTTATTGAAATATATATATATATATATATATATATATATATATATAAAGAAATATAGTCTTAAGATGTGCTATATTTATGGGAAAAAGTGCTCAATATCAGCGACAGAGTGTGTGTAAATATAAAAGTGAACAAAGAAGTCAACACTTAGAAGCGACAGTCTGTTTCATGCTAGATGCAATCGTTAGGCCACCGAATGTAAATAGTGTATTAATTTTTGCTAAGCAAATATTTGTAATTGGCATCAAATTCTTCTCACAAGATTGGTAATTGTGATCTAATTCTTCTAACAAGACTTTTAATATATAAAGATATAAATTCATATATATATAAATTTACATCTTATATATATATATATATATATATATATATATATATATATATTTACATTTTATGTGTCTGTATATATATATATATATATATATATACACACACACACATACGTTTTTCGTTAAAGATCACTGACAATTTTTTGCGATTAATCTTTTTATTTAATATTTCTTGTGTTCGTACAAGTGTTTTCTTTTTTGGACACTCAATAACATTAACTACGAACACGGCCACAGCGTACTGACTGTGTTTGGAAAATAAAACATCCCAATAACTCTAGATATATACACACCAGAGTATTTGGAATTAGAAATTTAACTGTATCAATATTTCGACTCCTGTCAAAGTTAAATTTGAAATTTCTAATTCCAACACGAACACAGTCTATACACCGGGGTTGAATAAGACTGACGCACTTCTCATTGGTTGAAATAGATCTATACCCCCTATATGACGTAATTTGGGATTTTGTTTACATATATATATATATATATATATATATATATATATATATAATGTTAACGGTTTAACCAGAAAGGCAAAAAGTTTATTTCGGACACACAAAACTATTTGTCTTAGCCATCCTAACCCTGAAGATGATATTGTGAATATGTCGAAAGAAGTCGCGAGAATAAAAATGAAAAAATATAACACGATATCTGTCTTGATTTCTTTAATCATGAAATAACAATGCTTTTACTTGATTACTGAAAATAAACACATGTCAGAATAAATGAAAATATGCTGCTAAAATAGACGGTATATATATATATATATATATATATATATATATATATATATATATATATATATATATATATAAAGAGAGAGAGAGATGTGTTTGTGTGTGTATGTGTGTGTAAAATTTCAAATAGAGTATATCTGTAAAAGAACTATATGAATAAGAACAAAATCGCATCGGCTAAGATAAATTTTACTTTGATATTTATTCATATATATATATATATATATATATATATATATATATATATATATATATATATATATATGTACGTATGTATATTTCAACTGCTGTCAAAGTTAAATTTTAAATTTCTAATTCCGGCACGAGCACAGTCTATACACCGGGGTTGAATAAGAGTGACGCACTCCTCGTTGGTTGAAATAGATATATACCCCACCATATGAAGTAATTTTGGATTTTGTTGTGCAATTTATATGCCCTGTTATAATAAATACATTGTGGACTTTTTATGGATCAGTTTTAATATTTGATATTACTAGGTTACAATTAGATTATATACCAATCGATATGTTACCTGTACTATATATATATATATATGAGGTAATTCACACCAAGCAAGGCGAGAGTGCCACTAGCACGCAAGGGGTTATAGAGGATTGAAAACAAGAGTAAAGAGGCGTGTTTGAGGAAAGGATAAAGAGAAGGACAGGGAACAAACTCAGGATGTCAGATGTCGATTGGCATTACAATTTGAAGATTATAGTCATCGAGGAAGCAAGTAAGGGGAAGGGAGTTCCACAGACGGGAAGTGCGAGAGAAGAAGCTGTTTGAGAAGAGACGATTACATTTAACTGTTTTGACAGTGAAAGGGTGGGACCGAGGTGACATACTGGTAGCTTGTTTAAATTCATGTAATCCGGGAACCAGCGAAAGTAGCTCGTCGGAACAGTTGGCGTGAAAATATTTGTAGAAGAGTCAGAGGGAAGCCACGCCACGTCTGTGGGATTTTAGAGATTGTAGACTATATACCAGATCAGGATCTATCATCTTGCATATTCATCTCTGGATTTTGTCAAAGACCTCGTGTCGTACAGCGGGAGCACAAGACCATATATGACAGAAATATATATAACAAAAACAATAATATTGATAATAAGACTAATAATATTAATAATATTGTATATAAGCAGGCCTTTTGACCAAAACCATGTATCATGAGAA
>OZ010597.1:26577371-26607371 GCA_963932145.1 Acanthosepion lycidas
ACGAGACGAGACTTTACCTCTCGACAGAGCCTTGTCTGGGGATCCTCTCTGCTGGAGGCAGGGAGTTTGACTAGCACAACTGGAATCGAATCTCCAACTGCAGATCAACAGACAGTATTTACTACTGTATTTATGTCAGTGGGGACATACCCATTATCGTCCGTAGGTATGCTATAACAATATGAATAAGCTATTTTCTCATTTAACATGTTAATATGGGCACCTTAATATTCTATAACAATCACATGTCTTTCACCATTGACTTTTTTTAAAACAATTTTCTACTATTTCGAGTTAAACATTATTTGAAGGAATTGTTATTGATTCCCAAATATTTCTTGGTCCGAATATTGCTTTCCATTTTCATATAAATTTTGCATCCCATTGTAGGGTTGTTTGAGAACTTCGAAGTGGTGTAATGAAAAATAAGCTTGTCTTGCTAGATCAATTATGACTGCATAACTAGTTCAATCCTTACTAGGTGCTCCATGCTTTCGACTTTGTACCCCAGCTAAGCTATGCTCAGAAAACCACCACTGTAGGGTTGTTCGGGCATCACGCGCACTACAATCATAAATGCAGCAGTAGCAACAATGTATGCGTCTTGGGCAAGATCGTCTGATGGAGCCGATCACTATTTTAGGTTGCTTTTTAAATGCATCGTTGCCTTTCTGCTACACTTATTGCCCTACCAAGACTAAAGAGTCCAGTCTGTCCTTCTCTAACTAGAAGGGAGAAGAGATGGGTTCATGTTTTTTTTTTCCGAAGAGTGTTACTGTAAGGTGAACATAAACAGATTCGACCAGAATCTGAACTCGGGTCACCGATTCCATTTTTCACACCGATAACCATTACGGCAAACACTCCCTCCTCCTCCTCCTCCTCCAGCACAATTATTTTCCTCCATTTTCCCCCCTCACAATAATCCTTTGTCGTGTACAGTTCTAAGCCGCGCGCCAAAAAGTACCTGATTCCTTCTGCCAGACTTTATCTTTACAAGAATCCGATCAGACCCAAAATAGCCGCAGTTGCACAATCCCCATTTTCCCAACCTTGATAGAACTTAAAATTGTTTACGTTGCCTTGTGGAGGATGACCCATTTTCCACACCCTAAAGTCTCTATCCCACAGATGTAATGTAGCAAGCCTATCGCTACCGCCAATCTAAATGTTCAAACAAGCTACTGCCACCAACTTAAACTGTCAAAACCCCCGTCTTGCCATGTCCATGAGTTAATTCGCTCTAATTTCCTACGTATTCTTTTGGTAAGAAGAACATTACACTCGGAAATCTTCTTCCCAAGAACTGCTACCTTATGAAATAGACTCCCGCATGAATGCTTCCTCGAACAGGACAATCTTAACCCCTTCCAGTCTGTGGTCAGTCGTTATCTATCCCCCATATCCCTGTAATCTTTACATCCTATTAGGTTCATATCACACACCTCATTCACTAACTCTCCACTTTGAGTGGCTCTTGGGCCTTGTATTGGATGAACTATTATAAAGAAAGAGTGGTTCGCTTTCTGACTATGAAACCCTGTTTGAATCTCACAATGGCCGATTTGTCATGAAGGTAAATTCTTGATGTTATCGGTCTGGAGAAGGCGATCCCACTGTGCGGCGCATTTGGAAAGTGTCTGAAAACGATAACACTGGTTGACCCTAGACTTGTGAATGAAATTATGTAGACGGAACCCTAGGGAGGCGTCGGTATTTGTGCTAGCACGAAGCCACAAGTCATCGTGACCGAGGGTTTAAGTGTGTTAGCCTTGTTCAGACTGTCGATCACGCGTTTTCTCCCAGAAACTGTAACTAAGGTCTGCTCAGCATAATTGCACTATAAACCACAAGTGGGCTCTGTTGGTGTTGAACAAATACAAATATGCCTCAGCAGGCGTTTGATATGGGTATTAGCTAGCCGCCCTAGTAGACTGCCATCCCCCGATACGAGTGGCTGCGACATTTACATTATAAAGATAATAAAAATGTCGATAATAATCGTTGTTTTCGTAGTTGTATCAATAAAACATTTATATGATTAGATTTAGTAACAATACTGATGAGGTGACTGGGGTTATTGTCGAACCTTGCTGTCACTTGATCCTTAATATCAGGCAACCGGTATTTTTGGTATGAACTTGCAAATGCAGAAAATAATAATAAAAGTAATGTCATTTATTATATTTTAATCAAATGCTAGTGATGTTGATGATGAAAATTATTATATTGCATCTTATGAAGATGTTGATAATAGTGATGATGCACTTTCCGGGAAGATATGTTCATTTTCTTGGGGTTTATCCCAATTGTAATAGCAACAATTTCGTTCGTATTTTTCCTCTTCGCTTTTGCTTTCAACGAGAACAGAAACACTGCGAACTACTAGAGTATCAAACGAACGGCCTCACATTTCGCCCGAGTTTCATATATCTTCCTCTACATCAAAACTGGCAACCAGCATCACCGATCTGGTCATTTAGAAATTTAGAAAATACATCAGTTAAAAAAAAAATTATATGATTATTTATTTATTTATTAAGATGACATTCTTTAATAAAAATGGCGAATTTTAAAACGATATGAGAATGAGAAAAAAATGAGGAAAAAAATAACTCTCGATGTAAAAGGTAATTTTTATCCATATATTGACGGAGATATTTATTTTCTTTTAATCTATTTATTTATCTTTATTTATTTATTTTATTTGATATATTTATGTATTTCCATCCATATATGAGCTGATATTGTTATTTTCTTTTGTTTTAATCTGTTTTGTTTTATTCTATTTCTTTCTTTATTTGTATCTAATATATAGTGAGATTCTAGGTCTCGCTACATCAGTTACGACTGAGTAGTTAGTTTGATCATCATTGAATGCTCTATACTTGCGGCCTTGTGCCACATCTCAGCTAAGCTTAGAAAATCGCCCAAAGCACTTCACCGTGATGTAATGTTTAGCGAACTTGTTTCGCTAGATAAATTACGACTGAATATTGGGTTCGAGCATCACTGGGCGCCCTTTTCTTTTGGCATAGAGCTAACATCTAAGCTACGCTTAGAAAATGACTATTTCGGGCACTTCGGCATGGTATAACGGTTAGCAAACTTGTCAGTAGATCAATTACGACTGAGTAGTGAATTCTGTCCTCACTGAGTGCTCTATGCTTTCGGCCTTGTGCCACATCTCAGCTAAGCTTAGAAAATCGCCCAAAGCACTTCACCGTGATGTAATGTTTAGCGAACTTGTTTCGCTAGATAAATTACGACTGAATATTGGGTTCGAGCATCACTGGGCGCCCTATACTTTCGGCATAGAGCTAACATCTAAGCTACGCTTAGAAAATGACTATTTCGGGCACTTCGGCATGGTATAACGGTTAGCAAACTTGTCAGTAGATCAATTACGACTGAGTAGTGAATTCGGTCCTCACTGGGTGCTCTATGCTTTCGGCCTTGTGCTGCATCTAAGCTATGCTTACTAAATCGCTATATTGTGAGATTTTTATTGAATTTTATATAATTTAATTTATTTATTTATTTTAATTTAATTTTATTTTATTTTTCATTTATTTTTATTTATTTTGCTTATTTGTATCAGTATATTATTTTTATTTTATTTTGTTTTAAACTATTTTTTGGGTTTTATAGTAGTGATTTTCCAAGCGTAGCTTAGATGTGGCACAAGGCCGAAAGTGGGTGGTACCCTGTGAGGATCGAACTCACTACACAGTCGTAATTGTTCTAGGGAAACAAGCTAGTTAACCATTACACCGCCCCGAGGTGCCCCCCTTTTTTTTTATTTATATTATTTATTTATTTTTAATTATTTATTAATTTTGGCCATTAATTGTTTTAGTCTCTTTTTAGTGGAACACTCATCGTCGTCGAAAAGATCTCCTCAGTCTATTTTTGATGAAATATAAACCGAACTTTATCTTCCCCTCCTTGCCATATAAACTACCCCTTAGCGTAACCCTCTACCTCGAGTGGCCCTCGGGCCTTGTGCAGGGTGAACCTTACTGTAAAAAAAAAAAAAATCAATGTTGAAGAGAATACTATTTGTTTATTTTAATATCCAGGAAGTAAACAGCAAAAAATGGATGATTGAATTATTTTTCACAAAACATAATCCCTTCCCCAAAGACGAAACTTTGCAAACCTCTCGCTGCTCTATCGCTATTTCCAGGGAGATGAACTACACTCCTTACTGCTACCAGTTTTAACCTTCACGGCTACGACCGGCTATGCCTTGCACATTTGAGCAAACCACCCTCATTTCCTTCATATCCCATTCGTAAAATGTAAGTTTTGCCCGATTAACTTCTTCCCACAAACTACTGCTTTGCGGAGGAAAACCTGCTCTCTGGCAGGGTTCGAACCTGCCCCCCGCCCCTGTTCGAAAGAGAAAGCGTCGTTTGAGCCGGCGTGCTTTAGGCTGCTTGGCCACAGAGAATAAAATATATAAAAGAATATAAGAATAAAATATTAGGTTGGTGCAAAAATAGTGACGTAATAATTTCGTTTTTTGACGTATTTTTAACGTCAAAAAACGACATTATTACGTCATTATTTTTGCACCAACCTAATATATAATAGAATAAAAGAATATAAGAATAGCATATATCATTTACAGAGCATAAATATAAATTAAATGAATTAAAAATATGGTTTCATCGCTACACAGGAATTACCATGTTTCAAAAACAGAAACTAAAAACTTCAAATTTAATTATATAATTAAATCAAAAGCTTTAGTTCTGTTTCATCTTCAACCGAATTTTGGAATCTAATGCTTTTGATTTAATTATATAATTAAATTTGAAGTTTTTAGTTTCTGTTTTTGAAACATGGTATTTCCTGTGTAGCGATGTAACCACATTTTAAATCAGTTAATTTATAATATTATATATATATATATATATATATATATATATATATATATATATATAATATTATAAATATATATATATATATATATATATATATATATATATATATATATATGAAAAGATTACTTAAGTTTTTAAATATCAATGTTTTATCCCGATATGTATGTTTCTTAGTAAAATTTCCAATTTTCAGTGGTAGTAGTTTTGAATGGAATATATAAAAATTAAAAAAATTGGAAATGCCGTTTCAAACCACAACCCGTGAAAACTGGAAACATCGATGTCGGGTTAAAAATTTATATTTCAAAAGTTAAGTAATCCTTTCATATATCATTAACGCTCTATTGTAATATTATGTTAATATTTTTAATAATGTGCGCTATATATATATAAATATCTCTCTCTCTCTCTCTCTCTCTCTCTCTCTCTCTCTCTCTCTCTCTCTCTCTCTCTCTCTCTCTCTCTGTATATATATATATATATATATATTAAAGAAAAACAGACCACTTTAAGGCTCCATTGTAACAGTTTATTTCACCAGATACCTTTTAAAGTACCCTGGATCCTCAGACATCACTTTCAAAAGGTGAAACGAAAAATGAAATGAAAATTTACACTTTTGACGGGTAGTATTAAGTTTATGTAATTTAACAGAGAGGGTAGAGAGGAATGGTGTGAGAGACATGGTCGAGTTTAGAGAGGGTTTATTTTTATATTTCTTTTTATCATACTTAATATTGAGGAAGGAGGGTTGTCCGGAAAGTTCATGACGATTTTTTAGGGAAATTAAAACACAAAACAAAATTATGTCATTAAATATTTACTCAACTAAATATGAACCATTTTGTTTCTCCATTTTTCCTACAACTTAAAGATCCCATGTTCCCGGAATTTCGGTGGTTTCTCGGCAAAGAACTCATAAAGGTGTTTTTATGTCATTCGTAGAATTTAATTTTTTACCATTGAGATTATTTTGCAAGGACCTGAATAAATTAAAATCCGAAGGAGCAATGTCTCGTAAATATGGCGGGTGGGGTAAAACATTCCAGACAAGCTGCAACAATTTTTGCCGGGCCGCCAAAGAAAGGTGATGTCTGGCACCATCCTGATGAAAAACACCTTTTCTGTTTGCCACTTCTGGGCGTTTTTCTTGAATTGCTGCCTTTAATTCCTCCAGTTGTGAGCAGTACTTTTCAGAATCAATTGACTGGTTACTTGGTAGAAGCTCATAGTACAGGATTACTTTCCAATCCTACCAGATGCACAGCATGACTTTCATTGGATGAAGACCTGCTTTTTGAGGTGGTTAAAGATGGCTCATGTCACTTACCCCAGGATCTTTATTGCTGAACATTGTTGTAAACGATACATTTCTCATTACCCGTCACAATTTGCTTTAAAAAGAGTGCATTTTAATTGCGCTTATACAGATGAAATGTGTTCCAAAACATTCTTTTCACTCAGATCATGTGGTACCCAAACATCGTAGCGATTTGAGTATCCAAGCTTCATTATGCTTATAGATGCTGGATTTTGATAAGTTTAGTGTCTCTGCTAATTCCCGCGTTGTGCAATACGGGTTATTCTTAATCAATCCCTTGTTTTGTTCGTCATCTGTAGTGTGGGGGGGGGAGTCTGCCTGAGCGTTTTTCATCAATAAGGCTACAATAACCAACTCTAAGCTTAGTGAACCACTTCTGTACAGTTCTGTCAGATCAAACACCTTCACCATACACAGCATATATCTTTTTTTGTTGCTTGCGAGGCATTTTTGCCTTCATGGCAAAAGAAAAAAAGTATCAAGTGTCTAAAATGCACCTTATAATCATCCATTTTCATAGTGATGCAAAACTGACACAAATTAAGTAATTTTAAACTTTCTTTCTCCAGAGATAGTTTGAAGTGTGCTTTAATTGGAAATGTAAGCATATTATATCTGGCAATAAAAGTGACGTCTTCTAACGTATTTGAACATGAACGACTAAAAATAGGCATGGACTTTCTAGACAACTCATTATATTATATATATACATACATATATATATATATATATATATATATATATATATATAATAAAGGCTAGCCAATCGCATCCGAGAATGCCCGTCTACTAGTGCGGCTAGATAATCCCTGTTGGATATGTAAGATAGCTAACGGTTGCACCTATACATGAAGAGGTTAAGATTATAATGCCCGGGAAAGCATCCTCTCGGGAGTTTGTTCCTCTTTACTAATGGATTACAAAGACAATTAGGCCGATTTGAACCTGTGTATGTGGCATGACGGATCTGTACGTTGAACGCTCCAGCCATCTTCAGGTAACATACGTTGAAATTTCGGACCGAACGAGGCTAGATTACAATTAATTTAGAGAGTTGAAATCTAACGCAAAAGGTTATTAGAATTATAAAAAATCATATTATAAATAAAAATTATCGTATATTATTATTATGACGGTTCATGGAAGAGACTCCTTCCTTGAAAGATTGAGAACGCAAAAACGGCCCTTTTCAGCCCCTCTTCAAATTGTTACCCTCCATTTGGGGATGTGCCTCAGTTGCACCCAATTGTTGTTACTCATATTGATTTTCGGGTGGGGTCTTTGAACTTAAACTGCTCCACTTGAACGGCAAAAATTCCCAGTAATGAAAGGTCCAGCTAGTGTATATATAAATGGTAAATATATAGTGATTTTCCATTCGTAGCTTAGATGTGGCACAAGGCCGAAAGTATGGGGCACCCAGTGGGGACCGAAAAAATGGTAAATATATAACTGAGTAAAATGTAATGTTATTTTATTTGAACTTTTTTTTTTAAGAATAAAATTGATTAAAAAAAAAAAACGGAAATAATTTATGACCCAAACTAATTGTTTCTTCATTTTTTTCGTCTCAGGTCAGAGGTTAATTAACCTGTTGATTATTTCATCAAACAACAACAGAAAACTACTTTTTTATGAACTCAAGATAAACATAGCCATTTTTAACCATATGCAGGGGATCTGATAAAAATAACCATCGAAAAAATAGTCATCGAAAATCACCTCTACCACACTATTTGATGTTCTTGCTCTTTTAATAGGAATGATAAAAGAGAGGTTAAACGTTTCCTTATAAGGAAACATTCGGCACTTATTTATATAATTTTTCTATTAAATCAATTTTCCAGGAAATGTGTGTGTGTGTTCTTTTAGAGAAAATGTAAACAAAAAGAAAACTTATACTTAACATAAAGAAGAGACAGTTGAGGTTTCTAGGGCACATATTGAGGGAGGTGGACTTGGAAAATTTAATATCCATGGGACAGATAGAGGGCAAGAAGGACAAAGGAAAACAATGCATAACATACTTAGTGAGATTGAGTAAATGAATAGCGGAACAGGGTTTAGGAAAAATAATAGAAAGACAAAGATTATTAAGAGCTACAAAAGCCATGATCGCTTACGTCCTGAGGGCACGGCACATAAAGGAGAAGAAGTCCACTAGTGATTATAGCTCTTTCCAGTACTGATAGGAGATTCCTCGAGGCAACGTGGCAACGTCAACAACTTACGTTATTCACTTTTCGAATTACATGTCCTATGCATTTTAGTTGTTGCTGCTGGCGATGTGGTGCTCAAGTGATGTGGTTCCTATTATTTGCTAACGTTCTTTGTGATTCTGTAGCGCCAGATCTGTTGAAGAATAGTCTTCTTTAAGACCTACAGGTTTAATCTGCTCGAGGCCATTTTAATAATATATCTGAGAAAACAGTTGTATATAGTTGATAGCTGGCTGGTTGGTTTTGTTTATCAGCATATCGGCTTCTAGAAGGTTATTTAATGCTGAAGTGTAAAAATTTTTAACAGAATTTTATTGTTTCAACTAATATTTTAAACGTAATTGTATACCTTCAATTACAGATAAAAAGTATTGTTGGTCATTTTATAAAAGTGTTTAGTTTTCCCTTTGACCATATCTGGGACCCTAATAGGTGCTACAACTCCGGGTTAGGGTGGACCTGAGAATAACAATAATGAGGAGGTTGTTCCACGCTCCTGAAAATATCCCGATGGGAGCCCTTGCTCCTGTATGTAGTTTATCGTCATACCCGGGACTATAAAGCTGATAGTACAGGCATTTCTGAATCAGTTAGACTCCATTTATGATATCCATACTATAGTCTAGATCAGGGGTTCTTAACAGGGGTGAATTCCCCCACTCCCGAGAGTGAATTTTGGATTTTCAAGGGTGAATTGTTACCACAGTAAGTTTAGGGGTTGAGGAGGAGAGCAATTATAAAATTTGGCCTATTTGGCCTGTCACCTTCAAAAGGCGGGGTGGGGGGAATGGCATTCCGACAAATAGTGAAAGGGGTGCGTGGGGCAAACAAGGTTGAGAAACCCAGGGTCTAGATCTTAAGAGACTATTTAAGAAAATGATTCGAGTTGTTAGATTAACATTATGGTTAACGCTTTTAAGAATGCTGGGTTTTTTATCTTTTCTTTTTTTTTAATACGATGTCTCTTCAAGATGTGACCGATCATCGCTCTCCACAGATTCCCACGCTTTATTATCTGTGAATTGCGACGATCTTTTTTGGAAATCTAGTGGAGTGATTTCTCGTTACCTTTTCTGCGATTTAGAAATCAGAGTAGTCTAGACTGGCACCCAGGCTACCCTGCTATGTAACCTATAGCTAGGAGACAAAAAATATGGATTTAAGCCTTTTCCAAGATCCCTTGCGCGAAAATGAATGTAACAGACTAGACCGGAATTTGAACTCGGCTCGCCGATTTCCCGTCCTGATGCAATAACGGTTCTTTTATATGAGATCGAAATAAAAGTTTCCGGCATTTTTTGACAATATCTTTTATTCGTATGAATTTATACAATTATTATTCAGCCAGCAAAGATGTCACCACGGATTTCCGTAAAGGGATTGTCCGTTGGCGTCTGTCTTTCACGACAACTGAGCTGCAATTGCGCCACACTGCGTGCTACACAACCTCATCGAGTCAGAAGTGTAGCAAAAGAAGCAAGTTGGCATCTAGGAATTAAATGTTGGAGTAACAAAACACCCCACGTGACTAACGAAGAGTTAAAAAGCCTTGTCCCTTTAGGACGTGACCGATCATGGCACAATAGAGATTTCACTTCTTTTTTTATTTGACACTCATTGAATTAAAATTGACTTTTTGTAAAATATAGTAGAGTGGATTCTTCTTACTTTCTCCACGGTTTGCCTTCGCATAGACTGGCTGATAACCATGGCTAGGACGCCCAATCTATCCAACTATTTAACACAGAGGGTGGAGGTGAAGGGATGGATTCATACCTTTTCCGCCATAATTTGCACGGAAGTGAACGCCATAGATTAGCCGGAGATTTGAAACCAGTTCGCCCAAAATCTTTACACGACCCACACATTTAAAGTACATTCGTTTTTTTTTTTTTGTTTTTTTGTTTTTTCTCAGCAGTCATCTCCGTTCAGAATGAAGCATTTCTTAGTAAAATAAAAAAAAAATGATTTATCCTTCAGTTTTTAACTATAAACTAAATTCCTGAACCTCTGTTTCGAGACGTGATATTCACATTTTACACATTTAAAAGAAAAAAAAAATATTTCGGGTAGCTTGTTTATGAAGTGTTACTCGTGACCAGTTTTGGTAGTCATATGACATGATGTGCCATTCGACTGCTACTGAGTCGTCTGCTTTTTGTGGAAGATTTGATGAGAAAGTCGGCCATGATAGTTGATTTCGGTGTTCGCCTTGGCGTTTCCTCATGACGATTTTCGAAAAATGTTTGCCAAGGCCTGATCGATGATTTTCAGCTTGCTGCATAACAATATTTACACCTGAACTGGAATCATATTGTCAATACTGTTGGCAAACAACACAATTGTGCATCTACAATATATATATATATATATATATATATATATATATAGTAGGTGCACAATTGTGCTGTATAAACTATTGAAAAGAAAATATATAGTACATGCGAATTATCATTTTCTGTTACTCTGCCAAATATTAGTGTGCTGAACAATAGCCAGTGAGCTGAATACATATATATATATATATATATATATATATATATATATATATATAGATAGATAGATAGATAGATAGATACAACAAACTCTTTCTTATTAACAGTTAAAATATTTCCACCTTGAAAATGGCTAAATGTATAGCCGAAAGCGCTCGGATAAAAAAAAAAGAAACAATCGGAGAGGTTTTATATAATTTATAATCTCAAAAGAAAAAAGTATTAGATCCTATGAAAAATTGCATAAAAATCTAAATCAAAGCACCTTGTCTGTTGTATTTAATGAAATGTGCATGAAAGAAGGATTGCTGCCTAAATAACAACCCCCATATATATATATATATATATATATATATATATATATATATTTAGTTGGATTGATGTGAGTTTGTTATATGTCATGCTAAATATGTTAGGTCTATCACTGATATTGAGCGCTTTCCAATAAATACCGCGCATATATAATATATAAATAATATATATAAAAAATTGCATTTTTTTATACATATATATATATATATATATATATATATATATATGTATATGTATGTATGTATATATATATATATATATATATGTATGTGTGTATATATATATATATATATATATTTATATACATACACATTTTAAATATATATATACATACATATATATATGTATATATATGTAAAATCTGTATGTATATAAATATATATATGCAATTTTATATATATATATATATATATATATATATATATATATATATATATATATATATATATATATATATACCTGCAACAAGGTATAGGCAAATCTTATCACTCTTCTTTTTAATTATTTTCAGATAAATTAAAAAAAAATTTTCTGGCAGTTTTCCTCGTTTTTATGGGTGGGGGCTAAGAGAGTATAGAAACTACCCTTAATTAGTATTGTCCCACGTCCGGTTCAGACTCTTCCCTGGACTTTTTAACTACTCGATGTTTATCCTTTGTTTCCTGTTAAGGATGTGATTTCCGCTATCTTCTAAAGTTTTCTTATTCACTTTCCCACTCAGTAGGCCCTTGAGTCTTAGTGGCATTGTTATCTTGCTTGATTAAAAAATGCACTTTCGACCAATTCATTCGCCATTTAAAGGGGTCCGTTGTCATTTTTTTCTCTCTCTCTCTCTTTTCTAAGCTTTCCTTGTCTTTCATATTCAATGAATGTATAAAAGAAAGGCTGCGGCCCAAATATGCAATAGTATTTATATATACATTCTATTAACAAAATTTGCCTTATTTCCTGACCACTGACAATCCACAACTTCAAATTATTTGGAATGTTTTTTTGTTTTTTTTGTTTGTTTGTTTTTTTAATGATAAAATCTTGATCGATACATTTACGAAACACATAGACGAGATGCATTGATACGGATCGGAACACGACTGCCATTGTGTAGCGATTTTGACATGTTTTCCGATGTAATAACCTAAAATATATATATATATATTTATTATAAATAAAGCATTTACTTAAATATTTGTATCTATAAAAAGAATGTATAAACATAAAAATGTCTTAAAATAATTGTCGGACTTTGTCCATTTCATAATGTGTGACGTCATTTGTTTACATTTGATACGCCATGAGCAGATATGAATGTACGTGAGAGATTCATGGAAGATTGAAGTTTAAATACAGTAAATTCGACCTTGCTAACCAAACGCTTCTCTGTGGGCAATCGGTAAAGGCACGTCAAGCTAAATGACGGTTCCGTATAGGATACAGGTTCGAATCCTGTTGGAGGACGAATATTTTCTGTGAAAATTTCTCGGACATTCAGGTCGGTAAATGTTGTTTAATACTGTTTATTATAAACAGAGCATTTACTTAAATATTTGTATCTATAAACATAAAAATGTCTTATAATATATATATATATATATATATATATATATATATATATATATATAGTTTATGCAAAACTAGGTAATCCGTATGGGTAGACCCAAGGAGGATGATATCCAGAGAGCTCAATGTAAATTCAGAGCAAATAAATTTGAATAAAAACAGACTACTTTAAGGTTCCATGTAATAAGTTATTTCACCACAGCCCTTTTAAAGGGCTCTGGATCATCAGACTTTACTTCCAAAGGTTGAAATATATATATATATATATGTGCACGCGTGAATGTGCGTGTCGGTATACACAATTATCTTCATATTCACTGGTCTATATCTGTGCATTATATGTGTATGTGATTATAATAACCATTTTCGATTCTCACCCGACGAAGTGCGGTTGAAATGCACCGAAACGAAGTTGCATCTTTGTAGTGAGTAAAATGGTTTTGTCTATATGATAAAATTATAATAAATAAGTAATTATCGCTCTACTATCGGTATCGATCCCTCTTCTGGATGCTTTGAACGTTGGAATTTATATATTACTTTCGTTCTCATCACATCGGTTATACACACACACACACACACACACACACACACATATATATATATATATATATATATATATATATATATATATATATATTCAGGCATGTGTTGTTAAAAACTACGGAACTTTTCTATTTGATAATCTTTTTTTCTGTTTTTTTCTTGTTTTCTCGCTTTTTTTGTTTTTTCTTGCTTTTTTTTCTTCAAAATTTTCTTGCTGGTATTTTTTTTTTATTTTATTTATTTAACAAAAAAGTATTAGGTGAGATAATGGATATTGGCTCGGAGTGAGGAATCGGGGAGCCGAGTTCGAATTCCAGTCGAATCCACTACATTCACTTACGCCTTTGTTACGAATCCTCTTCTTCTACCCCAGCTATCGGCAATTAGCAGGATAGGCCGTGTTATATAGCTTTAGATGGCAACTGGTATACTGCAGAAAGAAATGGCAACCTACTGCGGGAAAAAATCTGCCTCGTCAATCATGTATCGAAAGTTACAAGCTTGCTTAAGCGTGTATCACGCATGGCACATAACTGACTGATTGCTGTATTAAAATATATTTTTACACTTTCATAGTGTTTTGACCCCAGTTTGGATGGTGGGAAATAACTATTTGCCCATAGTTGGAACCTTAACAGGTGCTACCACCTCGGGTTCTGGGTAGACCTGGGAATTAAGAGGCGCTTCCACGCTCCTCAAAGCCTCCTGATCAGAGGTTTGATTTTTTTTTGTTTTGTTTTTCTTGAAATTTTTTTTCCAGATTTCTCAAAGGACATACACTTGATGAAGCAGAACCAGAATTTGACCGAAGCGTTTAGTTTAACATATCAAACATAGAAAGGTTCAATTATCTGAACATTATTTGGTAACGTTTACGTTGCTTTTCTTATTTTTTTTAAATCAATTTTAAGGCTTCTTTTATTTAACCAAAAACTGAGTTATTACAGCAACTGGAAAAAATTTTTTTTAAATAATTTCACCCTAAGAAAGGCAATAAAGCTACTAAGACGCAGGATGTCACGGAGTGTTAGAGGATATGATAAAAAGTATTATTAAGGAGATAGGACAGTAAAAGAATAAGAATCCAGAAGATAACGATTGACATTGCATTTAAATTTTTGAAAATCAAAATTGACTGGGAAGCAAAAATCAAGAAAGTTCCACAAGCGAGAAGTGTGATAGAAGAAACTGTTAGCATAGAATTTACTACTATGATTAAATTCATCATGCCGAGGTTCCACATTAGAACTACGTGAAAATATTTATACAAAAGGAAGCTACGTTACGACTGTGGGAATGGGATTGAAGCTGAGATGCCAGTTCAGGATCGATAACATTGCAGATTATTCTTCAGATTTTATCAAGAATTTCTAAATATATAGCAAGAACACCAGACATGATGTAGCAGTAAGGTTTGCAGGAATGTTTTTGTTGGCTGCTTGCTGTAGAGTGATAGTTGACAAATTCGTCTTGTACACACCCTTAAGAGTGTAGTGAGTTCAATCCCCACAGATGCCTTGCTGTTAGATTAATATAATTTCACCGACATCAGATATTCTTCGCTGCTATCGGAACCATTGCAAACCATTATTATCTGTTACATTTTGATTGCAATAACGCCAGTAGATTTCCCTATCTCAAGAGATCTATCATGACAACGATTCACAAGAGACTGATAGAACAAACATTGATTCCATAAGGACAGCCAAACAATTGTTTTCACTTTTGTTCTCTCTTGATAACAACGGTTTCTGTTTGCGTACAGGTGGCGTAATGGTTATTGACGCGAAAAGTGAGATCGTCGATCAGGTTTCAAATTCAAGCAGGGCGTGCTGCGTTCACTTCCGCGCAAATGTGCAACAAGCTCCTGGCAGATGCAGAACAAGGATTCAATCAAATCGCTTCGTTAGATGTAGAAAGAAATGTTCAGTCTTTCGAACATTTTGGAAATGCACAAGTTTACTTTTTAAAAATCAATTTTGAAGTTTTCTTTATTTTTTTTAATCATTGGGAAAGGAATGGATCTGTTTTTTTTTGGGTTTTTTTATCGCTCTACTTTTGTTTAAATAGCATAATTACCTTTGGTAACAATTAGTCTAAGAGTAGGAAGAAGGTTTGCTTTACTTTGCTCTGTTTTATGGCATATCAATCTCAAAGAGTTATTTAATACCAACTAAAGATTTTTTTGGTTTGGTTTGTTTTGTTTTGCTTTAACTTTGGGTTATTTAACGTCGACAAGATTTTTATTGCTGGTAATATTTTTTTCACAAATGCATTGCTGGCAATTTCTTCCTTTTCAAAAATGTACTGCTAGCAATATTTGGTTTGTAATAATTTTTTCCTCAAAAATGCACTGCTGGTAATAATCCCTTCGCTCAAAAATATATTGCTGCTAATAATTTTTCCCTCAAAAAAGCATTGCTGTTAATATTTTTTCTCTCAAAAATGTATCGCTGGTAATAAACTTTCCCTTAAAAAAAAACATTGCTGTTAATAATTTTTCTTCAAAACTCCATTGCTGGTAATAATTTTTCCTTCAAAACTGTATCGCTGGTAATAATTTTTCCCTTAAAAAAAACATTACTGTTAATAATTTTTTTCTTCAAAACTCTATTGCTGGTAATAATTTTTTCTTCAAAAATGTTTTGCTGGTATTAAAACCTATTTTTACATCTTCACAGTGCTTTGACCCCAGTTTGGGTGTTAACTATTTGCCCATAGTTTGGACCCTAACAAGTATTACCACCCAGTGTTAGTGTGGACCTGGGAACATCAGCAATCATGAAGCGGTTCCACGCTCCTCAAAACCTGCTGATCAAAAGCCTTGCTGTTGGATGTAGTTTATCATCTTACCTAAGATGCGGATACAGTTTAACGCCTTACCCAGGACGCCATGGAAAAGTAAACGGGAAACCATTCCACTGTCTTTCTTAAGAAGATATAACAATTCCTAGATAATAATTTAAAAGGAATTTGGGGGGAGCCGTGATTACCTACATTCTGAAGGTACGTGGCATTTAAATAAACAGTATAGACACATAGTTAAAATATTGACCACATTATGTTGTAAATATAAAGTAATTTAGTTAATGGCAAATTCACTTAACCCTCACTAGCTTCTCCTTCTTCTATATGCCGTATCCCTTCGGGATGATGGCGATCATGGCTCGCCACAACTTCCTGTCCTTTGTAGCTTTTAATATATTTTGTTATTTCTCCTAAACCACGTTCCGCCATCCATTTACTCAAGCTCGCTACGTAGGTTGTTTTCCTCTGCTCCTCTGACCTTCAAATCTGTCCTGTGAGTATCATATTTTCCAAACCTTCTTTCCACAATTTTCTGCCTTTTCAAACTCTTAATAAATGTTGCCTTCTTTGTTATTTCTCTTAAACCTTCTTCTGCCATCCACTTACTCAACATCGCTAGGTGGGTTATGCATTGTTTTGCCCGATCCCTCTAGCTTTCCACCTGTCTTGTGAGTATCAAATTTTCCAAGCGCTCTTTTCTTATTATGAGCACTTGAAATTTCAATTGACTTTTCTTGATATTAAGTATGTTTCCTTTTTGTTTACATTTTCTCTAAAACTTCGTCGTTGCTCAAATGTTTGAGCCATAGTATTCTCAGCATGCTTCTGTAAAACCACATTTTTGTTGCTTAAAGTTTCTTCTTCATATTCCAATAAAAAGGACACATTTCGTCGATACAAGAACTTTCATAAGAGTTGATACAGGGAACGGCGTTCAGCAATGTTCTGGAATACATATCACTTGTTATGTTAGATAATCTGTCTTATAAAAAACTAAAAAGTACTACTTTTTTTTTGTTGTTGCTTCATTTTGTTTTAAAGATTCCTGCAAAAATTATTAGCGTTCAATATGGAAAAATATTTTTCAAATTTTATCTTAATGATTTTACACTATCTACATTATTCCGGCTGCTCTCTTCATCTTTATTGTCACATTCACGACGTTTTGGTCGTTGTACGCTTCGACCTTCTTCGGAGGAATTACGTTGGAATTTCGAACTGAACCCTTTATTCAGTCCAAGGGAGTAGATTGTTCTAATTCCACGGGCAGCGGGAAAAGAACTGAGGCTGAGATGCCAGGTCAGAAAACTTTTTTTTTCTTTTTTTTTTTGGTATAAACGTCATTTTAATGGGTAATTGTATTTTAGTTGCTATCTCATTTTTTTTTTTTGGTGGGGAGGTGTTATTTTTTTTTTAAACGGAGAAATTAATAACGACCAGACTTGATCGTGAACTCCTACTAAAGAAGGATTGTGCCTCCGACAAGAAACGAACCTGTATCCCCTTTTCTTTCAGAGAAATTGTTTCTATAGCCGAAATGCGCCTTTGCCTAATTCGGTTACAGAAGCCGCATTGACAGAGCTATTAGGTTGGTGCAAAAATAATGACGTAATAATGTCGTTTTTTGAGGTTAAAAAATACGTCAAAAAACGATAAAATTGCGTCATTATTTTTGCACCAACCTAATAGATTATTTATTTTGTGGGTTAGCGGATTTTGATCATTTTTCTTTTTTTTTTTTCTTTTTTCTGCTACTACTTCTGTTTCCTTTCACCTTTATATTTCTTTCTTCTACTTCATTTCCTTCTTTATCTTTTTCTCTTTTTCTCTTGTTCTTTCTTTTTCCCTTATTTTTTCCCTTTTTTTCTTATGTTCCTTTT
The DNA here is from genome assembly GCA_963932145.1 of Acanthosepion lycidas. NCBI lineage: Eukaryota > Metazoa > Mollusca > Cephalopoda > Sepiida > Sepiidae > Acanthosepion > Acanthosepion lycidas. The sequence continues at coordinate 26,595,402 of OZ010597.1, forward strand.
GCATCTCTTTTTTTCTTTTACCTGTTTCTTTTTTGTTTCTTTTTCTCGTTTCTTTTTTAAAATGTTCCTTCTTCTTCATATCACTTTTCTTTTTTCCGTATTTTTTCTTTTTTCATTTTCTTTTCATTTTCTTTCTTTTTTATTTTTTCATTCGCTCTTTTTTATTTTTCCCTTTTTTATTTCTTTTCACTTTGTTTTTTTTTATTCTTTCTCCATCTCCTGTTTCTTCTTTTTCTCTCTTCATTTTTTTAATACATTCTTTTCTTTTACTTTCTTTTCCAATTTTTTTTCTCTTTTCCTTTTATGTCTTTCTTTGTCTTTTTCTTTTCCTCGAATGTTTTTTTCTTCCTTTCTTTCCCCACTTATTTCTTCTTCCCCTTTTACTTCTCATAAATTTCGATTCATTCACTTTCAATCCTAATTGATCGTCAAAAATCATTTGGCAAAAATAATCGGCCAACAACAACAAAAACAATAAAAATCGGATTTCCAATTTCTGGCTGATTCCTTCCCCTCCTTTAATTCCCCAAACATCCCCTCCAATATTCTCACCTACCCACCCACAAGAAGAATGGATTTTTCTCATACTCAAATTATAGCACTTTTTTATTCTTTTTTTTTTTTTTTTTTATTGGTTGGTCGAAAGTCACGGCTCATCGGGTAAAGACGCTGATTTTAAACTCAGTCTTTTCCTTCTCTCCGATACAGCTTCTTTTGTTATTGATAATTAATATTCATAAATCTTAGTCCTGGTTTCAATCATTATGCCTACCGATAATAAACTGATATATTTTAGTACAAAAGATGAATAAATTGTAGTCCATGATTTTAGTTTAAAAACAAAAGCAAGTGAAAAACTACAAAAAAAAGAATCGCTGTTCTCACTGAAAATTTCTGATACAAAACCAACTGGCGTGGCCTTCAGTAAATATTAGTTAATGTGCGAAATAGATTGAGAAGAGGAAAGGTTAGGGAACAGTATGACCCAAGAGAATGTAGGGTTATTTAGAATACAAGATATTTTGACTGTGTCCAGTGCCTTCGGAAGACTAACCGAAAAATAACGATTCATCTTTTGATTGCGTGTTCATAAAAAACGCACAAGCGTTTGTTGGAGCGGAAGAGAATGATGGAGAATGTTAGAGAGTGAGAGAGCGGAGAGAAAGGGGGAGATAAAGAAAAAACGAGAGAGAGAGAGAGATTTTGAAAAAAAGTCTTTCAAAATGCAAAGTGCATTTCAAGTTTCTCTCAGCTTTATTTGTGATTGGATGGTTTAGAAAATTCGCGCATGCGCACTTGATTTTCTGACGAATACATGCGTCATTGAATGAAAGAAAGAAGAAAATTAAAAGAGAAGAAAACTGAAAGAAAGGAATAAAGAAGAATTTATACAGAAAAAATTAAAGAAAGAAAGAAAGAATGAAAGAATGAAAAGGAGGCAAGCTGAAAGGAAGAATGAAAGAGAGGAATATTGAAAAGAAGCAAAAAGCAATAAAGAAGTAAAAAAAAAAGACATGAAAAAGGACAACGAAAAGAAAGGAGGCAAAATTAAACAAAAAGAAAGAAAATAACACAAATTAAGAAAGAAAAGAAAAGGTTTAAAAGAAATAGAAAATAATAATGGGGAGAAAGAAAAGAAAGAACGAAAGAGAGACAGCAAACGCAAAAAAGAGGATCAAATAAAAAGCACAGGAAAAGAAGAATGATAATAAATGAAAGAAAACATATTCTCATTCGTTCTCTCTCTCTCTCTCTCTCTCTCTCTCTCTCTCTCTTTCTCCTTTTCTCTCTTTCTCTTTATGCCAAAGATATCGAGTAAATCATTTTCTGCTTTAGTCATTTGCACGATGTATTAGGTAGACATTTTGGGGACTGACAACAAAAAATCGATCAATATAAACGGTGAATGGTCGAATGTCCTTGAAAAAGAAATTCTCCTCATACAAATTTTATTTTTATTTTTTATTTATTTTTTTGTAGATATTCAATATTCAATATTGAAGATGGCTGCTGAGGAGAAGATAACCCGCCAAGTCTAATAAACTACAGCTTTTCTGCCATTTACTCATTGTCTTGTACACACACACACACACATATATATATATATATATATATATATATATGTGTGTGTGTGTGTGTGTGTGTGTATTTATGTATGTGTGCATATATATGTATATATGTGTGTATGTACGTAAAGAAAAGAAATGAATTGAAAATTTGGTGTCCTTGATTACACGACACAAAATCTGCCACGTAACTGAGAATCACATGATCAAAAAGATGAGCTACAATAATTAGAAGCGTTAAAAATGGATGTCCACGAAGAAAGGAAGGTTGCCTCACTATATGAACCACCCTCGGTCCCAGATTTGCCGAATCCGTTTATCCTCAATAACCAAAAGATGGTGGCAGAACGCAAAAGTGTATTGGCGTCTTCCAACAAGACAGTGAAAAGGACACATAATAAGAATGATTGCAGTTCATTGAATTATATGATCAATCAAAGCAGTCGTCCCGAATCCCAGTTTAAAAATATCATATATATATATATATATATATATATATATATATATATATATATAATGCGCTCTCCCATCGGTTTCGACGTATGAGGATCTGGCAACTTAGCCAATTGATTCAGTTATAAATTTTGTGCAATAATCTTAAGTGGCACGTAAGACCCGCTAGTGATTTACAAAGGAGTCCACATATGGAGCAAGAGTGAGGATTGTGGAATGAGATCACTGTTGGATTGGTTGACCTTTTAGATCTTGCTCTCACTTCTTGAAGTGCTCATGGGTTTGTGAAAGAACGACCATCACCCATCGGTCTGCTGCTGTGTAGAGCTCCAACTTGAGCCTTCCAGTAATATCTTTCACCTGACCCTGTCGCCCTCACTCTCTCGCCAACGGACCTTGCAAGTGAACTGTGTGGATAAGAATGAACGAATCAAGGTAAACCACCAGAAAACCCACACAAGTGATTTGATTAAAGTGGTGAGGGCTTGTGCAGAACCATCCACACATTTCGGAACTCAGTGGGTGCAAATAAATGCCACAGACAATAGACCTCAATATATATATATATATATATATATATATATATATATATATATATATATATATATATATATATATATATATAGAAGAAAGGGTCTACGTGTGCTTCTTATAATATGTAAAATAGATATGTTAGTTAATAAAACGAGTACAAACGAAAGGTTACCAAAACATCAGTACGATAAACATTTATTGAATATTAATTATTGACCATATGACAGAAATGAGGCACGGAAAGAAAGGTTTTAAGTTCGGAATTTTCGGACACGCCAGTGTTCTTTATCAACGGACCGAGAAATAAACTACCGGTGAGTAATTCCTATTTCTCTGTTTATATTTAGAGAATCTGAAATGTTATTGGTCTTGACCTGGCATCTCAACATCAGTCACTTTGCCACTGATGTAGCGTAGTTTCCCTATGCCTTTTAATAAATACCTTCCTGATAAATCTTCTGCTGAACTCTCCTCAATAATAACGAGATTCTATAAATTTAAGCGCAGTACTCGATTGGCAGTAAGGTCTCATCATTTTATAGTTTAAATGGCTAGATGTAACCATAAGTTCTATGTTAACAACTTCTTTGCTCACACTTCTCTTGTAGGACACTCTTCTGGCTTCTTGCTTCCAAATCAACTTTGATCTTCATAAATTTAAATGCAATTAAATTTAAATGCAATTAAATTTAAATGCAATTATCTTCTGTCTGCTTAATATCTGTTTTTTTTTATTTTATTGTCCTTTCTCCTTAAAATACATCAAGAAATCACTTGTTAATTTTATCATTTTCATAACGAAACCACTTTTTTAATCGTCTGAAAGAATCTTTGATGCTAACATCCAGGAGAGTGACTTGTTGAGCCCTCTCGGGCTAACGTTTTCCACTGACATATAGTGGAAAGATGATATTGAATCAGTTGCTAGGCCCGCTGCTAGGAAAGTTGGTTCACTGTGTCGTGCTAGAAGTCGCTCAGTACGAAGAAGAGGCAAGTGGACATCTATGTCACATGCATTAGAATACGTGGTCCAACTCGAAATTCAGTCAGTGAATAAATAACGAAAAGATTGAAAACAGGATTCATATTTTCATTTCTTGACCTGATTTTGATTTCATCTTCCGTTCACATACGATTCTTCCATGCTTTGAATATTACCGCCACATCTGGTCTAGAGCTTCTACTAAGTATTTAGTGATTCTTGATAAAATCCAAAAAAGAATCTGCAATGTTATTGGCCCTGATCTGGCATTTTGGCATCGGTCGATTTTCCACCATCGCCACATGGCTTTTCTGCAACTTTTTTTTATAAATATATTTATGATAATTATTCTGATGAGCTTTCATCTTAGGTACCGCAAATTTAATGTTATATACCCTACCTATGAACAGTAATGGGCATTATTTACAAACAATCTCTTTTCCCGCGAAAAAAGGAAAAAAGAAAAAGAAAATAAGAAAATCCACAAAGAAAGAAAGAAAGAAAGAAAGAAAGAAAAGACATAAGATGATTCTTTCACTTTCCCATCACCGTAACGTAGCTTCCTTGTGCCTTTTCTATAAATATTTTAATATCCGTCTATATTTCTGAGATGAGGTATTATGTACACTATTTACATTATTCGGACTATTGTCCTCATCTTTGTCGCCATATTTATTACAACGTTTCGGCCTTTCAATATCTGTCTATATTTCTGAGATGAGGTATTATGTACACTATTTACATTATTCGGACTATTGTCTTCATCTTTGTCACCATATTTATTACAACGTTTCGGCCTTTAAGTATCTGTCTATATTTCTGAGTTCAGGTATTATGTACACTATTTACATTATTCGGACTATTGTCCTCATAATTGTCGTCATATTTATTACAACGTTTCGGTCTTTCAATATTTGTCTATATTTCTGAAATGAGGTATTATGTACACTATTTATATTATTCGCACTATTTCTAATAATATAAATAGTTTATATAATACCTCATATACATATTGCCCTCATCTTTGTCGCCATATTTGTTACAACGTTTCGGCCATTCAATATCCGTCTATATTTCTGAGATGAGGTATTAGGTACACTATTTACATTATTCGGACTATTGTCCTCATCGTTGTCGCCATATTTATTATAACTTTTCGGCCTCTCAATATCTGTCTATATTTCTGAGATGAGTTATTATTTACACTATTTACATTATTCGGACTATTGGCCTCATCTTTGCCGCCATATTCAATTACAACGTTTCGGCCTTTCAGTATCTGTCTGTATTTCTGAGTTCAGGTATAATGTACACTATTTTCATTATTCGGACTATTGTCTTAATATTTGTCGCTATATTTATTACAACGTTTCGGCTTTTCAATATATGTCTATATTTCTGAAATGAGGTATTAAGTACACTATTTATATTATTCGGACTATTGTCCTCATATTTGTCGCCACATTTATTACAACGTTTCGGCCATTCAATATCTGTCTATATTCCTGGGATGAGGTATTATTTTCACTATTTACATTATTCGGACTATTGGCCTCATCTTTGTCGCCATATTTATTCCAACGTTTCGGCCTTTCAGTATCTGTCTATATTTTTGAGTTCAGGTATTATGTACACTATTTACCTTATTCGGACTATTGTCCTCTTCTTTGTCGCCATATTTATTACAACGTTTCGGCCTTTCAATATCTGTCTATATTTCTGAGATGAGGTATTATGTACACTATTTACATTATTCGGACTATTGTCCTCATATTTGTCGCCATATTTATTACAACGTTTCGACCTTTCAATATCTGTCTATATTTCTGAGATGAGGTATTATGGACACTATTTACATTATTCGGACTATTGTCCTCTTCTTTGTCGCCATATTTATTACAAAGTTTCGGCCTTTTAGTATCTGTCTATATTTCTGAGATGAAGTATTATGTACACTATTTACATTATTTGGACTAATGTCCTTGTCTTTGTCAGCATGTTTATCAGACAAAATCTTGAAATTTTGTTGATATTCACCCCAAACTGTATGTATATTTATATATATTGAGTGAAAGATCAGATTATTCGAAGATCTGTTCAGCAGTTCAGAGTACTATGGCGATTTCTTCATGACAATTCCAGTGCAATGCAACTTACTATCTCGTTCACGAGTAATATGTTATATCATTTAAATGCAGACTATTGTCCTCATCCTTTCTGTTGTTATTACAACGTTTCGACCTTCATCATGTATTTTTCTATCGGGGTAAACTTCAGGGAATGTCGAAATTAATCTAGAGTTACTATGTCACCAAATTCACGGAGCAACACTAATCTTATATATAAAGTTCAGTGTGTGTGCGTTTGTGCGTGTGTGTGTTCAAGCAACTCCTCCGCCTCCACTGGTGCGATTTCCATGATTCATAGCTCATTCAAAAACACTAGAAAACTTAGACACAGGGTTGCCAGATTATGCGAGCTTACAAATATATATTAATATATTTTACTAGTCATTATCGTTGCTTCCATGGTTCAAGGGGATTAACTCTTATTTTCCTTTTGTATCCAAAACTGCAGTGCACGTTTTATTATAAACTAGCTTTAAAGTTGCCCTATCCTGTGGCATTTAAGCTAGTTCATGTGGAAGACTCTTGGTTTGGCTATCATCACAATAGCTATGGAGGAATAGATGTGATAGTCATCAATAAACTACAGAAGAGCTCAAAAATTGATCACATCATTTAAGTATTGAATTAATGTTCAAGCTTACTTTTGAAAAGTTCAACAATAATTATTCTGCTGTCACTTAATTTAAAGACAATTTGATGTACATAGATCAAACAGTTATTTTTATTTCATGGGTGACGGAACAGGGGACAATTTATAAGATAAAATTAATATAGTGTAAAGATGGGGAAAATAGAAATTAGAATTACTTATACATTCAACATTTGAAAAGTTAGAGAGAAACATAATAGCTAATTAAGTAAAACCTATATTATGGAATCCATGTAAATAAATGCGAAATTGGAGCTCAATTCTCCCAGGAATTCTGAAATTAAAAAGCCCCAGCTCTACTTTATAGTAATTTGTATTTATCCGCCACCCCACCACCACTACGAGGTCAGTTTGTGACACAAGGTCGGTTTAATGCGCGTACACCTGGGCAAGGAACAAAAATTGCTCGCAGCCCCGCAACCATCGTTTGCGCTGGTCTCGGTGTGAGCACCGGTCCCTCTCTCTGGTGCAATGAGAGGGCGCGGCCTCGGGCAGCTGTTCCCCAGGCCTGGGCATCTCTCAACATAATTTTCCTCAGTTTACGGAAATGTACCGTTAAGCAGATATCGACAATCTTATTTCAACCTTATTCGCGTTTAGTTCGGCCACCATTACTGGTGCTGTTTACATACGTTTGCCTCGCGTAATCATGCGCAGAAGCTTACTTAGTTGACGGCCTTTTTACTGATCTTCTTATTTTTTTACTCGTCTCGATTAGTGCGCAATTCGCTAAATTTATTTTCAAATGCGCAGACTTTGCTTAATGCGCGAATAATAATAAAAATATCCCAAGAGGTAAACATTATTCCTATTGTAAAAAAAATCACCGCTTTTCCAAAAATAGAAATTTCGTTGAACTATTTAATCAAAATTTAAACCAAAAATAATTGTTTGGGTACTTTAGTAATTTGTTTTGAAAAACCAATTTAAAAAAGAATTCACTGTTACAATTTTGTTTTGTTTTTTGTAAAAGTGAAGCTTTAATTGAGTTCTTTGTTAAATTGATTTAAATTATTTAGAAAACCAATTTCAAGCCTTTCTAATCAAATAAAAAATTCATGGGTGAACGTTTCTTTTTTTTAATGATATATTTGGATAATAAGGCTTTTCCTCTTGGGTTACTTTTTAAATTTCGCGTATTCATTTTAAATAAAAGTTCGCGCATTGCTTCCCCGGACGACAACTCAAGGCAAACGTATGTAAACAAAGCCAGTAATGTCGGCCGAGCTGTAGCCGCGATGTGAATAAGACCGAACTTAAATTGTCGATAACTCCTAAACGGTACATTTCCGCAAACTTTGATTGTGATTTTCAAAATAAGCATGCAAATTTACACCAGAATGGAAATTTTTCGTTACTATTGGTTTCCGTAGGTTAATCTGCAAATTTACCAAAAAAAGGACATCTTAAGTAAAGAACTTTCGTTGGTAGACAACCAAATTCACATAAATTAATGACCGCTACTTTCTTAAAGAAGGTCCTTTAGTAGATGCTTCCCCTAACACTACAATATTAACCACTTAAAGTCTAGTGTCAATCGTTATGTATCCTAACTATCCCCCATACTTTATAATCTTCACTTCCTACCATCTCCTCTTAAGTTCATATCACACACTTCATTCAGACACCCTCTACCTTGAGTGGCTCTTGGGCCTTGTATTGAGTTAAACTGCTGCCAAAACGCAGCCAATGTAAATTACACTATGTAGATATTTACTATTATGTTTCGCTTAGCTTGATATTGCAATAAGGGAAAATTATATGACAGCATCTGTGAATGCTCTTCTCCTACGGCCTTATGCCATACTAGGCAAAGTTTAGTAAACGTTTGTTTTTACTATACGTTGCAGAAGATCAAAAGATGGTGGAAGGGCGATAGAATGATTTACTGCGCCAGAAGAAAGAGACATCCTTTCTATTAAGCTGCCTTGAAAATCAGCTTTCGAAATCATGGATTTTTTTTTTACCACGAACTGGACAGCAGCTTCTGGCGCCGATTATAAATATGTAACTCTAAAGCTGTAAAACATTTCTCTATCCTCATCTTTATTTAGTCTGGCATACGTTCAGACAGTTTGTGCAGAGGGCTCTGTTGCGCTTATCTTCCAAGTGGCGCTCACCTAGCTGAGAAAACAGGACCCGACAATTCGACTTTTCCCTGCGCTCCGAGACGGGATTATCTCACTAGATGAGAGAAATACACAACCATCTCAGCTAGTAGGCAAACGAAACTAACCTTAGCTTTTTTTCCTTGATCATCTGGCGTTTCTAATGAGAATGGGGTGGGTCGATGATTTTTACGAAGAGCGCTAATATTTGGTTGCACTTTGGTAAGGTTTCCTCGTAAATCAACATCCTCCTCAAAATTCAGTTTTTTCTACTTTTAAGGTGATCAAGTTCATGTGGAAGTAAGCATGGGTAATTCTGCCAATTCCTATGGTAAGAACATGCTCATCATTTGGAAGCTTACCGCAACTCGTTTATTCAGAACGGCGACTGCGTTCGTACAATCTACGATAATTTGATAGTATATCTATCCATCTATCTGCCTAAACGTGCGTAAATAGTGTGTATTAGGTGTTAAAGAACACACCACTAGGGGAATATAAATGTAAGTCAAACAAACGTAGTGTTACGCGTCTTGCGCTAAATTTTAATATTCTTCTTTCTCTTTCAGATGTATCGAGAGAAAATTAAAAAATTACACACTCGTAGTTCTAACCGCCAACTATGGTGTCTTCTGGCGAATTTTTATTCGTTCCAAACTTTCTTTACAAATCGTGTAATGAAGATCATCTTGGATGGCCACTCTTCTAGATTCTTTCGCATTAATGCAGTTGTTCTCCAGAGCTCTATCCTTAGAACTATTTTGTTCCTTGTCTTTATCAACAACCTTCTTCGTGTCATCAGTTCCCAACTCGGTACGTAAGCAGATGACCCAATTATTTACTTTATAATAAGTCTGATCGGTTCGATAAAGTAAAACTGGCAGCTGATCTTGAAAATGACTTCCAGTCAGTTAACTAGGGCAAGAATTGACTTGTAAATTATTACACCTCCAAAAATGAAATTGCTATCTTTTATCTTAGTGAACCATTTCTGCTTTCAATTGGCATGGCTGATGCTACCCTCATTAGGCCTTCTCGGGCTAACGTTTTCCACTGACATTTAGTGGAATGATTAGGTCTGCTAGGGAAGTTGGTTCACTGTGTCGTGCTAGACAATTATTCTCGCCAATCCATCATGCACGTTTTAAATGTACTGTTCGTCCGTGCAGTGAATATTGCTGCCACATCTGGTACTCATGTTATAAATCTTGAGATTCTTGACAAAATCCAATGAATAGTCTTCAATGTTAACGGTCCTGACCTGGCATCTCGGCTTCAGTCACTTTCTGTTATGGGACCTACCTTTATGGACTAAATGGACTCGTCCTATTACTATATATACGGGGAGATTATACCTCTCAAGAGAGCTGTCTACAGTTGACCTGTTCCAGCTAAACAGTCGAACTCTCTGCCTTCGGGCGGAGAGGAACCTGGACGAGGCTCCACCGAAGGGCAGAGTCTCGTTCGGAGAGGTTGACTGCCCCTGAACTCGTTTATGCGGAATATTTTTGACCGAGTCTACGGGCTCGAAGATCCCACGTTAAACACAGCCTTGTGCCACATGTAACCCTCGTGGGGGGGGTAACTAAATATCGCTGTCTACAGTTGACAAGTTGACTACTGTACTTTGCTGTCAGTCGGACGTGCAACACTTTTGTATTCGTTCTTTTTGTTAATATTTTTTCACTAAATTGTTGTGTTCGAGTTTTCTTTCGGGCCTATTCTGGGTCCACAACACTTTCCCACTGTCGTAACGTATTTTCCTTGTGTCTTTTAAATAAATCAGTTCTTAGCAGTTGTTCTAAGCTTTCTTTTTTTTATACCCGGCCGCATAAATTTAAGCGTAGTACCAGATTAGAAACTAGGTCTTATTATTTTAACGTTAAAATAGCTTGAGAAAACCGTAATTTCTATTCTAATAGTTTCTTCTCTCGCACTTCTTGACTGTGGAACTCTCTCCGGCTTCTTGCTTTTTTGTCAACTACGATCTTCACAAAATTAAATGCAACATCAATCGCCATCTCCTGTCTTTCTTAACCTTGTTCTTTTATTGTCCGTTCTCCCTATTAACATTTGTTTTTCATTTGCTTTCATTTTTAATAACGCCTTTCGTCTTAGCGTCACTATCACCTTGCTTGGGGTGAAAGGATTAAAAAAGACGACAGTAAATCTGTTATGGCAATTTTCCCACGCACGGATGGACTCTAACAGCTATAAATAGGAGCAGGTACTGCCTTTTTGAGGATCAAGTTTCCAGCAATCAGCTCTAACAGTCGGACCGAACATGCTTGCTCTAACACTCGTTTTTATATGTTTGTATTACTGTTTCTGTTAGTATATTTGTTTAACTCAGTTCCTCTCTTGTGTCTTTATTTTTGACCCTAACAAGACCACAACAAAATCAGAGACAGGTAGCTACTTGTACGAGGTTATGTCCTTGCTCTTTCTGGTCAGGAACGAGTTGGAGGTCTATGGTGGTCAAGAGTCAGAAGACTTGTAAGCCTCTAATGGTTTCTTGGGTTTGTGATCGTTTTCTTACAGTGAAGGCAACAGAGAACTATTGTAATGTCGAGTAAAATCTAAAAGAACTTATCAGGGGGTCGTGAATTTGTGCTATATATTTACACATTTCATTTTGCCCAGAGAGATAACAGGTTAATCTTTTCAATACAAACGTTATGGTATTAGTAATATAAATGAGAAACTAAGGTATAAGCAATATATATTAATGTTTTTGCTTTTAATTAATTCCTTCCTACCCGACGCCTTCTTTATTTTTCAATATATCTAAACTATAAAAATAAAGTGTATTTTTGTAAAGTGAAAATTTAATTGAAATGCAACAGAAAATATCCAAGTTTTCATCTGAAATCAAGAAAATAAGACCTTTTAAGTAAAATGGTTTTAATATACTGAAAAAAAAACCCGATGAAGGCGCAGTTTAAACAGACACAGGGCAGATATGGTTGAAGAGAGACGCAATCTAATTATTTTTATAGTATAAGATGTCTTTTAGGCGGTTATAATTTTCTGTAGAAGTTATATCTAT
>OZ010597.1:26612371-26652371 GCA_963932145.1 Acanthosepion lycidas
GCATCGTTATATAAACTCTCTCGCTGTTAGCCAACAGCCAGTAGCAGTTTAATTCTTGGAAAATAAGGCACGGCGCTATATTGACATTTTAATTCTTAATTATTACTCATTCGAGTAATCATACTAATTCTTATTGATATCACTCATGAACTGAACATTACATCTTTCTACACTGATAAAACACTGTGGAACTATTCTTTATTTAGCTAAGGTCTCAATTGAACTTTGTAGTTAAATAACATTCAATATTGTACTCAACATTAATTAGCTAAACTTACCCTTTTTATTACGGAAAAAAGGAAGCAACTTTCTTTATACTATTGTTGATTTCTGTATAACATTGTTAATACAGTGTAACCCGGATACAAGAGAGTTGACGGGACCAGAGAAGAAATATCTTATATCCGGGTTTCTCTTATATCCGGGTTTCTCTTATATCCGGGTTTGGTCTATTATATATACATTAACACAGGCTCTAATTTGGAACCATAGAAAATCTATCTTATATCCGAGTTTCTCTTATATCCGGGTCTCTTATATCCGGGTTACACTGTACCAATATTTTATTAATGTTCACTGAGCTTGATTATTTTTCTCTCTTGTTTATTGTGCATTATTCATGTGGGGTGTTGTTTTACAAGAACACAGCTTTCCTTCTTGATTATATTCACGGTGACCCTAGCCAACAATACTTACAGCACCACTACATATATATATATATATTAGGTTGGTGCAAAAATAATTTCGTATTCTCACATAGTAACATATGTTAGAAAACGAAATTATTTTTGCACCAACCTAATATATATATATATATATATTATGTTTGTCCTATACATTCAGAGAGACACAATAATCCTCTTAAGTTATACAAAATTCTTAGTGCAACAGCGTAATTTTTCATTGCATGTTTTTTTTTTTAGATTTCGTCATATTTTTATAGCTTTTTTTTATTGCAAGACTATGATCTTTTTCACATTCTAAAAGCATCGCTCGAAAGTAAACAAATGTCTACCGAGCGAGATTTGAACTCTAATCTCGTATCCCAGGATTTTCTCTGATATCAGAATAAACATGGTTTTCACTGCCTTCATCACCATCGATGAGTTATGATGCATTATTTTCCGATTCGCTGTCTGAGGCAAAAAAAAAAAGAACAGAAACATTTTTAAATCGAGATCTTGTCAGTCACGTTTTGAATGATTAGAAATCCGACTTATACATGAGTATATACCGTCTTCATAATTGCGCATTGCATCTTGGGGAACAACAAGAAAATGTGAACAAAAAATAAACAAGCGAACTCTGCTCCAATGAGCGTTTCCTGTTATAATTAATTTCAATGCGTTTCTCTGTTATTTCGAAAACAATTTCTCTTTCTTCGATTTTTTTTTTTTTTTTTTTTTTGACCCGTTCTCTGATTTATTTGTTTTTTTAAAGACAAATTAATATTTTTATGTGTATGGGCGACTATTTTTCCTTTCGTTAAATCAAACTCCTTGTTTCTCTCCTATTTTCTTCTACATTCATTTTCTTCTTTTTCTCTTTCCTTTTCATCTGTATTCTTCTCTTTCTTCGTTCACTTTTTGTATTTTTTCTTCCTTTTTCTTTCTTTTCTTCATCGTATATTTTCTTATACTTTCTTCTTCTCTTTCTTCTTTAGCGTTTTGCATTTGCTTCTTTTTCTTTTCTGTTTATTTTATTTTTCCTTATTTTGTTGTTCTTCAGTTTTTTGTCTCCATTTTGTAATTTCTTCTTCCTTTTCTTTTTATTTTCTTCTTTTTAATTTCTTTTCTCCTTTTTGTTGTGTTTTTCTTTTACTTTTTTCTTTCACTCACTTTCCCTTTTTTTTCTCCTAATTCTTGTTTTCTTTTCACTTCTTACTGTACTTTCTTCTTTTTCTTCTTCTCCCCCTCTTTTCCCTTTATTTTAATTTCTACTTTTTATTTTGTATCTTCTTCTTCTTCTTCTTCTTCCAAACAAACAAAAAAAGTAAACATTACATTTTTACCTCATTTTTCGGGAGAGTGAGTTCAGTCAGCATTTCAACTGAAAGCAATTAGTGAATAGAAATACTTGTCTGTCTGCTTCAATAATCTAGTGCGCCTAAACCCCACTACAGCAGCTTTTAAATTTATTTTAAAAACTAACCATCAAATGTTTAAAAACTTCAAGTGACACAATTATTAAATTAGCTTGGTTGTTAAACTATTCAAGAATACTTTCAAATTTCCTCTTTTGTTTTTAATCCCAACGTTTCAGTTGATGTACCTTCGGTCTTCATCTCGTATATTCAGTGAGATGACTAGAGACTGGCACAAGGACAAGGAGAGCGATAGAGAGACACAGATGAGAAGAAACAAACAGAAAAAGAGATGCAAAGAGAAAGAAGCAGTCATAGAAAAATAGCAAGGAAAAGGGGAAAAAGAGAGACAGAGATAGACAAACAGAAATAGAGTGAGGGAACAGAAGAGAGAGATAAAAAAAGAGAAACATACAAAAGAAATTGAAGGATAAAGATAAACGGAGCAAAAATGAAGAGAGAAAGAGATTAACACACACACACACACATAAATAATAAATTATAGTTTTAAGGTATGCTATATTTATGGGTTAGAGCGCTCAGTCAGGATATAGCGTATGTAAATATAAAATTAGACTTTGAAGTCAACAACCAAGGGCGACGGTCTATTTCATGTTAAACGCAATGGGAAGGCCATGTACGTCGTGCTTTTGCTCGATGTTTTATATATACTGGTCAGTAGTGCATTGTGGGTATTTTATTGCCTTGTGGGTGGCCTATTGTATGATTTTGACGGTTATTTTGATGGGCGTGGTTTGTTAATTTGTTTATTATTTACTTAGTCTATTTATTTATTTAGATTAATTGATTTTAACTTTTTTGTTTTATTTTCATTTATTTTCTTCAGATTTCTATTTTATATTTTATTATTTAGTAAAAATTTGTTTTTGCGTCTGCATTTTGAGATGAGCTACGATCGTTTATTTAGTAGTTTGTTTTGATCTGGGTAAGTAATTATAGCATTTTTTCCTGTAAGAAGAGTTTACAGTTTTTGGATTGATGTTCTTTTCCTTATTTTCCATGATATTCTTGGTGTATTTTTTTCAAATCCCGGATATGCTTAGAAAGAATCATGCTGTTTGTGTATTTACTATTTGTAAATGGTATTTGGTGTGCGTAGTTTCTTTGTTTTCAGGCTTCTTCAGTTACTCCTATGTATATTTTCTATTCGTTATCTGCTGATTTTACAATGGCTTGGTATATGACATTGTTTTACAAGCAATTGCAGTTTAAGGGACATTCGTTCTTTATTCTGCAGTTGCATGTAGGTTTAATTTGTTCGGGTGGTTTATTGATTGTTTTCCTGTGGTGCATTTTTTTTATTTGCGTCATGTTCTTGGTGCAGCTGTAGCTGATTTTTACTGATATTCAACAAAAACACATTAGTATACAAGATTTTATCGGGTACTTTAGTGTGATATATATAAACAATTAATCAGTGAACAAATAAATAAAACAATTTTTCATGCCGAGAGAAGACACCCTAAAGTATAAAATTAAAAACAAATCCAAACGCATCCCCCCACTAGTAACCACTTTCAATACTACTCTACCTCCACTATCTCAAATAATCAAAAGTCGCTGGGAAATACTACATCTCAAACCAAACCGTAAAACTTTGTTTAAGAAAGCTGGTCTTTTAGCATATCGTAGATCAAAGAACTCAATTTTCAATAAAATAGACTTCCTTGCCAGTGTTGAAAACTGAATATTATATATGTGTCGCCCCAAGAATTTTTTCTCGCCTGAGTCGATCCTTCAAATCTACAAATCAACCATTCGCCCCTGCATGGATTATTGCTGCCATATATAGTCTGGAGCCCCTTCTGTTTGTCTCAAGGTCCTTGATAAAATCCAAAGACGGATATGCAATGTAATTGGCCCTGATCTGGCATCTTGTCTGCAGTCGCACTCTCACAGACGTGCCGTCGCCTCCCTCTGTCTTTTTTACAAATACTTTCATGGTAACTGCTCCGATGACCTGCTTTCGCTGGTTCCCAGACTTCACGAATTCAACTAGGTTGGCATCTCGCTCACACCCTTCCACTGTCAAATCTGTTAAATGTAGCCGTCTCTTCTACTCCAATAGCTTCATGTCTCGCACTTCTCGTCTGTGGAACTCCCTCCCTTTTTCTTGTTTCTATGATAGCTATAATCTCCAACTATTCAAATGTAATGTCAATCGACGTCTTCACATGCCTTGATCTAACCCTGTATCCTTCTCTTCATCCTTTCCTCTATCACTCCTATTTGCTCTCGCTCCAACTCTCTGTAACCCCTTGCGTGGAACGCTTAAAAAAATGTGCTAAACAGTTCTTCACCCAAACTACTTCCCCAAATCAGTATTTGAATTGCCAAGTAATAGAATTTGGATGGGGAGGGGGTTAAAGAAAGCTGGGAAATGATGTACAAGGCATGTTCAACTGGTGCGTGAAGAAGTGGAATAGGCTGTACGTTGCAGGGCTTAAAAGGTGGTTATTTGGGGTTTGGCTGAGCATCTTTCAATGAAAGAAAAAATTCAGATCCAAATTCAACTGCATATGAGCATCTATATTTAAGTGGATTTTGTTAATCCAACGTGAAATACCGATTGATATTAATTTTACTGTTTAAGTATTTATAGTAAGAAATATACCGGATGTAACAGCAAAATTGTCCAAGCATGGGATAATTGTCCATCCCACAAAAACCAATAAACTAATTAAGTTTCTTTTTTTTCCATGTTTTCAGATAAGACGTTTAGCCATCTTGACACCATTTGTCGTAAAAATCACTGAAAAAACCCTTTGAGTTTTTCATCTAGAAAGAGAACAGATTAAAATAATTTTATATCAGCCCCACTATGTCTTTCCAACTGAGCAATTGTGAGAGGAAGAACATCATTCAGGCCTTCAGTAATGGTACAAACATTCATACGCTGGCTTCCATTTTCAAAGTCCATTCAAGAGCCATCAAGAGAACGGTGAATAAGTTTAAAAGAGAGGGAACAGTAGAGAGGAAAACTGGATCAGGAGATCACAACAGCAAGCGGGATCATCATTTTAACTTAGAGATAAATACATTCTTATTGTTCAAAGTAGTGTCCAATAGTGTTATAAAAACCTCGCAGAATTCCAGTAAGATAGCTTTAATCATTTCTAAGATACAACGGTTCAACGGTTAATCTGACGATTGCAAAATTTTTCTGTTACACCCGTTATATACACGCACAGACGCGCGCGCACGTGTACACATATATATATATATATATATATATATATATATATATATATATATATATATATGTGTGTGTGTGTGTGTGTATGTATATATATATATATATATATATATATATATATATATATATATATATATAATTGTAGTTTAGATAGACAATTATCCTTATTATATCCTTTATTATTCAGACCAGCATCTTCATCTTGACTGTTATACTTCCAACATTTTGACCGTTGTCACCTCCGTTCTTTTTCAGGTGTTTATCTTCATACGCGACGACCTTGAAATGACGTACCGAACCCTTTATTCAGTCCATGGTAATAGATTGTTCGCATTCCGTTTTCCATTCTTAATATCGATAACTCATATCAGTTAATATTCACCAGTCTTTTGTGTCACTTAGTCGTTTCTTCCACTAAACCAGAATATGTGACTTTTCAGTACTACCAGACCCAGAGATTGAACTCAAAACTGCAATGGAACCCAATATGGTAATGGTAATATTAACCGTTTCCTTATTTCATTCGGAATTCATTGACTGAACAACAGCAAGTGCTGATGTCGGTTGAAATTTATAAAGTTTTTCTGTTAAAACAATTTTTCAGGAAAATAGGTTTCTCAATATCATTCATTATAATTACTGACCGGAATTTCCATCCTACCCTTTGTTTAGAGTAGTGAGGAATATCAACATCATTAATTTTCTCTTCGAGATACATGTTTTATCCATTTTAGTTGTTGCCGCTGCTGAAAGTCCCCAAGTGATATGGTTTCTGTTATTTCATATAATTCTTTGTTTCTGATTCCGTAGAGCCTGTCTACGAGGTTCAAAGAAAGATGGTTCCTGGTTCAATGAAAGAGACGGACAAACGACACGATGGTAAATAAAAGTGTCCATGAACTTGCAGGATTTTTTTTACCGATATTTGCTTTCTGTTTGAATGTCTGAGATGAGGAGTTATTTTTTACATTGTGTACAATTGGACTAACTGCCATATGTGATACAAGCTTAGGCAATCATGTATCTTTCGATACATGACTGACGAGGCAGATTTTTTGCCATTTCTTTCTGCAGTAAACTAGTTGCCATCCAGGTCTATACATACACTAAATACTGACATTTATATTAAATTTACTTACTTATCCATAGCTGGGGGAGAAGAAGAGGATTCATACCTTTCCCAAGGGCGTTAGCCCGTAAGTGAATGTAATGGATTCTACTGGAATTCGGACTCTCAAATTCCTCAATCCAAGCCGCTATCCATTACCCCACCGTGTCTGTTTTGCAAATAATAAATAAATATATAATATTTGCTTGGTCGAAAGACTGGAACATTATGTTTGTTACTTTTGTTCATTTATTAACATTCGGCCGATTCATTCTACAGTCTTCGACAAATGTGTAACCAGGGATAAAAATAAGTCTCTTTTCCAAGATTTTTCATGCGAAATTTCACTCAAAAACAAGTTTCGATGACTACTTAAAGTTGAGGCTTACAGACAAAATGCTAACGTTGAATGAGGTTGGGTGATATGAATGTCAGATTGACTGTTTCATTTTCTACGATTTATCAACCCTTTGCAGGTTATTTAAAGCCAGAAAATATTTTTAGATTCTAGGGAATTTTTTGTGTGTGATAATAATTTAGTCATAGAAATCTTACTAATTAACGTCCTGGGTAAGACGATAAACTACATCCGACAGTAATGCCTTTGACCAGAAGGTTTTGAGGGGCGTGGAACTCCCTCTTAATTGCTGGCGTTCCCAGGTCCACCCTGAACCGGGGTAGTACCACCTGTCAGGGTCCCAGCTATGGGAAAATAGTTAACCCCCCCAAAGGGATCAAAACACTATGAATGTATAAAAACAGGTTTTAATATCAGCAATACTTTTTTAGAAAAATTTTTACCAGTAATAAATTTTAAAGAAAAAAAATTACCAGCAATAAAAATCTTGTCGGCATTAAATAACCTATTGAGGTTGATATACCGTAAAACAAAACAAACCAAACTAATTAACCCATAGATAGGAAATAAGATGTGGTTTTATACCTTTCTAAAGGGTATTTGCGCGTCGGTGAATATAAAGAAACCAACTAGAATCGAAACTCGGCTCACCGGTTACGAATTCCGAGTCATTAGCCATTACACCACCCGCACATCTAATCTCACAGCACCTGGTGTTTCCAAGATGTCACCCATTTAGGAACGGACCAAGCTCGACGTTTGTTAACTTTAGCGATCGTACGAGAACCGCTGTTTCAACGTAATATGACCGTAAGCATGAATGTTAGAGAAGGTGATAGGAAATAAAGATTATGGGGATTGTGTGGGTAGATAACGATTGACCCAGGGAACAAACTCACATAGGAAAAAAGCAGTTTGTCTGAACGACATTACTTAAATCGAGTGGTCCCTTCATTAAAAAAATAAGGAAAATTTATTTAAGGAAATAAGTTTTGTAGATTAGCATTTTATAGTTAGGTGAAATAGCAAAAAGACAACATTTATTAAGAGATACATGGAACAGGAAATTGTGGAGAGCCATAATCGCTTACGTCCTGAGGGGATACGGTACATAAAAAAGAAAACCTTCCTTAGGCTGTGATATTCGTCAGAATTGAAACTTAATCTCTTGTTATCGATTTGGAAGTGGGGTTCTTGTTTATAATATCGATAGAGTGTAAAATCGATCCGTGGATTTCATAGAATTATTGAATTTTTGCGTACAAAAACATACTTTTTGAGGAACATTTATAAAAAGATTTCTCTTAAATAACGAAAAAAACGGATATATACATTTTTAAGTAATGAACAAAAATTTACATAAATTTTTAAAATTCTGAATCCGTTTATTCTTAAGATAAATATTTATTAGCCTCAAATGTTTTTACATGTGTTTCAGGAAAAAAATTTTTAAATGTAAAGCAAAATGTTAAAAAAAAAATTTAAATACAAATTATTCAGATTAGCAAATACAAATTATTCAGATTTGACATTTGTAAATAACAGAAGAGTAATTCTTCAAAGTCAGGAATCGATGTTTGCAAAAGGGCCCTCTTCTAAATTGATAACAAATCAATAATTCTCGATTCTGACAAATGTCGCGGCCCAAGAAATGTCTAAAGAATGCTAATTAAGAAAAATTATTTCCTAAAACAATTGCCCGTAATTTTTATGAGTGGACCACTCTATTTAAGTAGTTCCGAATGAACTTTCTTCTTGCATTTGGAATACGGAGGAAATGTGGGTGATTCGGCTTTGTGGAAGTGGGATGGCGTATCCTTGCTGTAAAAGTCTGAACTGGTGAAACTAAAGAATGGAACTCATCTGAACATTTGCCATGGAAATAGCGATAGAATAGGGATAGTGTCTTGCGTCGTTTCATCTTTGGAAAAAAGTTGCAGAGTGTAAAATAAGTCTCCTCCCACCCCACAAGACTGTATAAATTATTTTGAACTCTATCAATATAGATAGTGGAGAAGAGATGGGTAGTATCTTTATCAATGGCATTTTTGCGAAATTGAACGCAACAGGCTAGGCTGGAATTTGAACTCAGTTTGGGAAATGAACTTATTAACCCTCTCGCTACGATAGGTGTTAATTCATACAGCATATAGGTGCATTTTCATCTTCATTTATCATGTCATATGGTCACACTATATTCGGAAATAACTTTATATTATAATAAACTACCTGTGACCCGTTGAGTCACGGAAGGTTCAGGTCATAAAATACTGAAGTTGATTCCAACATTAAAAAAATATGTTTGGAGAAATTAAAAAACAAAACACTTACTGTATAACTAAATCGTATTTTTAAATCTTATTTACTTAAGATATTTTTTAATTCAGATTAATTTAAAAATATTTTCAATATGCCAAAAAATATATTTAAATCATATTCACTTGAAAATATTTTTTAAACATGCCAAAAATATTTTTAAAATATTGTTTTTTTAAAGAAAGCTAAAATATAAATAATTACCTTACAAAAAACTGGACGAAAAAGCAAAGCGGGATATCTTTGTATCTGTCTTTAACTTAAAAATATCTTAATTAAAAATTGTGTTTGAAGAAAGTTAAAATAAAAATACTTATTTATAATCAACTCGTATTTTTAAATCTTATTCACTTAAATCAGATTAACTTAAATCATTATGAGCCGGACGGACGACGCAGCAGGCAAGTTCGCTAAATCACAGAGAGGTGGAAAGAAAGAGGTGGAAAGAGAGAGGTGGAAAGCAAGAGGTGGAAAGAGAGAGATGAAGGGAAACTTAAATCATTATTATGCACCGGACGGACGATGCACCACGCAAGCACGTAATCAGAGATTTTTTAGTATTATATAGATTATAAAAAATATAAATTATAATATTTTTATTGTGTTATATTAAAAAAATACAAACTACTCAAGGATCTTGTAGAGACTGTATTTCATTTTGAAAAATATAATTCTAAAATACACCGGGGGAATGTAGACCTAGAAATCCATAATGGATGTTGAATATAAGTTTAACGTTTTAAGCGACCATCAGATATATTTATCTTTACAAACGCTCTATCGCCCATATTGTACACTACCTCGATATATATATATATATATATATATATATATATATATATATATATATATATATATATATATATATATTAAAGACATTTTTATGTTTAACGTTCTTTTTATAGATACAAGTATTTAAGTAAATGCTCTGTTTATAATAAACACTATTAAATAACATTTACCGGCCGTTATTTAATAGTTTATTATAAACAGAGCATTTACTTAAATACTTGTATCTATAAAAAGAACGTTAAACATAAAAATGTCTTTAATAAATAAATTGTCTGACTTTGTCCATTTCTTAATATATATATATATATATATATATATATATATATATATATATATATATATATAACTCTAAGTGATCTAGAGAAATCTCAAGAAAGAAAGAAAGAAAGAAAAAAAGAAAGAAAGAAAGAAAGAAAGAAAAATGCTCCGGGAGAAGTTGAAAAAAAAAAAGAAACAAACAAACGATATATTAAAGTATATATATCACTAAGTGATCTAGAGAAATCTCTAGAAAGAAAGAAAGAAAGAAATATCGTTTAGAAAGGGAATGGCAATGAATTAAGGAAGGAAGGGAGAGAGGAAAAAAATAAATGCAAGCAAGGCAATCTAGATGAAAAAATGAAAGAAAGAAAGAAAAATACCCCGGGAGAAGTTGAAAAAACAAAGAAAGAAAGAAAGAAACAAACAAACAAACAAACAAACAAACAAACAAACAATAAAAATATCTATAATACATAAAAAAAGATCAAATGTAGAATTTCTTAAAAGTAATCGAGTTTTTCTATCTTACGCTTATAGTTCGTTGGTTTGCAACTGTCGACAAAGTGACGACCAAATGCATATTAAATATGTTCCCAAAGATGGTAAAAATGACAAAAGAGGAGATAAAATTGTAGAGAGCGAAACAGACAAAGTGATGAACAAATTGGGATAGATAGATAGATAGATAGATAGATAGATAGATAGATAGATAGGAACTGGTTAAAAGAGAGACGAAAACAAAGAGATAAAAAATGAAAATAGTATATGGAATCTTATCTACATCAGAAATGCCTATACAGACATCACGATAGATGGTGGCCATTTTTCCCCTGATATTTTTCTCCTTTGCCAATATTGTTTGAAAGTCGCACTCGCCTGAATTATTCTTTCTCGCTTCTTCAGCGTTCACGTGATAAAGGGTTACGTGATAGCGGTTCAGTCATACGCCTTCAGTCTGAGAAACAGAGGCCTAGTTAGAAGGTTGTTTTTAGTGTAGGAGAAAGAAGGCGGCCATTTTGGGGAGAATAGGGAACTGAGAGATGATAAAATGCTTGTTTCGACAACGTCAGAAAGACCAATATCCACGTAGAATATGAGATAAACAGGCGGAAAGTTCATCTTTTTTTTTTATTCGATTTACATTCAGAAAGTTTTAGATTTATTTTAATCGATTCTTTCTATTAATTCGGTTTCGAAAATAGGCACCCGTACGCGCGCAGCCCAAACACACAGAATCTCTGCATCATTGTATCTATATATAGTGATCTCTCGTGCCGATTTCGACGTATAAAGGCCCAACAGTTCAGTCTAGAGCTGAACACTTAGGCTGCCGTACACATGATTTGATTATATTCGGGTAGGCTTGCATAGAAACAACTACACTTGTCGGAAAAACTGATAACAGACAAATAGTGAAGAATATGCCACGAAATCTCCAAACAGCCCTCTTCGTGTTTGAATTCAATCCATAACTACATGATCATAGTTTCTTTTCAGTCCAAAGGGCATTAGCACGGAGTGAACTTAACTGAATGGACCGGAATTTGAATGGGGGTCAGCGATTTAAGTTTCCACGCTGTTAACTGTTACACTACCCGAACATCGTTTATATATATATATATATATATATATATATATATATATATATATATATATATATATATATAAAAGTGAACATAGAAGTCAACACTTAGAGGCGACAGTCTGTTTCATGCTATATGCAATCGTCAGGCCTGACGATTGCATATAGCATGAAACAGACTGTCGCCTCTAAGTGTTGACTTCTATGTTCACTTTTATATTTACACACGCTCTATCTCTGATATTGAGCACTTTATTCCATAAATATAGCACGCCTTAAGACTATATTTCTTTATATATATATATATATATATATATATATATATATAATTCTAAAATTCCCAGCACCTCTCGTCCACGCACATGTGTAGAGGTATCAACATAACAAATTTAGTCTAATGAAACCTGAAGCACGAAACGACTTACAAGTAATTTTTTCCACTTTGTGATACAATTTAACTAATATATATATATATATATATATATATATATATATATATATATATATATATATATAATTGATATAAAGTGATATATAAACTGTTGTTATTATATATATGTACATCACTTATATATATATATATATATATATATATATATATATATATATATATATATATATATATCACTTTAAACGTTATTTTAGTGTATAATCATATTGGTGTAGACGTTACGGTTATTTATTAAACGACATATTTATTTATCTATGTCAAACGGCCTTAACATTCGAGAAATCTTATTAAAGAAAAACATCCGCCCTCCGGCAACATTCGAACCTCTGTCTCCCTTGGCAGGAGAAACCGTCGTTAGATCCGGTGTGCTTTAGCCGACTCAGCCACGGAGGGTTTTGCTGATCAAGCAAAGCTGAATAGTGCCTTGAAGAGAACTTCTTGTCTGCGCAGTTTCGTATCCAAATGTAAACAAAGTAATTTCTTAAGAAGTAATGGATTTTGTTTTTATTTGTTAATCTAACAGATTTTATTACTTTAAACGTTATTTTAGTGGCTATTCATATATGAGTAAATATCAGAAATTTTATTTAAAAAAAGAATATGCACCCTCCATCAGGATGTGAACTCCGTTCCCCATAGCAGGAGTTATTAATGAGAAGCGTATGCAAAAGACTCGGCTGGAAATTGAACGCTGCACGTCGATTTGCATCTCCACTTTGATAGCCACACTATAGCTTCGCTATACCTCACTTAGCTTCGATATACCTCATTTAGTTTCGATATACCTCACAGCTTCGATATACCACACTATGTTTTTTTGCAAATAATGTTTGTGATGCATTTATATAGAAACTGGTATTTGAATGAATTGTTAGAAGTTTTTTATTTCAAAATTTTGAACAGAAAGATAAGAATATACTGTAAAAAATACTGCATATTTTCATTTAATTATTTGTCCAAATAAATTACGATAGAATATTATTGTATTACAGTAGATTTTAGTAATTACTATTTTCTGAATTCAGAAACGCGACTGAAAACAGATTAGGGTAGAACGCATCAGTTAAATACTTGGTCTAATGAAAGCAAAGTACGTCATTTAATCATGTGGCCTAAATACACGTCAGGATTACTTGACTTTGACGTTGAAAGCTATAAAGTGAACGTCAAGATAATCAATTCCCGTTGCGATCATTCTTTTCCAGCCTTTCCGTGCGGTCGGAAGTGATCAAACGTTCGGAAATAAGAAGACCTCATCTTTTCTTCGACCTCTGATTCACTTTCTGTTTTACACCAGAATAAAGTAAGTAGCAGAATGGCAAAAGTTCGAGTTGTAAATTTCTACACTCCATCGCTAAAACTGAATATCATCTCCAACAGCTTGGAAAGTTAAGTTAAAGGGAAACTGAAATATCCGGAAGAGGCATGGCACGTGGAACTAGAACCTTCTACCCCGGTGGACGAAATATGGGGTTCAGTTCGAAATCCCAGTCACCTGAAGAAGGCCAGAGCGTACAATGGTCGAAACGTCGTGAATATGACAACAAAGATGAGGGCAATCCGAACATTTTAATTAGTGTAAATAATCTCAGAATCACAAATATCGCTAGATACGTTTGGCTTGAAGAAAATAATCTACCCACCATAGATTAAATAAAGGGTCCTGTTTGAAATCCCCTGTAGATTACCCGGACTATGAAACGGTTGAATGTTGAGGACAATAGTCAGAAGATGAGGACAATAGTCAGAATGTAAATAATATTAACCTAACACTAATTTTTCGACTTTTGTTCTTAAAGCACGCGTACGTCCTGGGTATGACGATAAGCTACATCCGTGTCCAGGGTAAGACGATAAACTACGTCCAACAGCAAGGCCTCTGATCAGGAGGTTTTGAGGAGCGTGGAACCACCTCTTAATTGCTGGTGTTCCCAGGTCCACCCTGACCGGAGTGGTGGCACCTGTTAGGGTTCCAGCTATGGTCAAATAGTTAACACTCATACTTGTGTAAAAATAGGTTTTAATACCAGAAATACTTTGTTATAAAAAAAAATGGTTCAAATATATATGTATACATACACACCATTTTTTTTACCAAACTATCGCTATGAATCTATTTCAAAATTTTGTTGGCATTAAATGACCCACTGAGGTTGATATGCCATAAAACAAAACATCCAACCAACTTAAAGCACACGTATATTAAGCAATTCTGTTTTTGTTTGTTCGTCTTTAATTACAGTCTTTATTTGTCTTGTTTTTACAGAATGTTCACCCTGCACAAGGTCCCTCGAAGTAGAGGGTTAAATTAAAATGCAATTTATACGGGTAGGAGGGGGAAGATAACCGATAACTCTAGCCTTGAATAGATTAAGATTGTAGCAATCAAGGAAAACAACTTGTTGGGTGTCTCTTCCACAGAGCAGTAGTTCACAGGAAGAAGCTGTTCGGGTGGAACTCACTTCTCACCGACAGAATACGAAAGGAATGTGGGTAGTGTTACAATATAAGTGACATGGGATCCTAGCCGAAAAGGTTAGGCCTAGCGGAACCAAGGAATGTTGTTCGTCTGAAGACTTTCTATAGAAGTAGAAATCCCGCCTGTGACAGAGAGGTTGTAAGGTGGAAAATAATTTGTCACCCACCAGGTTCCTCCCTGCCCTGGTCGAAATACTCACTGATATTATTATTGTTTGTGTGTTATGTTTCCTGCTTTGTATCGTGTAGATCCGGGTCCAAAATATGGTCCTTAGGCCCTATAAGAGAATTGTTATTCAATTAACACTTTTCTTAGTATATGGGATGTTCCTAGTAGGGCGAATTTCTGGGAAACTTGTATGTTGATGTTACCTGGGACACTGTTAGTAAATTTGTCCATTCCTTTTCTCACGAGGCTCAGTGCTCCGATTACTATTGGTACTGTCCCAGTCTTCATTTCCCACATCATGTTAATCTCGATCTTCAGATATTTGTATTTGGGCAATTTCTCGATAATTTTTATGGAGGTTTTTCTTTCAGATGGTACTGCTATGTCAATAAGCATACACTTCCTGAATTTCTTGTCTTGTATTATTACTATTATTAAGTGACAGCAGGTTTCCTCATTCGAATATATGCTTCTAATCAACCTTCATCTGTTGTATCTGTTGGTGGTAATGCTTAGAAATAGGATCTGTTGTCTGAATACACCATATGTGATCCTGGCTATAGCGTAAAAAAAGAAAAACATTACGTTTCAGGTGCGATTACGGTAGGGTGTTTGACTATCATTGTGACAGAGATAATGTTAAGACGGTGTGGCCGAGATAAACATCAATTACTTACCAGAACTTTCAGGTGTGGTAGACAGTCGCGAGCAGATTTTATTTGCACAATCGCCACTCTCTCGCCAATAGAGGACGCTTCTTTAACAACGACGTAAATGCATTAAAATGTCAGTTTCAGTACACAGTAAAGATGGATAGTTTGATGTTAATTAATAATAGCTGAAGAATGCAAGTAAGCGACACCAAATTCTTTAGTCTACAGTGTCAAAGAAAAAGACAAACAAACAAACCTGGGTCTGCTGACATGACAGTAACGAGATTTATTTATACTAATATTTTTTTTTAATATCTATACTCACTTGAGAGAAAAACAGAAATCACCGAGATCGCTATGACAACGAGTTACTTTCCCTGGTTCCTATGTATACAGCAATGATTCCACCGGTTAGGCATGGCAATAATTTGATCGGGCATGCGAAGGATGTGCACCCTTCGGCTAACTATACCGACAGAATAAGGGAGCAATTTGAGAATGAGTTATTAACAGTGAATTGTATTCTAGTGTGTCTGAGTGAGAGTGTTAATATTAATACGTGTTAATACTTACAATATATATACAGTATGCATACATAAAAATATTTTGTGCGTATGTATGTGCATATGTAATTGGCATACATGTAAGAATTAATATTACAGGGGGGGGGACCAGATCGGCTAGGAACCTCTGGTATGCAGGGTCGAAATATCATAATCGTATTTCATTGGTAAAGAAGAAGTTCCATTAGAACCGCTCTTTCTCAAGAACCATTGCAATAGATTGAAATAGACTCCCGAGGTGAAAATTCTCTGGTCACTAGAATCTTAACCTCTTCACGTATCGGGTCAACTATTATCTATTTCAACAACTTCATTCTGTAAACCTCTACCTTGAGAGATTCTTAGGCCTTGTATTGGATGGACAAGAGTAAAAAAGTTTAATTCTTTTAATGACGTAAGCAGTCAGAACTCCCCATTCTTTCTTTTTCGTTATTATCATTGAATTGGCTTGTTTTGTTAGGAAAGTGGTTTTCCATTACTTTCTCCAATGTCTGGAAATCAAAGTTTTCTTTCTCCTAGTCTGGCTACCATCCAAAGCTACAGATTCCAGTCTCAGATAGAATTTAATTTAGAGCTGAAGTGGTGGAAAAAATAGATGAATTTCTGCCTATCCCAAGAGCGTTTCAGTATCAGACCATGCAAGTATTTGAACCCGGCTCGCCGATATTACTTTTCGCGTCGATAACCATTATGCCACTAAGCAAATATGACACGCGATTGGTAGTTAGGGAGATTTAAAAAAAAAGGTTAAATAAAGTTAATGCTGATTGGCTATAAAATCATGATTTCTTTTGCTAACACTGAGGCTTTGTCGGAGCCTATCTTTCTGTATAAAACTGCCTGATCTTGATGGAAACATTTCCTAGAGGTGAAGTGTTTTTTAGAAAGAGTCATTGAAATTTCCGCTCTCCTTTATCGAAATGGAAGCTACCATAATCATTTTTACTTTTCTTTTTTTAGGAGTACATAGGTTCGACTATCGTCTGGTTCATATTCCTCTCTGGTCTTTTGAACATGAGTAGAGATATATCCTTTGTTTCTTCTTTAGGATTGGGTTTCCGGTTTCTTCTAAAGTCTGCGTTCAGGTCTATACTCCTAACGCTTATATTTCCCTACGCCAATATAAGTCAATAGACTAACACTCTACCTTGAATGACTCTTGAGCCTTGGATTGGCTGAATATTAGTAAAAAAAAAGTTATATTTTACAACAGAGCAGAATTTTGTTTTTTATATCATTATAAAAAACAGATATTATTTTTAAAACTATGGTCTTTTACATTTCAAAAATCCAGACTGCTAATTTATTTTAATTTTTGAATTAATATATATATATATATATATATATATATATATATATATATATATATATATATATATATATACACACACACACACACACACACACATATATATATATATATATATTAAAAAGTCATGCCTGTCATTGGCATGCAGATAATTACTTCGTGGTCATCGTAACCTCATACGTCGAACTCGACGGAAGAGTCCATGATATATATATATATGTGTGTGTGTGGTGTGGTGTGTGTGTGTGTGTGTGTGTGATTTGAACAATAAAAAATATTAAAGAAATTATAATTTTCAGACACACTGGGTTGTATATTAATATTGTTTTTGTTTTATCATTTCAATTAGGTTTCTTGACTATTTTCGGCCAGTTTCGCCATCATCAAGAGAAAAAAATTCTGCGTGTTAGTAGCAGTGAACGAAAGGAGTGAAATATTTATATATTTTAATATTCTTCTAATTAAATAAACAAATATACAGTCATCCAACGTAAAATAACGGACAGACAAAACTAAAGACAAGATATGTGTATATCTTGAACTGGCTGGTGCAGGTCAACTTCGGCTTCCCGATTCAAGTGTGCCTCTTTATGGCCCCCTAATCTTTTTATTAGAACAAGTGGTTGATTGTACTTTCGCGAGCAGTTTCCTACTCAGGCCAGGAAGTAACAGAAGATATTAAAAGAAAGAAAGAAAGGAAAACAGAGACGAGGGAAAAGAACAAGGAAGAAATATCAAAAGGGAAAGAAAAAATAAATCTAGCAAGTAACAGTACGCAAAAACTGATGACGTAAAACGCATAAGCTGTCAGTATGGCGAGAGTACCTCCCACAAGCGGCGGTCGCAGGGAGATAAGAAGAAGAAATAAAGTCGAACTTTGTTCGCCTGATTTGTATTTCTGTAAAGAACAAAATAGCGTGTGTGTGTTTGAAAGAGAGACTGCGAACGCGCGTGTGCGCTCTTGCACACAGATAAACTTTCAAGGGAAAAAGTTAGATGAAAACGATGGAGTGAATTAGGCATACGGCAGCGCGATGCTTAGCAAGCTCGTTACTCGCAGAATATTACTACTATGCGGGTTAGGAATTGGAGATGTCAGAATCAAACAAGTAGAAGAGTTTAACTGTCTGGGGAAATGTTTTGACAGACCGCGGAAAATGTGGAACCGAAATCTGAATTGGAAGAGTCAAAGATGTATCTGAAAAGATTTTGCTTTGGTTTGGTTTGGTTTGGTTTGGTTTGTTTTACAGCATATCAACCTCAATGGGTTATTTAATGCCGGCAATTTTTGTTGCTGATATTTTGTTTTAAATGTTTTGCTGGTAATATTTTTTTTCCTTCAAAAATCTATTGCTAGTAATGTTTTTTTTTTTTGTTTTGTTTTTTTCAAAAATGTATAGCTGGTAATAATGTATTGTTGGTAATAATTTTTTCTTCAAAAATTCATTACTGGTAATAATCTTTTCTTCAAAAATTCATTACTGGTAATAATCTTTACTTCAAAAATATATTGCTGGTAATAATTTTTTATAAGGAAGTATTGCTGGTATTAAAACTTATTTTTACACTTTCACAGTGTTTTGACCCCAGTTTTGGTGTTAGCTTTTTGTCCATATCTGGGAAACTAACTGGTGCTACCAACGCGGGTCAAGATGGACCTGGGAACACCAGCAATTAAGAGATGGTTCCACGCTCCTCAATACCTTCTGTAGTTTATCGTCTTACCCAGGATGTAGCTATCCCAAAAGCTTAGAAAAGAAACAGGAATGTTTTCTCAGGAAGAAAGGGAAGAGTACTGAA
The DNA here is from genome assembly GCA_963932145.1 of Acanthosepion lycidas. NCBI lineage: Eukaryota > Metazoa > Mollusca > Cephalopoda > Sepiida > Sepiidae > Acanthosepion > Acanthosepion lycidas. The sequence goes on from OZ010597.1 coordinate 26,631,512, forward strand.
GTGTAATATAATATCAATCCTCTTATATTGCAGCGAATGCTAGACTATCTCCCCTTGGACAAAGAGGAAACTGGCGGTAACAGAGATATGTTTCTACAGAAGGATGCTGAGAATATCATAAATGGTACATTTAAGCAATGAAGTAGTTTTAAGGAAAATGGAAACAAAACAGTCACGTATACTTAGTTATAGCTATAGTTTGTTTGTTTAAAGGCATATCAACTCTTTATGGGTCATTTTCTTGCGAGCTTTAAAGGAATAATATATGTTACTCTGCTTTCACAAATGAAACAAAAATGAATTGCTGGTAACTTTTTTTACTATTACAACGTAGTACTGGTATTTTTACTATAAAAATATACTTTTATACCTTCATAGTGTTCCAATTTTAGTTTAGGTGTTCACTATTTGCCCATGGCTGGGACCCTAACAGGTGCTACCACCCAGGGTCAGAGTGAAACTGGGAACAACAGCAATTAAGTAGTAATTCCTTGCTCCTCAAAACCTATCGATCAGACGTCTTGCTGCCGGGTGTAGTTTATCGTCATATCCAGGACGGACCTATACTTTGAATCGAAAAGAAAGGGTTTAAATTTCTTGAACGTAAAATGATGAAGTAGTATGACATATTGGGATAGAGCTAGTCAGCGGGTCACCATCATAACCAATGTGTGAATGGATGGTTGAATAGGAGGGGATAGCAAATAAACAAAAGTTACATAATTAAGAGATACAAAGGGATGGGAGAGTCATGATCCCTCACATCCTGAAGGAACACGGCATATTGAAGAAGAAGGAATGAGTTCAATCCTCACTGAGGGATCGAGAATTACGTCTTCGAACTAAACCAAGTTTATACGTTTTCTATCGTCCCACCACCAATGAGGGAATTCGATTTTCATTAAATAGTTGACACTAATTTTCTTGTACTGCCTTCTTGGTTTGGTTTGGTTTATTTTGTTTTACAGCATGTCAACCTCAATGGGTTATTTAATGCCGGAAAATGTAAAAAAAATAATAATATTACCAGCAATAAATTTTGTAATTTATATCTGGTAATATTATTTTTTTCCAAAAATGTATTGCTGGTAATATTTTTTTTTCAAAAATCTATTGCTGGTAATAATTTTTTTTTCCTTCAAAAATCTATTGCTGGTAATTTGTTTGTTTGTTTTTTTGTTTGTTTTTTTTGAAAAATGTATTACTGGTAATATTTTTTTTCAAAAAATTATTGCTAGTAATATTTTTTTTTTTTTTTTTTTCGAAAAGTGTATTGCTGGTAATATTTTGTTAAAAAATGTACCGTTGGTAATAATTTTTTACAAAAAAAGTATTTCTGGTATTAAAACCTATTTTTACACTTTTATCGTGTTATTAAGGCAGAAAATATTTTTATATTGTAAGAATTTGGTGAGGTAGATAATAATGTTTTAGTGATACAAGTATTACTAATTAACCCATAGCTGGGAGAGAAGAGGTGGGTTCATAACTATCCCAAGGATATTTGTGCGTAAGTGATTATAACAGTTTAGGGATTAATTAATTAACCATGGCTGGGACCCTAACAGATCCTACCACCCTGGGTTAGGGTGGACCTGGGAACACCAGTAATTAAGAGGTGGTTCCATGCCCTCAAAACCTCCTGATCCGAGGCCTTGCTGTCGGACGTAGTTTATCGTCTTACCCAGGACGCGGATGTAGTTTATCGTCATTTCAAGGACGACAGTCTTCTTGTATCGTCCCTTAAGGTAGTCGGTGATCATGATTTTCCACAACTTGTAACTCTAAGCAGCATTTGTGTCCCATTTTATCCTCGTTCTCCCATCCATTTACACACAAACTCATTCGGTAGGTTAATTGCTGTCCCTTCTGCCTTCACTATTTCCCATTTTTTTAAAACTTCCACATTGCTGGTATGTTTATGCCATGGTATTTTCAGCATCTGTCTGTAGAACCATTTCTCTGTCGCTACAAGATTCTTCTTCGTCTGAATGGAAATCGTCTGGCATTCACTGTTATATAGGATTGTTGATATGACAGAAGTTCAACGCTCTTTTATTTGTTTCTAAGGAGTTTCCCTATCTTCTAATACTTTGCTTAGTTTCTTGAAGACATCTTTTGCTATTTCATTGCTACTTCGAATTTCGTTGTCACATTTGCCGTCGTCGGTTACTAGACTACCCAGACAGTTATATTTCTGCATGTCCTTGATTCTGACGTGCCCAGTTCGGAGTTCAGATATTTTAGCTCTTTTTCTTATTGATGGCCTTTTATTCTGTCTTCTTCCCGTTAATTGTCCTTTCTTCTCACTTTTCTTTGCTAGCCTCTCTAGGTGTCTTTACAGTTTCCTTTCTGTGTTTGACGTCAACAGGGTAATCTGAGGAACATACGTTGTTAAGATTACATCTTTTAAGATTTTTATTAGATCGTGTAATAATTAGTTTTTGTTTATCAACTTTATTCTTCAAAAAATAAAGGACAATTATTATTATTATTATTATTATTATTTTTTTTTTTTTTTTTTTTCTTTGCTTTCTGGCGTTTACACATTTATTTCCGGGTCCCACCCAGGGACCTAAGGTTAGAAATGGCATCATGACACTTTTCACTGACAAAAAAAAATAAAATAAAATAATAAAAAAAATAAAATAAAATAAAAATTACATAGATAGAGCCCTTCGTAAAGTGTGGGCTGTACTTGTCAGAACAATTTTTTTTTACCTCCTTGAGGCATGGGCTTCCAGGAATCCCTGCAATTAGTCTACTGCAATCTTTTCCAACCAGTCCTAGGGCTCCAACTACAACAGGGATTGTTGATGTTCCCATATGCCACATTTTCGAGACTTCTATTTCAAGGTCCTTGTATTTTGTTATTATTATTAATATTATCATTATTATTATTATTATTATTATTATTATTATTATTATTATTATAATATTATTATTATTATTATTATTATTAATATTATTATTATTTCACCCTTAACCACTGAAGGAGTCTTTGAATCGTCCTCGTGCTGATTTTGTCAAACATTCTCCTTCATCTGTTGCGGTGAAGTTCCAGAGGTTTGGTCTCCACGAATGGTTTCTTGGTGTGGTGTATCTTGGGCGTTTTAACCTGACGGAGGCCATCCTCCTCCAAGAAGTACAATTACATTTTATTCAATTATATATTCACAATAATTTGTAATGACTTGTTGTCACTTATTACAAAGATTGAAAGATTCCTTTCTTACGGCTTATCAACCCTTTGCAGGTTATTTAAAGCCAGAAAATATTTTTATATTATAAGAATTTGGTGTGGTAGATAATAATGTTTTAGTGATACAAGTATTACTAATTAACCAATAGCTGGGAGAGAAGAGGTGGATTCATAACTATCCCAAGGATATTTGTGCGTAAGTAATTATAACGAACCCAACTGGAATTAGAACTCGACTCTCTGAATAACAATTCCTGGGTATTATTCATTACACCAGCCTCACATCCAAGTTGATAGCACCTGTTATTCACAAACAGTCACCTGGTCCGACGTTGCTTAACATTGGTGAGTGCTGACCACCGCTTTACCGGTGGTAGAGAAAAATGATGTAATGCTCAATCATAGGATGAACAGTGATAGAGAAAAATGACTTAATGCCTAGCCATTGGTTGAACGGTGGGTAAACACTTGTGTCGTGTTTTACTATTGGTTGTCTTATTTTGAAGAGCAAATCAGAAAAGCCGTAATATTCTGATGTCATCGAACATTATGCAACATGTAAGCGCCTTTTCATTGCGTTTTGTGCATGTGCTTTGGATTAAAAAAAAAAGATCGTTTTTACTGTGAAGCGCGCAGAGTGTCAACCTGAACCGTCAGGGAAGAAATCAGGACGTTATATTTTTTTGTAATTATTTTTATATCTACTGTGAAACATTACATTCCAATTATTAGCGAATTTTGACTCAGGAACTCGGGCAGAAGGGTTACAATTATTCAGGAACGCGTGGCTCAAAGGGTTAACTTCGGTGACCGTAATGGAAGCAATGTTTCAACGTGATATGACCGTAAGACTGCCACTTATCAGGCAGATCTTTGATATCTTTTGAGTAAAATGCCGCAGATTTCGATTTGAAAATGTTTGCGACGAACTCTTGAATTTGGTTTTTAATTAGAGAAAGTTTCCCCATCAAATAATTTTGCAGCGATCACAAAAATTAATATTCGGTTGACGGAAACTTGTTTTTTTTTTTAGTTGATTTCTTTAAGGGCATATCAACACCTTATGCATCATTTAATGCCGAAATTTAAGTGTCTTTGGAGCTTTGATGTAATAAAAATATATGTTATTCTGCTTTCACAATTGAATACATGGTAGTAAATACTCATCTTTTGTACATATACCTGTTTATGTGGACTTAATTACTAGAGGTAGTCATATGTATGTTTAATGTTATAGTTTTGTTATTTTTTGGAATACAGTTTGATTAACACTTTACATTATTCGGACTATTGTCCTCATCTTTGTCGGCCTTCTTCAGGTGGTTGGAATGTCGAACTAAACCCTTTATTTCGCTCGCTGGGTTAGACTGTTCTAGTTCCACGTGCCATGTCTAATGGATGTCAGTTATCTCCTGTTAATCCCCCTCTCACTGGATATAACTAAAGCCTTTATCCACTGTTCCATGTGTCCTTGAGAACATTCCAACCACCTGAAGAAGGCCGGAGCATACAACGGTCGAAACGTAGTAATAAATATGGCGACAAAGATGAGGACAATAGTCCGACTAATGTAAATAGTGTACATGATACCTCAGACAGATACAATTTTAAAGTTGATGAAGTCAGTATAATTAGAGAGAATTATTATAAGTTCTTGGACAAAGTGTTTATTTTAAGTTATACAGCTTACAACCAAGAGGTTTTAAGCTAAGTAGTATATTCTTGTAAGACAATGCTCCTTCAGAACAAATATGACTATTGCCCTCCTTGCTAATAATTATTTCAAAGACGCTACATTGATAGAATGAACCCCCAAACTCTCCAGATATTAATCCGACAAAAGATTTGTGGTCCATCTATAAAGGAGACGCATATCAGAATGTTTTGTTTTGTTTGTTTAACGGCATATCAACTACTTATGAGTTATTGAATGCCGAAATTTAACATTTTTTAAGCTTTGAAGTAATACAAATAAAATATATGTTATTCTGCTTTCACAATTGAATACATGGTAAATGATACCCAGCTTTTCTGCATATAATTGTTTGTGGGGATATAATTACTAGAGTTAGTCATATGTATGTTTTATGTTGTAGTTTTGTTGAAGTTATATTTTGGTTCGGTTTACGGCACTTCAACCTTAGTGGGTCATTTCATGCCGACAAGATTTTTATTGCTGCTATTTTTTTTTCTAAAAATGTGTTGCTGGTAATATTTTTTTCTTCAAAAATGTATTGCTGGTAATATATTTTCTTCAAAAATATATTGCTGAAAATATTTTTTTCCTTCAAAAATATATTACTGGTAATATTTTTTCAAAAATGTATTGCTGGTATTAAAACCTATTTTTACACTTTCATAGTGTTTTGATCCAAGTTTGGGGGTTAACTATTTGCCCATAACTGATACCCTAACAGGTGCTACCACCCTGGTTCATGTTGGACCTGGGAACACCAACAATTAAGAGGGTGTTCTTGATCAGAGGCCTTGCTACCGGATGTAGTTTATCGTTTTACTCATGGCATTATATTTTGCAATACAGAACCAATATTTTTTTAATTAGAACCAACAAAAACTATAGACCTCCCCTGCCTTGGTTTGTCTTACTCCTAGTCTGATCCAATCAAAGCTACAGAGCCCCGTCTGTTTAACTATTAACTCCTAACTGGGGTGGGAGATAAGAAATGACCTTCATAGATTTTTTTAAGGATGTTTAGGCCTAAAAGCAAATGCAACAGCTTCAGCTAGAATTTGAACTCAGCACTCCAGTCCTACTTTCCAGGCCAATAGCTTACAGCCAAACCACACTGGAAAAAACGGTTTTTATTCCATCACTGGACTGGCCTATCTTATTGGCGAGGAAGAAATCCCAGCATGCATCTGTATGTTTTGTCTATTTTGGCGATGGTATTTTTGCAGTCATCCTTAGTAATTGAAAACAACAACAACAACAACAACAACAACAACAACAACAACAACAACAACAACAATAATAATAATAATAATAATAATAATAATAATAACAAGTGGCCTCCAAAGCAACTGAAAGTATTAAAAATACCATGATCTGAGTAGGGAGTTGAAGGAGTCGTGGAATATAAGTGATGAATTAATTACTTTAGTAATGAGTGCGATTAGAAATTTGAAAGAGCGTTAGGGAAAATTGGAATATATATATGTGTGTGTGTGTTATATAATTATTGTTATCGGAATATATATCTATTATTATTATTGGAATATATACATATATATATATATATATATATATATATATATATATATATATATATATATATATATATATATATATTGATGCATGTTTCATTAAATAATATGGACAAGTTTTGTCTATTTTAAGTAAATTCCTTTCATATTGTCTGATAAGCTTAATAAGATTATCATTGAAAGACGAAAGAAGATAAACATATTGATACATATTTTTAATCCTCTCTAAGCTTTCGTCTTACATAAGGCATTATCAAAGATGACAATTATATTACAATATATTAAACAATACACGGACATAGCAATAATGATAGTCTGTTTTTGTTTGCAAGAAAGAATTCAAAGCAACGACAAACTCGTGTATCCTATACGCTGGAAGCGAAAATCGCACCGCGACTCATGACATCACACATGAAAACGCGAAAGTGAAAACGAGAAGTATGGGAAGCCGTTGGTATAAAACAATGGCTTCTGTCATCAATTATAGGCATTTAAGTATATTTGTGGGCATTTCATAGTTTATTTTGTTTATATATATATATATATATATATATATATATATATATATATATATATATATATATATATGTGTGTGTGTGTGTGTGTGTGTGTATATATATATGTTTATATATATATATATATATATATATATAGATATATATATATATATATATATATATATATATATATATATATATATAGAGAGAGAGAGAGAGAGAGAGAGAGAGAGAGATAGATAGATAGATAGATAGATAGATAATCCCAAGGAGGATGTAATCCAGAAAGCTCAATGTAAGACCAGACCAAATATTAATTTAATTAAAATAAAAAAAACAGACAACCTTAAGGATCTATTGATTATATTTTATTTCCTCAGGAAAGGGATTTTTTCCTGATTCCTCAGATCACATTTCCAAGCATAAAAAAATGGTTTAAAATTTACATATTATTTTTATACAAGCTTTTGAGGGGTAGTTTTAAGTTGATGTAAGATGAAAGAGAGCGCGGAAGGAGGAGGACGACAAATATGGTCGAAATTAGAGAAGGAAGGGACAGATAGGAATAATTTTAAATTTAAATTTATTCCTATCTCTCTAAAACTTTATTTGAGGAAGATTAGCTGATATAAAGTTTAAACAATCTGACTTGAAACAAAGATTACTTAATATCGCAGAAAAGCATTTTTAACACGGAGGTGGGTGTTTTTATGATGTGTTGACAGTTATATTGACAGCCTGATGCTTGAGAAATTTAACTAATTTTTTTCTACGAGTGATATATCTGTAAAATTTCTTGACAAATATAACGTAATGGCCTTTTTTATATAATTTTTAACTACCTAGTAATCTTAAAAATCTAGAAAATTATTCTAAATAATCTGATCTATTGAATTTTAGGAACTTTGCCTTTAGATTTACTATAATTGCTGCTTTTATTTTCCGATTATGTCGTGTATAGATGTCCGTATTTACAAAAATTGTCACGTTTATACACACGCAAAAATTGTTTAAATTCTTTTTAAAACGTTGGGGATCGTCGAATTGTAGTAAGGTTTTTCCAATTATGATTAGTAAATATAGTTTTTACTTAAGAATAATATCGCCTAACCATTACAAATTAATACAGAATCTTAAAAGATTTAAAATTTTATAAAATATTCTCATAATTTTTTAAAAATTCATTATTTATCGAAAAATAATAGAATCCATGATATATTTTACTTATAAAAGAAATTAAAAACTTTTCTAATTAAATAATGTCTTAGTTTTATTGCATTTTTTATTTTACGATTCAGATCATTTTTTTATTTTATTTTTATTTTTTTTTTGTAACTGGGAGTTTTATTTTACAAAAGAACTGATGATTTAAATTCACCAACAACTTGTTCTTATAACTAATATGAATATCAAACCATATAGAAATGAATTTCTCTAAAGGTCATAAAATTAAATAAGTAGGGAGGTAAAAGATTATAAAAAAATATTTTTACCAAGATTTTCTAAAAAAGAAACATTTCTGAAATAATTTCATTGATTTAAGTTTCATTAAAATCCGACAAATATTTGATTTTTGAAAGAAATTCCAAATCAATGTGTCTTTCACAGCAAAAAAACAAAACAAAACAAAACAAAAAAACGCGCTAACATTTTCTATACTAATTTATTTCCCCACACTAATGCAAGAGAATTTTTTTTTTTTCGTTTTTGTTTTTTTGTTTTGTTTTTTTTTTTGTTGTCGTTTTTTTCGTTTTTGTTTTTTGACTCGTTTGACGTGCAACATTTTCCAGCTGTTTAAGAGTTAAATAATGGCGTTATCGCTTTTCTTGTTTCTTTTTTAAAGTTGAAGATTCCTCTTACGACTTTGGGTACGATCCAGTGCAGGTTTTTTTTAATATATAATCTGAACACACTTACAACTGATACGGGCCTCGAAACAATTTTGTTTTTAACTTTTGTACAACATCGTTTCATTTTTTTTTTTTTTTTTTTTTTTTTTTTTTACAAAGGGGCCTATAAGTTTTATATAGCTTCGGGCCTCAGCAAATCTAAATCAAGCACTGAGTCAAACAATTCCTGATGCATGTGTGTGTGGGTGAGAGGTAAACGCATAGTCGAATAGAAAGGGGGCCTGTTTTTTGTTTTTGTTTTTTACGCGAGCGAAGAAAGAAAAAGAAAAAAGCATTGAAGAGTACAGACTTTTACGTTCTCTCTGCCTTATTTAAATCTCAGCGCAAGTTTTCGCTTCTCGAATTTTATTGCGAAACATTATGACAAGCATTTATAAAGCTATGCTGAGTTTTTTTTTGTTTTGTTTTTTTTCGACTAACAAAGAATCTAACAAACTTCAGAATCTGTTCTTCGGCTTAAAGCCAGGAAAAATGTTACAGACTTCAGCCCAGTTAGAATTTTATGAACATAATATAGCTTTGTAAATTTTTTCATTTGTGTGCACACTTTATCATTTATTCGTATGTGTGCTGACGCCTGGGTGAAAAGCGATAAAGAGAAAACAAACGTGAAGGACAACAGAAGTCTGAGTTATTTGCATCTTTTTTTCTCATTCTCTCTCTGTGTCTGTCTGTCTGTCTCTTACTCAATCGCTTCTATCAATCGATGTTTTTATCTATCCGATATATATATATATATATATATATATATATATATATATATATATATAGTCATCCTCAGACAGACTGTTTCGTTGTATCACAGCTCATCAGTGTGGTTAGACACCCGACCGCTTCAGGCCAGGACCAGAACCCGACCGATTTGGTATCAATCGGAGATTCTAACCCATCTACGCCATCGACGCCTGACAGAGAGAAAGTCGAATTCTTGCGTATTTATTTTTTCATAAACACATCAGTTACTCAGAAAACACAATCGCTAGGAGAATCTTGCATTATCTGCAATAATAGTGATTGTTTACAAATTCGTTCCTTAATCCCCACAGTGCTCGACCGATTAAATTATTTTATCGAGAGCATATCACACCGTTTAGACACACGTGCAAATTTTCTTAATTCCTGTGCTGTCAATGTTCTTTCTCCTTAACAGTGTTTTTTCTTGTATTCTCTCACACTCAGTAACTGCTTGCTTCTTAGTGGTTTCATTGCCTTGATTGGCGTGAAATGATTAAAAATTATATATATATATATATATATATATATATATATATATATAGTTTATAAAAAAACTAGGTAATCCGTATGGGTAAACCTAAAGAGGATAAAATCCAGAGAGCTCAATGTAAATCCAGAGCAAATAATGTAATTGTTTGGAAGTAAAGTCTGATGATCCGCAGTCCTTTAAAAGGGCTCTGGTGAAATAATTTATTGCATGGGACCTTAAAGTGTTCTTTATATATATATATATATATATATATATATATATATTTCTGAGATGAAGTATTATGTACATTATTTACATTATTCGGACTAGTGTCCTCATCATTGTCGCCATATTTGTCACAACGTTTCTGCCGTTGTACGCTCCGGCCTTCTTCAGGTGGTTGAATGTCGAACTGAACCTCAAGGACACATGGCACAGTGGATAAAGGCGTTGTTTAGATCCAGTGACAGGACCCAAATAGTGTGAGTTCAATACCCGGTTAAGGCAGTGGAGAACTTTCAGAGGGAAATTAACAGGAGATAACTGATAACTGACATCCATTAAAAACATGGCACGTGGAACTAGAACAGTCTACCCCAGTGAGCAAAATAAAGGCTTCAGTTCGACATTCCAACCACCTGAAGAAGATATTGGAGGGGATGGGTTTATCTTCTATGTCACTAACGAGGAAATATTCCTCTCAAACAAGAAATAACGAGCCATGGGGTTGTTTCAAACATGTGGACTGTGAGCGGGGGGTAGATTTTATATATAGTGAAAATATATTCCCAAAGAAAAACGGCGCCATGGGCTTTTAAGCAGCTCATGTGTCAGCTTACTAGCCTGTGCAGAGGTCCGAGCGAGGCAACAACGCAGCTGTTCAGTTTGACTCCTGGAAACTAACTGACAAATTGACCACTTTCGTCACTATGAAGTGACGTGACTAAGCGGCCGTCACGTTACCCACGTGACTCCATCTCAACCAAAGTTAGATAACCGCCTTCTGTATCCCTACAGTGGTTTTTGTTTGTGTGGGTAATTTTTTGAGTTTATTTTCTATTATGCTTATTTATTATTTGTGTTGTTCTCGGTGAAACTGGAGCTGATTTTTACTGTGCTTCTGTTAAATATCTTGCGAAGAGTACCAGATGTATGAGTTTGTGGATGATTTTAAAGAATATTTTTTACGTTTGTTTTTACATTTTTATTGTATATTAGGTTAAACTATATAATGTTTCTTTTTTCTTTTTTTCTTTTTCTCTACTGTGTGGTGTGTATGTGAATATTGCCAAAAATCCATTACCTCTTAGCGCTGTTTCATAATCTTTTTTTGGCTTCGTTAAAGATGATTTAATTTAAAGAATTGTCAGATTACCTACTGTAAATTGATTGCAAAGTATTCTGGTTGATTGATTGGAATATACGTGCATGCAATCTATATGGCTGATGTTCCTTTTTTAGGACGTCTAGGAAATTACTACTTTTAGGTGGTTGGGTTTATTGGCTATCCAATGTTTTGGAATATTTTGTGGTTATTTTTCTAGTTGAGTTTGTTTTCTCAGTCATAGTTTCTTAGCATTATGAGACTGTGGTCCTTCTAGAGGCCTATATCTATTTTGCTTAATTCATGTCGAGTTTATATGTATGCCTATCAGCTCAAATGTTTCGGTTCCTTCAAAGCTTCCCATTGTAACGTTGAACGTTCGTTCGTTCTTTCTTTAGCCAGGCAAATTCGTTATCGAATCATACTGATTTTCGGCAGTGCTTCATAGTTTTTAATTTATTTGTGCTTCTTTTTATGTGTTCCTGTGCAAAGGAGATTACTTCATCGAACAGAGTAAAAATATTTTATAGCTAATTGTATAAATTTGCGTTTATATTTGTCTGACTTTTAGATTATGGAACCAGCCTGTGGTTGTTTTTGTCTCTTTATATTGGTTTATTCCTAACGTTTTTAATTCTGAGTTCATTATTTTAGTATTATTTTACTTATTTTACCAAGATCAATTTAGATGGGTTTATGATTCTGCAGATTGGGTTTGTTTTGAAGTTTTCTTTGTGTTCTTTTAGTGTAATGAATGCATGTGATTTATCGATGCAATTTATTCGGTCGTTTAGGTCTAATGTTTGGGTGATGTTTTTAGCTTCTTGGTTGATCTGATATTCTGAAGATTTGATTGCTTTCCTGTATGTTTTTTTATGTTATTCTTGAGTAATTTCTTGTCAGGTACTTAGTTCATATATATATATATATATATATATATATATATATATATATATATATATATATATATATATATATTCCACCTACAGGTGGAAACGCCAATGTACAAAAATAGAAGCTGACAGCAGCTCTCCGGTTGTATAGATAGGCAAGCAACAAAACCATTGATATTGATTTGATAGATATTGATTGATTGATGGCGGAATGGTACGCGAATCTCCGAGCCCAGTTCGATAGCGACCCTAGGGTAGACACTCTAGCCACCAAGATAGATAGATAGATAGATAGATAGATAGATAGATAGATAGATAGATAGATAGATAAACAAACAGATATAGTCAGACTGAAATAGATAGCTGAATTCGGCGACTGTGAAGAGTTGCAGTCATTAATACTGAATAATAATAATAATAATAATAATAATAATAATAATAATAATAATAATGTTGTGGATTTTGTTACTGTAATTAGAATTGAATTTGTACGTTAATTCTCATTGATAATCCTTCTAAAATATCAAGGACTCGTGACCCACTGGATAAAGACATTGTTTAGATCTAGTGACTAGACCCAAAAGAGTTGTGAGTTCAATACCAGGTCACAGCAGTGGTGAACCAAAAACTTGGAGAGCTGAGTTAAAGGGAAAATAACTGAGACATCCGGAAGAGTCATGGCACGTAGAACTAGAACAATGTGGACGAAATAAAGGGTTCGGTTCGAAATTCCAATCAACTGAAGAAGGCCGGAGCGTACAACGGCTGAAACGTTGTGAATATGGCAATGAAGATGAGGATAACAGTCCGAACAATGTAAATGATGTAATAATTATCTCTGATATACATTGTCTTATTTTTTTCTTTTTTTTTTTTTTCTAGAGTCGGAGAGAAACGACTCCGCAGTGCAAGTCGAACGCACACGTTTGTCGGACATTGATGCAATACAAAGACAGTACTGCCGAAGACTTCACCGTCGACGAGGGCCTGAACTGTGAGTGCGACAACTGTTCAAGCACGTGGTCCGAACACGACAGATACTCCTTCACCTGGCAGCATTTCAAGAGGTGTAAGTAGACACAAATTCATCATGTTTATAAAAAAAAATCCTATCGCAATTTTCACTATTCATTCTCTAGAAAACAAAAACGCCGAAAAAAAAATGGTCGGTCCCTTGTACCGCTCTAATAAGTTTTTGGCTACTCCTGCTATCCTCTGCATTTACGAGGGCCAGATCAGCAAGGTGCACGGCTGTTAAATATTGACAGGAGCTTCATTTTCCAGTCTCGATAGTTCAAAAGCGTCCATGTGGCCTTTTTTTATTTTTAATTATTTATTAATTTTATCTTTTTAGTGTAACACTCGTCATCGAAAATATTTCAATCTTCTTTTGGTGAAGTAGAAACCGAATATTATTTTTCCCTCCTTGCCATATAAATTACCATTTAACGTAACCCTCTACCTCGAGTGGCTCCAAGGCCTTGTACAGGGTGAAACTTACTGTAAAAAAAAATCAAGGTTACAGAGAAAACCATTTGTTTATTTTAATATTCAGGAAGTAAAGAGCACAAAAATGGGCGATGAATTATTTTTCACAAAACATAACCCCTTTCCCACAGACGAAACTTTTGCAAACCTTTTTGTTTTATAAGAATAAAGGTTCGCTACTGATACTGGAGTTTGAACAGAGATCACCAGAGAGCAAACACAGACGATCCCATTTTGAATAAGTGATATTAAAGAAAATGTATATATGGGAATTAGCGTGGCGTCTAGTTGATCATCATTTCTATTCTATCCTCTATTACTATACGATCACTCTTTCTACACTATCCTCTATCTATGTACTATCCACTATACTATTTCTCTATACTGATCACTATATGGATTACTATTCGGATCACTATTCGGTGGTTACTTTTCAATCGAGTATTATCAAGCAAGCACTATTAGTGCGGATGTTATTGGAAGGCGTCTGACACCAGTATTGTTCAACGACGTTACTATATTTGTATCTGCGATTACAAAGTCTCTACTACAACGAGCATTACGAAAGTGACAACGAGGATTCGTTGACATCACAAAACTTTCGCTGCTCTATTGGTATTTCCATGGAAACTGTTCAGGCGATCTATATTCCTTAGTTCCACCAGTTCTAATCTTCACGGCTGGGACCCGCCAAGCCACTCACATGGTAGCAAACCACCTTCACTCTCTTCGTATTCCACTGGTGAGATGTAAGTTCCACTCAAACAGCTTATCCCCATCAGGCGCTACTTTGTGGAACCGACTCCTAAGATGGTACTTCTCCAATCAGTTCAATTATAATCTGTTCAAGTCTAGGGTTAACTGTTATCTTTCCTATATATTCTCATCAACTCTGCCCCTCTGTAATCCTCTACCTTCGGTGGCTTTTGGGCCTTGTATATGGTGAACATTATTGAAAAACAAGCTCAAAGCACACTTCCCGGGCTTCGTTGTTGGATCAAAGTGTAGTATCTTCCCTTTCTTCTTCTGAAAAATTATGAGGGATGCCTAGTTCCTGGGAGTTCAAACCTTTCTCATTGCACTAAACAAGAACATTTGGATAATGAAAAACCCGTTTCTTGAAAGTAAAAACAGGAGTCCGATTTCGCATTGTGAAAGAAATATTTGTTTCTTCTCTTTTCAGTGGACATGATCGTGCAGTACAAACTGTGTGGCCCGATTATGCCCGAACGTATTTGCACACCGGAAGACAAAATTGCTGCCAAAATGGAAACGGAAGTTAACGGTTGGCATATACACATGCGCGAGGAAAGATGCCGCTGCAAGGACAATATTTTCTACTTGAACGGCTGGGAAAAACGTAACAACCTTTGGATCTACGATTACGGATGCACAAAGGTAAGATACCAAATTAATAATGATAATAACTAATCTATATATAGAAAGTTACAGCCTCTTTTTATCAGTTTGTTATCGAAAGCCTCCTAGGTTTTTGGAGATAGAACTCCATAAGCATATATTTTCTGAAACTACATTACTGATGGTTCTGGGTAAGTATATTTCATTTTGATCAAAGAGGATCCCGAGCGGGGCGGATCGGGGGAAGAGGGGGCAGAAATCTACCACTAAAAAAAATTTCCCTTTGATTTAATTTAAATTTGAACAAGGGAATGACTCCTATCCAAAATATAGAAAGAGAAAGCCAGAAAATGAAGGTCACATTGGCAAGATCATTGAGTTATATTGAAATGTATAATTTTTCTCTACAAATTATAACAATGATTTAAAAATCAGGCATCAATAAGGGTGATTTTTTTTTTTCAAAAAATGTCATGATGCTATTTCTGACCTTAGGTCTCCTGTCGGGACCCGGAAATAGATGGGCGAACACGAGAAATCATTGGAAATAAAATGATAAATAATAAAAACTGATAGACATCGTGATTAAAGACTACAAACACAAATGCCTTCTCATAGATATGGTAGTGAAAAGTAAATAAACTTATACCTGATACAGATTATGACAAAATAAATCATTTTAGTATTTGGTCTTTCAGGTTGATTATGCATGTGTTATCTAGGAGTCCTGAATTCAATCCTTGAATCTGACAGTGAAGACCCAATTCAGCAGGGACGGGCAATAACTGACATCACAAGGACAAAATATCACAATAGTCAACAGCTATCCCATATCAGCAAATTAATGAACACCTGATGATTATCAGAGGGCACATGGTCGAAACATTGTGTCTATAATAGCATCTATATCAACTAAGATATGAACAATAGTTCGAAATAATACAAGTAAATAATACAAGTAAATACACATATTTTTAAATTAAAACGTGACACCTTACAGATACAGTATACCTATATTAATTGGAGCTCTTGTTTGGTTGTATTTGTTTAGCATATCAACACCTTTTGGTTGTATTTGATTAGCATATCAACACTTCTGTGGGTTATTTAATGCTGAAATCTGAATATTTTGTACGCAATTTTTTTCTCATATAGTAATGGTTTAGTGATACAAGTCTTACTAATTAACCCATAGCTGGGGGAGAAGAGGTAGATTCTTGCCTTTGGAAAAAGTATTTGCGCATAAGTGAATATAACGAACCCAACTGGAATTGGAACTCAGCCCTCCGATTAAAAATTTCGAGCAATTGTCTATTACACCACCTGCACATTAAAGCTTACCGCACCGGGTATTCCCAAACAGTTATCCATCTAAGTATTGACTGGTCTCGAATTTGCTTAACTTCGTTGGTCGTAAGGGAACCAATGTTTCAACACGATGTGGCCGTAAGCTGAAGCCCTAGGGGCGATCAAGAAAAGTGTTGACAAGTAAAGTATAGTATATTAACAAGATTCTTAGTAGCCCCAGGTTTTTGGTAGCAATTTGAAAATTGCACTCTGTAGAACTTCTCCTCTACACAGGAGAGTATTATCAATGTATAATAATAATAATAATAATAATAATAATAATAATAATAATAATAATAATAATTAAAAATATTAATATAAGAGAATAACTGAATGAGCTAACCGGTATCGCCGACCCCACACTTCAACAGGAGTCGATTAAGTTTGTTTTGTTTTGTTTTGCGGCATATCTGCCTCAATGGATTATTTAATGCCGACAAGATTTTTAATGATCGTAATATTTTTTTTTCAATAATGTATTGCTGGTAATATTTTTCCTTGAAAAATGTATTACTGGTAATATTTTGCCTTCAAAAATGTATTGTTGGTAATATTTTTTCCTTCAAAAATGTATTGCTGGTAATATTTTGTCTTAAAAAATGTATTGATGGTAATATGTTTCCTTCAAAAATGTATTGCTGGTAGTATTTTGTCTTAAATATGTATTGCTGGTAATAATTTTTCTTTCAAAAATATACTGCTCGTAATATTTTTTTAATGATGTATTATTGGTAGTATTTATTTTCTTCAAAATTTTATTGCTGGTAATAATTTTTCGTCAAAAAAATATTGCTCGTGTTAAAACTTATTTTTACACTTTCATAGTGTTTTGACCCCAGTTTGGATGTTAACTATTTGCCTATAGCTAGGACCCTAACAGGTGCTACCACGCCGGGTCATTGTGGACCTGGAAACACCAGCAATTAAGATATGGTCCCTGGCTCCTCAAAACCTTCTGATCAGAGGACTTGCTGTCGGATGTAGTTTATTGTCTTACTCAGGACGCCTCGATTAAGGAAAATAATTGTTGTGCACAATCGACTGAAAAGCATAAAAATGAAGTACTGTATCAATTAACATCGGAATTTTCGCCAACATGAAGTATATATTGCCTTTATCCATGTCTCGGATAAAGTGATTTTATTTCTAATGTTCACCCAATACAAGTCCCAAAGCCACTGAAGATTACTGTGTGGAGTTGTATTAGTGGAGTTGTATTAGTGTAAGAAAGGGCAAGGTAACAGGAAAGGTAGACAGCTAATTCTAGACTTGAAGAGGTCAAGATTTAATTAGGGAAGAAAATTTTAGAGTTCAGGCAGGGACGCGAGGAGTATAGAGTTGAAGTAGACTTTAGAAGGAACCGGAAACCCAATTCTAAACAGGAAACAAGAGATGGATCTTTACCCCTGTTCATCAGACCAGCGAGAGGTGTAGATCGAACGACAGGCGAACCTGTTCAAAAGACCGGGGAAGAGTGTGAACCGAAAGATAGACAAACCTACTGAACAGAAAGCAAAAGAAGACTAAATGATGGCTGTCACCTCGTTGTCGAGTATGACCAGTACAAGATAGCAGTGTAAGACTTGGTTGTGCTTTAAACGAATATGAAGAAACTGAACACACTTTTAAAACCACTGAATGTCAGCCATTCAGTATGCAAGAAAATAAAGAATCTCACAATATCAAGCAATGCCTGTACGTGAATATTTAAAGTGGGGAGGGGCGATGCATTGGGCTAATCCCACTCTCGGTACAAGGACAGTATGTATATAAAAAGAAGAACCAGTTAACATCATTAAATGCAGCCTCATCTATGCCACATCTGAATTTCGTTCGCTTATAGCAGTAAGTTATTACCCAAGAATAAGGTCTGGTTTATTGCTAGAAGTTGGTTTGTTTTTCACTCGTGGGTAATGAACTGGCCAAGGGTAATTTTTTAAGTTACAAACATTTGACTGGAAGAAGTTGTACTCGATCAACGAACCTGGTGTCTGGTTTGAGCTGCATTACCTCCTTTCCAACCTAATACATTAAAAATTCAGTTATTTATCTGTCTACTATTATTTTTTCATACTCTTATTTTAACTCGACTTTTTCGATTTTGATTTATCTATTTTATTCATTATTTGTTTCATTTTTCATTTTCAGACCATCTGTGCGACAGACACCTCGGTTTGCGCCAAAGTTTACGTCAATCGAGCTGCAGGCGAAGCCTTGAAGTACCAGTTCACCTGCTTATGTCCCGAGAGAAGGCAATGTATCACCGAAGTGGACATTGTCCCTAATATGTACACCGATGATGACGAGAATGGTGAATATGTTGCCCGGATGTGCGATCAGATCATTGGAAAAGGGCGGTAGTTTCGTAAACGATAGTTTCGTACTTTTTTTCGAATGTTAGGAAAAGTCCGTTTTCTTTTTAAGAAATTGTTATATTTAGGTGATTATTATAAAAATAAAAAAAAACATAACTTTATCTTCGATTTCTTTGTGGACAGTGTAAATGGTCTTGGCGTGACTCAGCATAACTGAAGAAATTCATTGATAGAAAAATATCAATTTCCGGTTGACTATTATTATTATTATTATTATTATTATTATTATTATTATTAATGTGTTCGCATCAGTTTTCTTTTACAAAATTTGCTTTAATATTGTTTCAGTAGGATTATCATAATTTTGCGAATTATAAATAAATCATACAATTTAATTTATAATGATGTTTATAGTTTATCCTGAAACAAAACATTCCCAGCATTCCGTCAAACGCTTAGTAATAAAACAGATAAGAGTAAATAAATAATAAACAATTTAAAAATTATAATGATTGAGAAATCAATGTTTCGATAGTCTCCGTATTATTGTTATTCAATATTCTTTTAAAATCTGTTTTATTATTATTATTATTATTATTATTACTATTACTTGTTAATATATACAGGTTGTTCCCCTAAAATGTGTACATACATTGAATGATTATAAAGTATCTGTTAAAGTTGCATTTCATTTTCGAAATTTACTAAAATTCTATTAAATACACACAACATTTTTTTTTTCTGCCATTGGCTGTTTTTAAACTGTTTTGGTCCAGTGATTACTGATAACGCGAAGCACTGGAATCTCAAACACTTGTGTGTATTCCCGTTCAATGGCGGCTGACTTTTGCTGGTTTTGTACGGTAAGCCTTATCTTTTAAGTATCTCAATGAAAAAATACACGTGCGCTGTACGTATATCTATATGGGCGCTATAGGCATGTCTATACGTGCACTGAAGGTATAGCTACACGGGCGCTGTAGCTAAGTCTATATGGGCGCTATAGGCATGTCTATAGAGGCGCCATGGGCATGCCTATAGGGGCGCTGTAACTGTAGCTATAGGGACGCTGTAGGTATGTCTATATGGGCGCTGTAGATATGTCAATAAGGGTGTTGTAGGTACGTATATATAGGGGCACTGTAGGTATGTCTATAAGGTTCCTGTAGGTATGTCTATAGGGGCGCTGTATGTATGTCTATATGAGCGCTGTATGTATGTCTATATGGGCGCCGTAGTTATTTCTATAAGGGCGCTGTAGGTATGTCCATAAGGGCGTTGTTGGCATATATATATATATATATATCCAAGTATATGATTGGTGTATATGGAATGAATTCCAATAACCAACAATTACTATTCTTAAAAGAGTGCTCAATACAAAGTAGAGCAGATATAATTATTTATTTAAAAAAAAAATTATAACATAAATATGTTATAAAATCACTACAAAAATAGCCATTTTGTTTCAACACCCTCGGTGTAGACACCGAGGGTGTTGAAACAAAATGGCAATTTTTGTAGTGATTTTATAACATATTTATGTTATAAATTTTTTTAAAAATAAATAATTATATATATATATATATATATATATATATATATATATATATATATATATATATCCACAATCTAATTTCGTGAAAGGATATTACTAAGTAGTGTATAAGATTTTCGCCGGGTGCCCTATTAATTGTGGCCTTGTGGCAAAGTACGCTATTCTTAGTATATATTTATATGTGCGCCTTGCCACAAGGTAGTTGATATCGTGCTTCTCCAGCAGTTATTAGCATCTAGTGAGTTTGAGCCGCATTGTATGCCTCACAAATATAGCCCTATATATCGGAATGGGTTATACTAAATAAGTATTAGCAATAAGGATTTTAGTCGAAGTCTCGTTTTGCAATTCTTTAACATATATTCAAAGACAATACAATAAATATTTCGTGAAGCGAATTTTAAAAAATGAAGAAATCTACTTTTAAAATGAAGACTAAATTATTTCTAAGACATAAACAAAAACATGGCGGTTGTTTAAATGTCAGTTAAGAAAACTGTGAATAAATCTTTTTTATACAGATTCGATATATAACATC
>OZ010597.1:26657371-26694871 GCA_963932145.1 Acanthosepion lycidas
AGGAGAGCACCTAATGCAGCAGGTGGGTAGATCCACTTTGCTGGAATGGACCTGCCCAACACATTTGCATGAGTGGACTCTATTCACCCATATATCTCTCCATTAAATGACTCAGGGCTGCATTTCAGTTTGAAGTCACTACACGAGTCTACTTGTGTGTCATACCACTTGCAAGTCAACCAATATTCTACAACCGTAAGTTCTATGCTAACAGTTTCTTCTTTCGCACTTCTTGCTAGTGGAACACTCTTCCGCATCTGTGGTTTCCAGCCGACTTCCATATTCAAAAATTTAATTGCAATATCAATTGTCGTAATTTGTCTCCTTAATTCTAGTTTTATTATTGTCCTCGCTCCTTAATAATAAGTAAGCTTTCTCACCTTGCTTCGTGTGAAATGATTTAAAAGTTTGTATAGTTGCATTTATGATAAAAATGTATGCAGTAAAGAATATTAGATTAACTTTAAATTAAAAATCTTAAACTTGCAAGTTACAAGAACAAACTTCCTAAATGACCTTTTTTAGTGAATTTTGTACAAAAAATCTGGTTTTGCAATAAACAGATATGTAAAGCAAGTCCGATGTAAATAATTGAATCTTATACTTACTTCAATTAAATAAACTAAAATGAACTACCGCGAACCAGAACCGAAACTAAAATACGCTGCCCCAATGAAAAGAGGAGCTTTTGAAATAGGCTTCCAGTTTTGGCCTTTAGTTATAGTAGTTCTGTAGTATAGAAAGCCTTGTTTCAATGCTCAATATATGTTATTAACCATAACTTTAGGGAATTGAAACTTCTGAGACATATAATAAGGAAAGAAGGCCTAGAGAATTTAACGCTTACAATAAATACTGACGGTAAGAGACGCAAGGGGAAATAGCGAGTAATCATCACCCGTAAAAAGGCAGAATCTATGGGTTTCAGCAAACAAGCCTTCCAAGTGAACTTCGCAGTAGAAATCTGGTAGAAAACTTTGGACAGTAAGTATGATAGACTTCCAAAAGCATATAAAAATATAGAAATATGCCTTCCAGAAACTAAGCAAACTATTAAGAGATAGGAAAAAGTTCTTCGAAACGAAGAAAACGTATATGATAGGGTCCTCCCAGATGAAACTTTAAGCAACAGATATAGTTCTATCGATGAATCCTAAGAATACCATGCACAGAAAAAAAAGGAAAAGGGGTTTGGAGAATTCAATAATCACAAGACGTATTGAAAATAGAAGCAAGAAGAAATGACGAGTCACTTAACGAATTAATGTACCTGGAACATGGACAAAGAAGGATGTTAAAGAGATAAAAGTTACTTCGAACAACAAAAAAGACAGGACATTGTCGAGAGCCATGTTCACCTATTTAATAAGATTGTGCGCATGGGTAGCTGAATATGGCCAAAGAGGGATGGTAAGGAGTCAAAAGTTATTTTGAGCAACAAGACAGAGGGGGACGAACATAGCCACCACCGCCCATATCTTGACACATTAAAAAAAACTGTATTCACCGTTGTGAATTGGCTAGCAAACACCAAACACAGACCATTTCACCGATATATTAAGTCCTACGTCTGGCTAAGGTAAGTTTATTTCATTTCAGCGCTTCGTCACAAGATTACCGAGTTAGACGAGCGGATTATTTATTTAGTGAACTCGATCCACACTGGGTGCTTCTTCATTAATATCAGACTAAACTATACCCATATACTGGCACCATATCATAATAGCTAACAGACTCATCTCGCAGACCAATTCTCTAATAGAATGAATTAGATTCTCACTACCATGCTCGTCAGGCTCGGTTTCCATGGGATTCCATTATTGAAGTTAATGGTTTGGTAATATTAGCCCTTTCCTTATAAGGAAACATTTGGCATTCTCTGATCGAGCAGCCAGTTTTTCTGACGGCTGATATTTATAAAATCTTTCTCTTGAAACAATTTTTTAGGGAAACAGGTCTCTCAAGTCCAATAGCTGTTATCGCTCTTTCCAGTGTTGACAAGGGTTTCCTTCCGAACCTTCTCTTTAAAGTGGCGCGGAATATTAAAATCTTGATTATGTCATTATTTTCTCTTCGAGTTACATGTGCTATCCATTTTAGTTGTTGCTGCTGTTGAAAGTCCTAAAGTGATGTGGTTTCTGTTATTTGGTACAGTTCTTTGTCTGAATCTGTAGCGCCAGTCCACAATGTTCAAAGAGGAATGGTATTTGTCCGAAACTCTCAGGCTTCACACGCTTAAAGCCTTTTTTCACCATTGAACTTAGTAAGTGGTAATAACCAGAAAATATTTTTAGATTGTAAGAATAGTTTTCTCTTTTTTTTGGGGGGGGGGGGTAGATAGGTGGGGTGGATAATAACGATTTAATGATATAAGTCTTACTAATTAAACCTTAGCTGGAGGAGGGAGAAAGGTGGATTCATACCTTTCCCAATTCCGAGCCATAGATAGATAGATAGATAAGCGAATTCAGAAATCAACATTGTTTGTCGCCTCTGAGTGTTGACTTCAATGATATATATATATATATATATATATATATATATATATATATATATATATATATGTATATGTATATTTATATATATATGTATATATATATATATAGAGAGAGAGAGAGATAAGCGTATTCAGAGAGAAAGATAGATAAGCGAATTCAGATAAATTGTGGACACAGAAATCAACACTATGATTGCGTTTAGCATGAAACAGTTTGTCGCCTCTGAGTGTTGACTTCAATGTTCACTTTTATATATATATATATATATATATATATATATATATAAGTGACCATTGACGTCAACACTTAGAGGCAACATTTCTGTTTCATACTAGATGCAATCGCCAGGTCCCCCTGACGATTGCATCTAGCATGAAACAGACTGTTGCCTCTGAGTGTTGACTTCAATGTTTACTTTTATATTTACACACGCTCTATCTCTGATATTGAGCACTTTATCGCATAAATATAGCACACCTTAAGAGTATATTTCTTCACATATGTATATATATATATATATATATATATATATATAGAGAGAGAGAGAGAGAGAAAGAGAGAGAGAGAAGGAGAGAGAGAGAAGGAGAGAGAGAATATACTTACCTGAGACTCTTATAACGGTTGGGATTCTTAAGAACACAATGCGAAAATTCAGAGAATTTGGTTAAGAAATTATTCTTTACGTGCCAACGAAAAATGCCTAAACAGTTCTCGTTTGCTTCTGGACAAATTGCATTCTAGACCCACTTACTTGCCTAGATTCTGCCAACAAGCAGAACAATATTTTTTCTACATTTTACCTTCACCATCTTCCTCAATCTCTGCATTGTTTCAACTGCTCAACTTCTCTTTGCGTTATCCTACCGAAAAGCCCAAATCTTCAGCCCCTGATTTTTTTTTCTGTTCGTGCGGTGGCAATTCTAGCAACAGCAAGAGCTGACAAGCAACTAATTTGTCCTTCTTTAAACACGAAACATTTTGAAAAGGAAAACAAAGAAAATGAAACTAATTAATCTGAATATGTGTTGAGTGGGTGGAAATTTCGGCTTGCGTCTTGTACTATGTCACTTTCTGTTAACATCGAATCCTACCCTTTAATAATCATTGACTTAGAGAGAGGGGGGGCAATCTTCAAAGAAAAGCTTTTCTGTGTTAATGCTTCTTAATAGTCGCTATGGTTGTTACAAAAAGCTTCTTTGTAAAGAGCGTTGACTCTTTTTCTTGATTTTTAGGGGGTTAAACGACTGTGAATTTCAAACTGTGACATTTAAATCTCGACTGTCTAGCTATCCACCTCAAGATGGGACAAGGATTTTCAGAGAGTACCTGAGGGGTTTTAGGTTAATAAGAACTTGAATAGGCCTAGAAACATTCTCTCATGATGGCTTTCCGTGTAACCACAAAACGGGACCCTCTTTCGACTTTTCTCTGATCATACAAATAAACACCTGTTGCTTCTATAGTAATTAACTAAGCATAGCTTAGTTGTGGCATAATGCCGAGATTAAAGAGCACCCAGTGGGGATGGAATTCAGTACTCGATACTCAGTCGTAATTGATCTAGCTAAACATGCTTGTTAACCATTACACCACGTCGAAGTGCCCACACACATGTTGCACTTATATTCTCGTTTCGTTTGACGAGATATGCACAGTGGAATGGGAAATAATCTAACTTCATAGATTGAGTTAATCGGATCGGCAGATATCTGAAGAAGGCCGGAGAACACAATGGCCGAAACGGTGTGATGGTAACAACAAAGACGAGAAAATTAATAAGGTAAAGAATGATAAGACAGAAATTAAAACAACACAGTTGATTTCGAAAAGGGAAAAACTTGCTTTTTATTCGACTCTGACAATTTGAAAGCAGGAAATCATACTCTTTCTCTCTCTTTTATTTCCAGCTTTCAGAATAAAATATGGCCTTTCAACCACCGATCAGTATATATTGTTTCGTTTTTCTACTAGTAGTATTACTACGAAGAATAATCAACAAGGTTGCTGTTTATCTAAATAGCAACAACCTCTTTCGATCGGATGATCCACTGCTGATTTCCTAACTGCCATTACTTACAGAATTAGTGAAGAATTAGGCAACAAATGCATCTCATGGATGATTGCATTAGATATTTCAAAGGCCTTTGACAAGGTTTGGCATAAAGGATTATTGCACAATCTCTCTAATAAGGAATCACTGGAACAGTCTACTCAATTATAAAGTCCTTTCTAAAAGATAGTTCCTTGAAGGTAGTTATTAACGGCCAGTCCTCCGAGACCCTAACGATCAATGCATCCCCCAGGATTCACTCCTTTGTTCAAAAATCTTTTTACTTTACGTAAATGAACTGCCTAAGAGTATACTCTGATAATTTGTGAATATCTATTATGATGATACAACAGTAAAGGGGCGCACCTCCAAAACTCCAAATGACCAGAGATTGGCAGCTGATCTCTCCTCTGAATTAGCTTTAACAGCGCAGCGGAGGAAAAACTGGCTGGACACGTTTAATGCCTCGAAAAACATAATAATGACATTCCATCATTGCCGATCGCACACAGAACTGTTGCCTCAGCGAAGATCCATACCATGAGCGCTTACTGGAAGTTAAACTCACCCAGACCTATTATAGATCTTGTACATAAACTCCATCGTTAAAGAGGTTGTAAAAATGGCCAGTTCCCTGTACTGATTCAGTAAGTACCTGACTCCTCTTCCTATTCTTTACCTTTACTAAATACAGGATATTAATAAAATAGGAACAAACTCCTGAGCGACAAACAGTATGAGTTTTGATTGTCTCAATCTACTGCTGATATCCTTACTGCCATTATTCACAGAATCAATGAGGCAGTAGATAACAAACACATCTCAAGGACGATTGTATTAGTTATTTCAAGCGCCTTTGACAAGTTGTGGCATAGAGGATTACTGCACAAGCTCTCTACTTATGGAATCACTGAAAGAGTCTTCTCAATTAGAAAGTAGGCCCCTGAAGGTAGTTGCCAACTGCTAGTCCTTCAAGGACCTAGCAATCAACGCAGGAGTCTGACAGGAGTCGCTTCTCGGTCTAACCCTCTTTCTACTTTACATGAATGATCTGCCTAAGAGTATATTTGTGAATATCCAGGCTGATGATACAACAGTATATAGGTGCACCTCCAAAAACTATAGATGGCTAGAGATTGGCAGCTGATCTTCACTCTGACTGAGTTCTAACAGCTCAGTGGAGGAAAAACTGATTACATTTAATGTCTCGAAAACCAAACTAGTTACATTCGGTCAAGGACGATCAGCCTTAGAACTATCACCAATCACGATGAAAGTAAGTACCTGACTTCTCCTGCTATCCACTACCATTACAAGAGCCAGATCCGGCTAAAAATGGAATAGTGCTTCCATATATGGGCAGGAGTTGCCCAGTCTTCACTTTCCAGTCTAGATAGATCCCAAAAACGTCTCCATGTCCTTGTGGCTGACGAATTATTTCCCACCAGACGACTCCTTTCTCACAGACAATACGTCGCAAGCCTCTCGCTGCTCTATCGCTATTTCTATGGAAAATGTTCAGACGAACTACATTTCTTAGTTCCACCAGTTCTAACCTTCACGGCTGAGACCCGACATGCCACGCCCTCATTCCTTTTGTATTCCATTGGTGAGGTGTAAGTTCCACAGGAACAGCTTCTTCCCACGAATCGCTGCTTTGTGAAGCCGAGTCTCAAAAGGATGCTTCTTCGATCACTACAATCTTAACCTGTTCAAGTCTAGAGTTAACCGTTATCTTCGCCATATATCCGCATAAACTCTACCACTTACTCAGTAACACTCTACCTTGAATGGCTCTCGGGCTTTGTAGAGGGTGGATATCACTGTAGAAAAAGTTCTTCGAATAACATTATGTATTACCTGATCAGTAATGTGACGATCCCACAAAAGCACGAACCATTCCCATTCGCTTCGTATTCCATTAGTAAGAAAAGAATGATACATTCGGACAGCTTCTTCCCAAGAGAAGCTACTTTATGGGACAGACTCCCGAGAGGATGGTTCCCAGAGCACTATTATTTTAACCTCCAAGTCTAGGGTCAACCGTTAGCTATCGTACGTATCCTCGTAATCTGGACTTACCTTTCCCTTCTATGTCTTACTTCTGATCAACAAACTCAATTAATAACCATCTAATTTGAGTGGCTCTTGAGCCTTGTATTATCTAAACCTTTCATAAAAGATTATTCGTTTTGTTTCAATTAATTTGCACCAGGGTGTATATGTGAAACCAATTTAACGCCTAGGGTGGACCCGCGTCCCAATCAACGTTTCAAGTAAGAAGATTCATTGAGATGACAAGCATGACAGATGACAATTCAGAGCCTGCGTGGTAATGATGAAACGTAACTAGTTTTGTTTTTGTTTTTTTGTGGGTGGGGGGTGGTATTGGATTTTACAAGCCAGACCAACACCACCGACCCAATATGCTGTTTAAGTTAGAAGAATGATCAACTGTCACGCTCTGGTCAGCTAGATCTTTTGAGGTGCACCTGTTAACCATAGTATCGTCTTGAGTGGCTCTTGTACCTTGTATTAGCTAAACATTTAGTAAAAATTATTGCAATAATTATAGTTTCTTTTTAATATAACATTGAAAAAAGACTAGTGAATATGAACTAGGCATACAAATCTGGGTTTAACAATTTTTTTTTTATTAAACAATAAATAAATAAGCAATAATCGGAAAACAACCGTTTTCATGCAGATATCATTGGACCTTCATTGACTGAAGAGTTCGTGTTACCGTCGACTGAAATTTATAAAATCTTTTAAAACAATTTTCCAGGAAAATAAACTTCTCAAGTCACTAAATGTTATAGATCTTTCTAATATTAGGTTGGTGTAAAAATAATGACGTAATAATGTCGTTTTTTGACGTTACGTCAAAAAACGACATTATTGCGTCATTATTTTTGCACCAACTTAATACTATGAGTTTCCTGACATCTTTTCTTTTTAATAACATAAGAAGTTAAAACTTGAATATAACATTAGTTTTTCCTTTTTAATAAATGTACTATCCAACCTACTGCTGGAAAAAAAATCGCCTCGTCAGTCATGTATCGAAAGATATATGATCGCCTAAGCCTGTATCACACATGGTACATAACTGACTGATCCATTTTTTCTATTGGAAGTATTCAAGAGATATGGTTGTTGGTATTTGATAAAGCTCTTTGTGGTTTGTATCGTCAATCTTTAGGACCTAATGAAGGATCACCTTCTTTATTATTTATAAGATTCATTTGTTTTTTTAACTGTTGCTTACCTAATACAAGGCCAAAAAGCCACTCAAGATAGAGTGTCGCTGAATGGAGTTATTGAAAGTAGATAACAGTTGACTTGAGATTTGAAGATGCTAAGATTGCAATGATCGGGGAATTATACTCTCGGGAGTTTGTTCCTCTCAGTAGAGTAGTGGTTCTTGAAAAGAATCTATCGGCCTGGAACTTCCTTCTTATCAATGGGATACGAAAGAAATGAGGATGATTCGACCCTGTGGACGGGGCCTAGCGAGTTTTAGCTGTAAAGGTTTGAACTGGTGGAATTAATGACTGTAGTTTGTCACAAGATTTTCGATGGAAATAGCGATATAGGGAAAGGCTTAGGCTTTGTCTATGGGGAAAGGGGTTACGGTGTGGTAAATAATTCATCGCCCCTGAAGTTAGGGAGATACTTTTGAACTCTGTCAAGGCTGGATTGAGCAAATCTAGCCCAGGTATGCCAGCAATACTTCATTGTTGGTTTCTTGTAAAGATCGAACATGTCAGGAGGAGTCAGATACTTTTTGGTGCGTTACGAAGAACTAGTTATTTTCCCAGGCTCTTTATTGATGGATTTTACACCCTTGTGCAAATTAATTGAAACAACTGCTTTAGTTTCCTTTCTTTCACCATACGGTCAGTTTTAAACCCACTGGAGTGACAGAGAGTTATCGATTTCTATTTTTTCCTCAGATTAGGTCATTTGCAGTAGTGTGCTGTAATATGAATCTATTTTCGGGGTGTATGATGAAATTTGTTTGACCTTGAAAAATATTGCGTCATCCGTGATTGCATCAGATTTTTATCACGCCCATAAACTATTGTCTCGACAGTCGATTAGTTGTCCTACAGCCATTGTCTGCGATGGACATTATTCCAAGAAAGCGTACAAAAATTGTAACGCTGACAAGGCTTACCAGTGAGCAAATCAAAGTACTATAAATTAGACAGGAAACTCTTCTAATAAATTCAATCGAGAATCTGTGTTCAATCTGCAAGGAACGACTTCGTGGAATGAACATACGAAGTGCTAACATGTGCAATGGGTCATGATTCATTGGAAAAATACGAAAAAATGTAAATAATAACGGAATTATTCGTTTTGTTTCAATTAATTTGTACAAGGGTGTATATGTGAGACCAATTTAACGCCTGGGTTGGATCTGCGTCTTAATCGACGTTTGAAGTAAGGAGATTCATCGAGATGACAACCGTTTATCATAACAGATGACAGTTCAGAGCCTGCTTGGTAATGAGGAAACCTTAATAGTTTTGCTTTGGGGATATTGGATTTTACAAGCCAGACCAACACCACCGACCCACTGTGCTGTTTGAGCTAGGTTAGAAGAATGATCACCTGTCACGCTCTGGTCAGCTAGATTTTTGGAGGCGCAGCTATTAACCATGGTATCATCTGCGTAGATATTTACTGATGTTCCGACAGTCAGATGGCTAATATAAAGCAGAAAGCGGGTAAAACTGACGAGAGAGAGAGAGAGAGAAATGTCTGCATTTATCTCATGGGCATCAGAAGCCTGACTCTTAACAGCAACCTTCATAGACCTACCTGAGAAGAAGGACTTGATAATTACGATAACTCTTCCAGAAGAATCAGCAATATTATTGGTCCTGATTTGGCATCTCGGCTTCAGTCACTTTCTTACTGATGTAATGTTTCCTCCCTGTGCCTTTTCTATAAATACTTTCATGCTAATTGTTCGGATGAGCTCTTCGCTATCGTTAGGCATCAGGATATTGCTCTACCTGGGTTGAACTTGTGCAACCCATCCCGAAACTAGGCTAGCTTAGGTTTCCTTTTTTGATGCTTTAGTTTACTTTTTCAGTTAACTTAGCGAGGGTATGTATGCTCATTGGCCCCTTTTATTTCTTTCCCTATTTTTTCTTTAAGTTTAATTCCCCATCCCCTCCCGCGATTGGTGGTCAATGATGTCGGTTCGCTGGTGGATGCGGGGAGCCTTTCGTTTCGCGTGAGTGTTTTTTCGTATTTGTTGTTGTGTCTGAATGAGTGCATGTCAGTGTGAGTGCTTGGGATGAATGAATGTTTTATACTATTATAGTCCCGCATTGATTTCGCCTAGTGAACCGATGTTTCTGCCACATTTAGTGATTGTAGGTCGGGGGGGTTATTACTAATCTTATTTTCTTTAGTTTCTTGTAAATAGTTTTTGTAATCATATTGTAAATACTCATTGGGGCTAGTTTTTAAAATTGTTGTTTTATTCCCCTCCCCCCCCCACAGAAAATGAATTGTAAATATGGGGACTAGTTAGTATTTTCATTTTGGTGGATGTAGTAAGAAAGGTACGTAAGAATGTGTTGTTTTGGTGTAAGGAATATTGTTTGTATGATTGGGTCAGTATTTGTGGCTAGCTAAGTTATCGTTAAGACAGAAGAAGACCGTCCTTTCCCCAATCCCCCTTCGGCCTTGTGCCACATTTCTGTGTACATATCAGAATAAATATTGCTCTTCGCTATCGTTTCGGGTGTGATTTTCGCATTTGCTGTTCTATTTGAATGAGTGTGTGTTTGAGTGAGTACTTGCAATGAATGATTGATTTATAGTATCAGAGTCTAGCATTAATTCCATCTAGTTAACTGCTGTCTCTACTGCATTTAAGGATTGCGGTGGGGGATTGCTAACATTATTTTGTTTGGTTTCTTCTAAATAGTTTTTGTTTTCATATTGTAAATACACATTGGGGCTAGATTTTAACTTGATGTTTTATTCCCCTCCACCCACAGACAGTAAATTGTACATATGGGGACTAGTTAGGACTTTCATAGAGACAATGAGGTATTATGGTGAATGTTATAAGAATGGCAAGAATGCTTTGTTTTTGTGTAAGGAATAGTGTTGTATGTTTGAGTCAGTGTTTGTGGCTTGTTAAGTTTAACGTTAAGACAGACGAAGACCGTCCTTTTCCTCCATTCCCCCATTTTGGCCTTGTGCCACATTTCTGTATATAAGCGGAATAAATATAGCTCTTCGCTATCGTACCTAGACTTTATGAATTTATGGGCAGTACCAGACTGGCGTCGAAATCTCATCAATTAACAGTTTCTTTTGTCGCACTTCTCGCTTGTGAAAATTCCTTCCGGCTCCATGCTATCCACCCAACTTTAATCTACAAAAATTTAAATGCAATGTCGAACGCTATCTATTGTCCTCATGATTACTCTTTTCTCTTCCCGCTCATTATTAATGTTTCTGTTCCTTATTCTTCCACATCCAGTAACCCCTTTATGTCTTAGTGGCTTTATTGCCTTGGTTGTGCATCAGAAGATCGAATTAACAAAATAATTCATTGATATGAGATATCCCCCTAAGATGAACAGCATAACGAGAAAAGTCTACCATTGATAGATTTAAATGAAAGGCTGTTCGAAATTCCGAGAACGTTACCGAATACGACAGGCATCTGATGAAAACCGGTGGCTATATCTACCGAAATGTGATCTAACAACCAAGATGAGTATATCAGTTCGAATAAAAAAGCAGATGTTGTTAATAAGAAGTAAAGTTAAGTAATAAGATGCAGACACACTCGCAACTTAGATGCAAACATATTATGCCCCATTCTTTTCGTAACACATCAGTCCGAAGGAAGTTCCAATAGAACCGCTTCTCCCAAAGAACCGCCACTTTCTGGAACAAACGCCCGAAAGATTTTCTTTTAGTTTGGTTTGGTTTGGTTTGGTTTGGTTAGTTTTACGGTATATCAACCTCAATATGTTATTTAATGCCGACAAAATTGTTATTAGTGGCAATATATTTTTTCAAGAAATGTATTGATGGTAATATTTTTTCCAAAACATTATTTCTGATAATAATGTATTGATGGTTCTATTTTTTTCTTTCAAAATTTATTACTGGTGATAATTTTTTACAAAAGTATTGCTAGTATTTAAACCCATTTTTACACTTTCATAACGTTTTGACCCCAGTTTGGGGATTAATTATTTGCCCATAGCTGGGACCCTAACAGGTGCTACCACACCGGGTCAGGGTGGACCTGAGAATACCAGCAATTAAGAGGTTGTTCCACGCCCTCCAAAGCCTCCCAATCAGAGGCCCCGCCGTTAGATGTAGTTTATCGTCTTACCCAGAACTGATCGTTAAAATTTTAACTGCTTCAATTTTACGGTCAAAAGTTATCTTTCCTACATATTCTCATAATTTGTACTTCTTAACTCCTCCTTTTACGTTCATACAACAAACTCATTCATTAACCCCCTAACTTGAGTGGCTCTTGTGCCTTGTATGGCGTGAACAATTAGTAAAAAAAAACTATTCAAAAAATTGTAATCGACCATCACTAATCCGGTAGTTCAGCCAAATCATTGTTTTTG
Source organism: Acanthosepion lycidas (assembly GCA_963932145.1). NCBI lineage: Eukaryota > Metazoa > Mollusca > Cephalopoda > Sepiida > Sepiidae > Acanthosepion > Acanthosepion lycidas. Next base: position 26,669,557 of record OZ010597.1, read on the forward strand.
AGCACTTTCCAACGCTGGTAAGGCATTTATTTTTTACTGTTCCCCCACTCAAAGTAGAGAGTTATTAAGAGAGATTGCGAGAGAGAGGGAAGTAAGAGTGTATTATGAGGGCGAGTAGGATTGATATCGATTGACCCTGAACATAAAGAAACCAAGATTCTATCTGTCAGGGAAGCATACTCTCGGGAGTTTGTCCTAGAAAGTAACAAATCTGAGGAAGAAGTGAAACTTGTTTTTTTTTTTATCAAAAGAACACAAAGATAATGAAGATGGCGAGATCTGGCTGTGAAGACCTGAGCTAGTGGAACCAACGAATGCAAATCATCCGAACATCTGCTATAGTAATAGCACCTAGTACAGCACCTAGGATCCCCAAGCAGTCACCCATCAAGGTTCGACGTTGCTTAACTTCAGTGATCGTACGGGAACCGGTGTTTCAACGTGATGTGGCCGTACGCCTTCTTGGTAGAGGGTGTTGATTTTTTTTAGTACAGTAGAATAGTGCATAACCATCAGTAATCAGTAATAAACTTACCCACCATACCGGATTAGTGATGGTCAGCCTATGTAATAAAAGGAAAGTTTATTTTAGTTGATAATAAACGGGCAAAAATGTTTTCATTTGATATTTGCGGTGTTGTGCTGAACTGTGTGAATTTAAGCAGCGAAAGAGTTAACAGACCAAGTAACATATCCGATAAAACACGGCCTCTACTTAGAATACAAAATGGAGGCTTTTGGTTGTTAAAATAATTGCCAGTTTTTAATGCGTCGATCTCAGATTCAAGTGCTATTTTGTTTCTTCCAATCCAGGCCCCTCGAGTCTTCCAACAGTGTTTGCATATTTTTGGCAAATGTTATGAGTTTGGTGATCTGTAGAGGATTTCCAAATAAATCCTAGCAGCTTCAGAAGCACACTTGTTTATATAATTCGCCTGCCCAGTTAGGGAGAGCAGATGGCCATAGTAGGGAGGAATAAATAAACCTGAGAGACGAAAAGCTCCAAGGGGGCTCTAAATTATCTCTTCTTTTCCCTATGTTGGTGATAAATATAAAGTTATATTTCGTATAGTGATGCCAACTTGCTTCTTTTAGTTCTTCAAATCTTTCTTCCATTTTCTTTTTAAAATGTTCTGCTCTCTTCAAATTTTCTTTCGTTCTTTGTTTTTTTGTTTTTTTTGTTTTTTGTTTTTTTCATCAGTTTTCCTTTATTCAATTTGGTTTTTCTTCTTTCTACACTTCATTATTCTTTCATCGTTTCTTTTTCTTCCTTCCTTTCTTTCTTTTTTCTTTCTTTCTTTCGTTAGTTCATTGCTCTTTTTCTATTCATTTCTTTTCTTCCTTTTTTTCTCGTTCTTTGTTTCTTTCTTCAGTTTATTGTTCTTACTTTCTTCAATTATTTTGTTTCGTTTTTCTTTCTTTTTCTTCCTTTAGTTGATTGTTCTTTCTTTTTCCATTTCTTCTTTATTTATTTCCTTCTTTCTTTCTCTAGTACCTTGTTTTTCATTTATTTTCTTTCTTTTATGTTTTGCATATCTCTCTGCATACTAGTAGTCGTAGTACAGTTCTCCGTGTTCTGAATAGCAACCGGGTTTGCTAGTGTTATGGGGTCCTCCCCTTTTTCATATAAGTGGACTCGACCAGAGTGTTACTTGGACTGCTGCCGTTAAATACCCAGAGTCAGTCAGAATATAGGGAGTGAGCGGGGAGAGTGAGCAGAGATTGTGATTGAGTTGGAGGTAGAGTAATAGCGTGAGGTAACCGCTTGTAGAAGTCAGTTACAAGCACGTAGACTCTAAGGAAGTCCTACTTCGAGACTATATATATATATATATATATATATATATATTGCGACTAACGGCGTTCCTTGGATTTACTAACATTATACCCATTGTATTATTGTGTAAATACATTTAATTTCTTATCTTTAATTCTTGCGTTTGTCATTCATTGGAGACCGAATTTCATCTAGGAATCCACAACAGCTAGACATAGCCACCCTATGTTCGCCAATTGTTCTCTATTTATACTTGTTTCTCTAATTTGGATACGATACGACTCCTCCCTGAATCGAAGAGGTCGTATAGCCTTTTTTTTTTTTACTATTCCTGATTACTTTCATATTGTGTTGTTGTTCTTTTGTCTTTCTTGTTTTCTCTTTAATGCTGATCTCAGTCTCTCTACATTTTCTTCTTCATACTCGTCTATCTTTTCATTCTCACTTTCTTCCATTTCCTGCTCTGTTCCACTTTTGTAACTTTCTGTCTCTTCTTGTTCTATTTCTACGTCATCCAGTTGCTTTCTACTTCTGAACTGATCTGCATATGCCAGTATATTTTGTCCCTATTTCTTAAGTATAGCCGTGTTGTGTCCTTTTTGTATCAGGAAATTTTCTTCTTCTGGATCAGCCTCTTTATTCTTTCTATACCAAATCTTTACTTTCGTTGAAAAGGGCATAGTTATAGGGACTCTGATTTGTCTTCCTATTAATGCCGAACGGCTCAGTTTTCTCCCCGTACGTGAGATAGATTTATAACTGAGGAGCATTTTTGGCAGATGCGCTTCTATGCTTTCATTAAGTGGTGAGAATGCTTTAAATCTCATTTTAACCATTTGTACCATTCTTTCCGCAATGCCATTAGATTGTGAATCATGTGGTGGTGTCTTCTATGGGATGCATCCGATCTGCTTTAACCACGCACATAAGTTCTCATCGCAAAATTCGGGTGCATTGTCGGAGACTATTGTCTGGGGTACTCCATTCCTTGAGAATATAGTACTTGCTTTATTGTGGTGGCTTTTTTCTCTTTTATTCTGAAAACCTCTGGCCATCCTGAATATGAGTCCACTAATACTAAAAACAATCCCCTATCTTTGATATGCGCATGATCCATGTGGACCCTAACCCATGGCTCTGTTTCCTTGGGCCATGAGTGAATTTTTCTTTGCTTGAAATTTTTTATTTCTGAAGATTTTGGGCATCTTTAAGGTATTCTTCTACATCTTTTGAATATCTTGGCCACTAGGTTTGTAACTTCTTTGTGTTTCTATTATGCCACAATGCACATCATCATGTACTCTTTTTAATATGTCCCTTCTCAGTATTTGTGGAGCTACTATTATATCCTCATTGGATATTATGCCATTTTTTATGGTTAGATTGTGCTTCGTTTCTCTAAATGGTCGCTTTGCCATCAAAGAATTGCTCCATATATTATTTTTTTTTTATTCTCTCTACTATTCCACTTAATATTGGGTCTTGCTTTGGTTCTATTTTGAGTCTATTTAGAGGAAGAACGTCCGTTTCTAACCAGTGTATTATTTTATCTTCAGTATTTTCCTGTTTCGTTTTTTCTGTTTCATTCTTGAACTGTAATCTTGATAAAGATGAGGGTTTCCCTTTTACGTATACCATGTCAAAATTGAATGGAATGATCTTTATCGTCCATTTTAAAATCCTTAACGATGTGACATTTGGCAATTCTTTTCTCGGGTTAAATATGAATTCCAATGGTTTCTGGTCCGATTTTAATAACAATTTTTTTCCTATCAAAAGGTTTTGTGCTCTTTCCATGCCCCATACAATCGCTAGTGCTTCTTTTTCAATATTCGATTAGTTAGTTTCTGTTGATGCCAATCTTCTTGATATGTACATGATTGAATGTTCTTCTTGTGATAGAATAGCAGCAATCACCTTTTCACTTTTGTCTGTGGTTAATGTTACTTCTTTGTGTGGATCAAAAACTTTTATTATTGGTTTGCTCCTCAGTATTTTCTTTAGGGTTTCAAAAGCGATAGTTTGCTTTTGTGTCCAGTTAAATTTAGTTTTTTTTGTGGGGGGTGCGTAATTTTGCAAAGGGCTCTATTATGTCGCTGTATCTTGGTATGTATTTGCTATAAAAAATTTATTAGCCATAAAAAGGATTCCAATTCTTTTTTATTCGTTGGAGCAACTATTTCTGCTATTTTCTTTGTTAATATATCGTCGGGTGATATGCCTTCTTTCGATATTTGATACCCTAAATATTATGTCTTCTTCAGTCAAAATTACATTTGTCTTTGTTTACAGTGCCTACCTTTTTTAATCTCACTTTGCTCTGTTTTATATTTTAATTCTTCTTTAGTTCTTGCTCTACACATATATTGTTCTGGTATATTATTATATTTGTTATTTTCCTAATAAGACTTTTTCAAATGCTTTTTGAGAAAATATGGCTCAAAGTCTTTACCCCAAATAGTAGACAAGTCCATCTTAGAAAGTCTATAGGGGTGTTTATCATGGTGATTTCCTTGAATTCCTTGTCAATTTCTATTTGGTTCTATTTGCCTTGAGATTAATTTTTGCAAAGTGTTCCATTTTTGATAACTCATGGCTCGCAGTTTCAATATTTGGCAACAGAAAGGAGTCTGAATATATTTGGTGATTTACCCCTACCTTGTAATCACTACAAATCCTTAAATCTCCGTCAGGTTTCTTCATCGCTATTATCGGTGACGCCCAACTGCTACCACCTTGATGTACTCTTTCTAGTATGCCTTGTATCATTTTGTTTAATTTAATAAAGGTAGGATAAGAATTGGAACTTTACTTGAATCTATATATTTTGGGTGATAATTTTCTTTTAAGCGAATGCTTGCTTTCATTTTCTTCAGCTTCAATGGAATTGAAGTCTTGCTGTATCTACTTTTAATACATCAATTCCTAATCTGTTAATGCATCAATTCCTAGTAATCTTTTCGCATTCTACAACTGTAATTGGAATTACTTCAAAACACTTGTCGGTTTCATAATTGCCTTGAAATGTACTCATTATTTTTATAGTTATTCTATCAAATTGCTTTAATTGGATGTTGCTTTTTTTAATTTAGGTCATCCTAATTTTATCCAGAAATGTTTTGGTATCCACGTAACTTCACTGCCTCTGTATCAACTTTGCATGTTAAGTATTTGGCCATTTATCCTTATTTTTTCTCTACTTCTTTTTTGCATATTCATTGTAAATATTTCCTATTCTTCTTTGGAGGGGGTTTTACCTTTTGTACTTTCTCTATTTTCTTTTTGTATTTGCATACGTTCTGAAAATGATCTCTTTTCTTTTTTTTCTTTTTTTTTGCAATTTGAGCATATTTTTCCTAGAGCTGGACATTTGTACTTGTCTCTCTCGTGATTTTTTCAACGATATCCACATTTAATTATGGATTTTGTCGTGCTCGTCCTGTATGTTTCGAATTTTTCTTTTGGTTCATTAAATTCTCTAATCAACTCTAATTATTGTCAAAATTTAACGCTAGCTTCCAAACTCATGCTACTACTCTGTAGACATTCCAGTATTTTTTGTTTGTGGTTTTGGGCTTGCAAGCCTTCAGTTATTCTGAGAAGGATTAATTCGTCTTCTATAGTCAATTCCCGAGCTCCCAACTTTTCAAATTCACAATACTTGGCTCCGTCTTTCAATCTATGTAAGTATTGTATAATGGACTTATTGAGTGTTTGTCTTGTCTCTAAAAAATTGATTCTTTCAGCAATAACCAATCTTTTCTTTGATCTTATCTTCTTTTTTATAATTTTAACAATTTCTTCAAATGTCATTTCTTCTAATTCGCTCGGGTAACACATTGTCGAAATATCCTTTTCAGCTTCGCACCGAGCAGTAGCAAGAAATAAATCCGTTATCTCGTTCTCTCCTCTGTCGGTCTTTGTGTCTCTTAATTTAGTCACTCTTGCAAATGCCGCAAAATTTCTTATCCTTATTTCTATGTGTTTTGGGTGGTCCAGCTAATATAACGTTCCTATCGGCGACGACATTGTTATGTTTGGTATATCTCCCTGTATAGTAGCAGACGTAGCACAGTGACCATAATTAATTGGTCGACCGTTTGAACCTATAGATTTCCTTACTGAGACACACAACTGGCGCTGAATGAGTTTATACGGGATAGAGTTAACGCTTTTGATATAGAGCATTTCACATAATAATAGCATACAAATCATAAGTTATTTAAATATGCACTGTGCCTCACATGAGATGCACAGGTTTTTATTATGTGAAACACTATATAGCAGAACATTCTTTTTTGCCAAATAAGCTGAGTTTCATTGCAATAGTTTTAAGACATTTTTATGTTTATACATTCTCTTTATAGATACAAATATTTAAGTAAATGCTCTGTTTATAATAAACAGTATTAAACAACATTTACCGGCTTGAATGTCCGAGAAATTCTCCTAGAAAATATGCGTCCTCCGACAGGAATCGAACCTGTATCCTATACGGAACCGTCATATAGCCTGACGTGCTCTTACCGATTTCGCCACAGAGGAGCGTTTGGGTTAGCATGATCGATTTTACTGTTTTTAAACTACAATTTTCTATGATTTTTTCACGTACATTCACATCTGCTCGTGGGGTATCCAAATGTAAACAAATGACGTCACATAAAATGGACAAAATCTGACAATTATTTTCAGACATTTTTTATGTTTATACATTCTTTTTTATAGATACAAATATTTAAATAAATGCTCTGTTTATAATAAACAGTATTAACGACATTTACCGGCTTGAATATCTGAGAAATTGTCATAGAAAATATGCGTCCTCCGACAGGAATCGAACCGTCATGTATGACAATTCCTTACCTGGATAGAGGTCAAAATCGTTTGCTCGAGGGGATATACATTCATTGTGACTGGTGGTAGTTTGGGGTCCGATCGGCGATGATCAAACAAAAAATGTCTTATTGCAGCCCAGTTCTCAATTGCCTATCTGGATAGAGGTCAAGATCGTTTGTGCGGCCTTGCGGGTGATTAATCGTTTTTCACCCGTCAATCTCACTCCCACTAACGAAATGTTTCCAGCCTTTCATTAGTCTATTGCTGTTTTTGTAGCAGATGTTCGGACAGAGTACATTCCTTTGACCCTCCAGGTCACAATTTCGCAGCTAGGACCCGTCAGGTCACGTACATTTTCGTATTCCACTGGTAAGGCGGAATTTCCACTCAAACAGTTTTTTGTTTTTTTTTCAAGGCTTTGTGGAACAGACTCCTCGGAAGATGTTTCCCCGATTACTATAATCTTAACTTCTTGAAGTCTAGGGGTAACCGCTATATTTCTTACATAAACTCATGAACTGCACTTTTCTTACGCACATACAATACCACAAAATAAAACTCTACCTTGAGTGGCTCTTGGGCTTGTATTAGGTAAACATTAATAAAAAAAATTAACCTGTCCAAGTCGAGGATTAACCGTTATGTATCCTAAATATTCTTATAATAGGCACTATATACTTCATCTGTGTATGCATTTACAACTTTCTTAAGTAACACTCTACATTGAGTAGCTCTTAGACCTTGTTTTGGGTGAAAAGTACTGAAAACAAATTGCATTTACGTATAAATGATTGTAATAAACTGATTTTTATTTCGAGCTGGCTAACCGTTACATCAACTGCACATCAAAATGGCGGTCGCATTTGTATATATCATAAACTAAATATAACAACTATTTTTGGACGGAGTTGGTATATATTTGCTTAACATATATTATCGTCCTGCTTGCATTATGCGAGGTAGAAAAGAAAACATTTTTTATTTTAAGAATTTTTTTATACTTATTTTACAATTAACTTATCACTGTTCTATTTTTAACGATTTTTCCGAAAAGACTTAAATATTTTTTGTTGGTTTGAAGCGTTGCCCAGCTCATCTGCAGTTATTTTTTTTACTGAGTTGTCAGTTGCTTGGAGTTTAACTCGACCAAATATCTAATGATGATGTCACTTCCTGTTCTTTCTCCTTTTTTTTTCTTTTTAGTCAACAAGACTTTCCTTGTACGCTAAATGTTGCTGGAGCTAATTTCTTACCAACAACTCCATTGAATCAGCTTATCTGAATTTTCGTTTTCTTCATAGGTAGAAAGCTGAGAATTCTTCTACTCGCTACTGATATATATATATATATATATATATATATATATATATATATACACTTACTATATATATATACACCTTATATATATATATATATATATATATATATATATATATAAGGTGTATATATATATGTATATATATATATATATATATATATATATATATATATATATATATATGTTAATATATACACCTACTATATATATATATATATACACACCTTATATATATATATATATATAAGGTGTATATATATATATATATATATATATATATATACCTACTGATATCGGTCACAGAGACCGTAAACAAGTATTTTCTTGTATTGTGAGGGTGGACAGGAATGTGTTTTTAGATGTTTGGGTTAACAAAAACTATGGCGCCTTTTTTTATGTATTTCATCTTAATATCAAGAAACTGATTATAAAACTGGAAAGGATCGGTATATAAATAAGTAGACACAATATGTCTATATTATTCACACACACACACACACACATATATATATATATATATTGCGTATATTTTGGCAGAATGTTGTCATTGAGACATGTTTCATTGAATTATTTAGACAAGTTTTGTCTACTTATTTTCAATTGTATCCTTTCATATTCACGGGCGAGCTTCTTTGTGTCGTTAATAAAGGAAGAGAGAAAACTCTCGAGTTGATACATATTCATTTATTCCGAATGCTACTTTCTAAGACAAATATTTTATTGTTCATCATTTTTCCAAGACAAAATTGTTGTGTTCATCCGAAACTTTATATTTTTACAAGTAGAGTGAAGTTATGTACTTAGTTTTCACTTGACTGATGTGTCTAACATTTCTAAACATTTGCAACAGCATACCTGTCCTCATTTGCAATTTAAGAAAATTCTCGTCGAAAATACATCTTTACACCAAGCTAAATTGTACAGCACATAAACTCCACTTTTTCACTCCACTTTTCTACAAATTTAACTCTCAGATGAATACAACAGTTTTGTCTCAGAAAAATGATGAACACAGTAATATTTGTCTTAGAAAAAAAGAAACACCATGATGATGACATTGTGTTAATGTCGAAAATACTTGGAATAAAAGAATGTGTATCAACACGCTAATTTTCTCTCTTCCTTTAATGACAACACCAAGGAAAGGATCCAGTTGAAAATAAGTAAACTTGTCTAAATCATTCAATGAAACATGCCTCAAAATATATATATGTATATATATATATATATTAAACCCATTAAAACAGCGTCGATATATTATTATTAATAAATAGTTAGAAACAGAGGTAGTAATAAATAAATAATATTACACCCAACCAATATTTTTTTATGCCATATCCTTTCAGTATGTAGGTGATCATGGCTTTTCACAGATTCTTTATTATTAATTATCTTGCAATTGCTTTGTTTTTACTGATTGTTCATCCAACAGAAGACACAAGGGTCACTCAAGGTAGAGCGTCACTGGGTGAGATTTTAATGAAAGGGAGAGTAATAGAGTATTATGAGGACGAGTAGGATATATATATAGGTTGACCCTGGACTTAAAGAAACCATTATTTTAGTTGTCAGGGAAGCATTCTCTCGGGAGTTTGGTCCAAAAAATAACAGATCTGGGGAAGAAACTGTCTGAGTGGAACTTGCATTTTTTATAAAAGGAAGACGAAGGAAAAGGGGATGGTTTGTTAGCGTAAAAACGACCTAATGTGTCCTAGATATGAAGGATTTGTAGGGTAAAGGTTTCAGGGTGGAATAATTCATTCTTGTGAAAGATAATGGGCGTAGTTTTCCATTACAATCTCTACACGGTGTTGAATTCAGAGCAGTCTTCATCTAAAGAGTACAGTCTATTCTGTTATTTAATTCAGAGCCGGGAACAGGGAGAAACTGATTCATGCCTTTTCAAAGAGCATTTGTAATAAAGTGAACATAAGAAACTTGTCCGTCGTGTAATGGCTAGTAAGCTTGTCTCACTATATCACTTACGGCTGAAGAGTGAGTTCGAACCCTGACTGGGTGCTCCCGATCTTTTAGCCTTGTGCCACATCTGAGCTACGCTTAGAAAATCATCATAACAAACTTGGCCGTAATTGAAACTCTGGTGGTTGATTTCATTTCCAAAGCCGACATCAGTTACACACCCACACGTCCCATTCCATAATAGTTATCTAATTTAGTGTATGAAATGTGTATGCAAATGTAACATCCTATTATAGGACAGTGTTATTAATTTATTTCTAAATTCTATAGGCATATGATGTATAGTTCATATTTATTAATAAAGTTCTTGACAGAAGTCGCATGTATTGACTTCTTTTAGTCTCATAATAATAGACATTTCCACTGATATGAGTCTGCTAAGCCGGCTAGCCAAATCCCTGTTGCAGACGCCTGCTCTGTTCGTTCGAGATCCACAATCCCACGGAGTAAAGCGCACATAATCTGGCGGGGTCAGTTGTTTGAACCAAGGCAGTTCGCTCAAACTTTCAACCACGATGACTTATGGCTTCGTGCTAACGCAACCATTGACAACTTCAAACTCATCCGTCTAGCCAATTTCACTCAAAATGTTATCGGCCTGGGTTACTTTCCTTGTCAGATTTGAACCCGTGTGGTCGGAAAGCGATCGTTCCACGCGCCCATATTGTCTTAGACTAATACAGAATAAATATTGTAGAGAGTAAGTTCTAAGCCTCAGACTTATTACATTAACAAGAGTCTTCCTGAAGCGCCTCATCTTGGAGTAATAGTCAGCAAGAGTTAGTTGTAGATCAGGAATGGGCTGCCATTTATGACAAGTGGACCATATGAGATATAACTCATAATAAGACGGGTCGCAATATTAAAATATATTCAAGGTAATTTTTTTATTTTTTTTTTATTTTTTTTTAAGGTGACTTGGACATTTTAACTACAAGGGATAATACGTAATCGATAATAAATCCATCATGAGAGCGACCGTCTCAGATATCTCAAAGTCAGTTGACAAGGTGTAACATAGAGGCTTGTTGCATAAACACTTCAGCTATGGAATTTCTAACAAACATAAAGTCCTTCCTCTCAGTTAACGCTTTGAAGATCGTTAGGACCAAGGTTATGAAGCTCATGAAATCAATACCGGCGTCCCACAAGGTTCACTGATCGGTTTGGTTTGGTTTGCTTTGGTTTGCTTTGATATGGTATGGTTTACGGTATATCAACCTCAATGGGTTATTTAATGCCGACAAGATTTTTATTGCTGTTAATATTTTTTTCCCAAAAATATATTGCTGGTAATATTTTTCTTTTTCATAAATGAACTGCTGGTAATAATTTTTCCAAAAAAGTATTGCTGGTATTAAAACCTATTTTTATACTTTCATAGGGTTTTGACCCCCGTTTTGGGCGAGGTAACTATTTGCCCATAGCCGGGACTTTAATGGGTGCCACCACCCCGGGTTATGGTGGATCTGGGAACACCAGCAATTAAGAGGTGGTTCCATACTCCTCGAAGCCTCCTTATCAAAGGCCTTGCTGTCAGATTTAGTTTATCGTCTTACCCAGGACGGTCAGTCATAGGTTGTACTCTCGTTCTTCTTTTTTTATGAACGATCTACCTAAGCACATAGATCGTTAATAAATATCTATGCAAATGGCATGAAATGGGTGCACCTTCAACAAGCTAAATGAATGGAACGTAACTCTAATAGATCAGGGGTCCCCAACCTTTTTTACGTCATTGCTCACTTTCAAATGGAAAAGCTTTCCACTACCCACCTGTATAGAAAATATTCAAAAGCATGCCAAAATCGCTTAGGCGACAAGAGAAAGGATCTGCCATTAGCCTGACCTAGGTAAACTCTTCCGGAACCAAAATATGGAAATAGAAATTATTGCACAATAGGTTTGATTACTAGTGCATCAGGGCTTTAGGTCAATGGTTCCCAACCGATTTGGGGCCCATGAAACCACTTTGGTATTTCTAAAATTCTGGTGTCCGCCCACTGTAATATTTCATTCTTACATATCCAAAATTTTGCTGAAATTCACGTGACGGAAGCTTAAAAGGCCATTAACTTGGTTTCTAAACAAGCCTCCAACGAACATGGCGTCCATGAAAGAGAAAAATTATAAAAACAAAACAACAAAAAAACAGTTTAAAATATATAAAAGAGAACTGAAAGGCGGAAATATAAAATATTTGAATGAAAGTTTATTTTGTAATATACTTTAATCATTTAATCATGAAATAATAATGCAAAATGAAATTTGAGTTCATCACAAAATGACTGTTAGTGATATCCTTGTGCGTCATACCTGCTTGAGATAGATTTTATATTAGGCACCAATTTAGTCAGCTTAAGCCTCAAATATATCTCGTTTAGTGATATCCGGTCGATTTCTTTTCTTCTATAACAAATCATTTACAGCACAAAAGCCACATTCAGCTGATTATAAAGACGAAAATGGTAACAATAAATTTCTTGCAACAGTGGTTTAATTTTTATGTATGCATACTGTATATTCATCTTATGTATTAACACACATTAATATTAACACTCTCACTCAGACTCACTACAAAACAATTTACTGTTCATTCTCAAATTGCTCCCTTATTCTGTTGGTATAGTAAGCTGAATGTTGCGCATCTTGCGCATGCCCCACCAAAATATTACTCTGTCCCACAGGTGAGGCATGCGCCGCACGTTGGGAAGCATTACTTTAGGTGATCAGCGCCTTTCACAATGTCTGAATAATTTTTATTTACAGCGAGAGATTATTCCATTCAAATGCAAATGTTTCACTCTCCCAACAAGAACACATGGTCCAGTGGATAAAAGCGTTGGTTGAATGCAGTCACTTGACCGAAAGTGTTGTGAGTTCGATACCTGACTACAGATTAGGTGCACAAAAAAAAACTTGGAGAGTTGAGTTAAAGGGAGGTTACTAATACTGGGACATCCGAAAGAGACGTGGGACTAGAACAATCTACCCCGGTGTGTAAATATTTCTCTCTCTCTCTCTCTCTCTCGTGCGCGCGGTCTGTAACCCATTACTTATCATCTCTCAGTTGCGTCTCTGTCCTTGTGCGGAGTGTACTCAGGAGCGAGTCTGTCAAAGGACAGAGTCGCAACTGAGGAAAATTATAGTAAGAGGTATCGGTCCTGGGGAAGATCTGCCCGAGGCCACGCCCTCCCATTGCACTAGAGAGAGGGATCGGTGCATGCACCGAGGACAGCGCAACTGATTTGTTCCTTGCCCGGGTGTACGCGCTCGGGATCCCCACATTAAACCGACCTTGTGTCACAACCTAACCTCGTGGTTAGGGGGTGAGTAAATACAATCTACCCTGGTGGGCGAAATAAAAGGCTCAGTTCGAAATTCCGATCACCTGAAGAAAGCCGGGACATGCAACCGTCGAAACGTGAATATTGCAATAAAAAGGAGGACAATTGTCCGAGCAATGTAAATTTTTGGTTTATTTTCACAGTAATTTTTGTTATGGCAGCATCTGCATGCGCATATATTAATTATGTTGGTATTCTAAGCCTAGCTTAGATCTGGCACGAGGCCGAAAATATGGGGCACTCGGTGAGAACTGAACTCACTATTCAGTCGTAACTGATCTAAGGTGACACGCTGTCTAGCCATGACACTACGTCGAAGTAGCCTGCATTTTATATTTTTGATTTCAACATCATAAGAGGTGGTTTTGCACTGGGCACCCCGTACTTTCGGTCTTGTGCCACATCTAAGCTACGCCTAGAAAATTCCCATCATACGACGTTGTTTTGAAGGCTTTTGCTCATTCACCACTGTTAAGCGTCGTAAGATGAGTTCAATTTACAAATAAATAATCACACATGCAAATAAGACTAAATAAAATATTGCGGGAAAACAAATAAAACATGATTGGATCCTCCCCACAAATACAACAATTGTACAAAGTAACATCGTGATTAAAAATAGTTCTTACAAGGCAACACATCGAAATCACTACACTAGCTTTGGCCACTTCGACCTATTGTAATGATTAACAAGCTTGTCTCGGTAGATCAGTTAAAACAAACTAAGTACCTCAACCCTCAAGTACATCGTCCATACTTACGGCCTTTCACCACAGTTCAGAAACATTTAATAAATAAAGTCACTTCTCTGCCTTTTAACTGGGATCAATGCAAGCTGGGTTTTTTTTAAATTAATGGAAAAAACGCCTGATCCCGGGGATTCCAACTTAGCGATAGCATCTTCCGCATTACAATAAAAGAGGGGGTGTCGGTGGAATACCAACATCAGCCTAACAGTTAACTGGTTAATTTTTGGATTGGCAATGGCAATCCCCCACGTTAAAAACGACTTTGTGTCACATCTTGCCAACGAGTAAATAACCTCGGCCTTTTTGACCGAAATCCCTGCATGGTATCTATTCTGTTTTTAATTAATGGAGAAGACGCCTGGTACCGGGGATTCAAACTCTGCGACATCCCCTTTCTTACTGCATTAAAAAAAACAGGCGTGAGGGTCGGTGAAATGCCAGCGTAACAGTCGACGCAGGGACCGGGTAATTTTCGTACTGGCCGATGGCAACCCTACGTCACAAACGCCTTTGTGCCACATCTTTCCTCCTTCGACAGGTGAGTATATAACCTTACCTTTGCAAAATTATTAGCAAGTCGGTCTTGTATACAGTAAGTGATATCGATCCTCGGTAAGTACGTTTCTAAACAGTGAGACCATATGCCGAATTTTAGTTAAATACCTGTCTATTACTAACGCCTAGACATAAAGCAATAGTTGTTGAGTTAGAATTACAGTAATGGCGACAAGATTAATCTCGAGAAGAGTGTGAGACGCTGTCAAAGAGTCAGACTTATACCCAATGAAAAATGCCCTAATTTTCGAAATTCTATGCACAATGCCGTGTGAAATAGAGTACTTTATTGATGTTTATATTTACCTTTCTTCCAGAGAAAGAATTACACAAGTCCAGTTTAAAAGAGGCGTCCTGGGTAAGACGATAAACTACGTCCAACAGCAAGGCCTCTGATGAGGAGGTTTTTGAGGGTCGTGGAACCACATCTTAATTGCTGGTGTTCCCAGGTCCATCCTGACCCGGAGTGGTAGCATCTGTTAGTGTCACAGCTATGGGCAAATAGTTAACCCCGAAACAAAGCTTTATAAAAGTGTAAAAATAGGTTTTAATACCAGAAATACTTGTAAAAAATTATTACCAGAAATAAATTTTTGAAGAAAGAAAAAACTATTACCAGTAATATATTTTTGGGAAAAAAACTGTTACCAGCAATATATTTTTTGGAATAAACTGTTATCAGCAATACGTTTTTGAAAAAAATTATTGGCAGCAATACGTTTTTGAAAAAATATTACCAGCAATACATTTTTGGAAAAAAAAAAATAATACCAGCAATACATGTTTTAAAATATTACTAGCTATACATGTTTTAAAATATTACCAGCTATACATGTTTTAAAATATTACCAGCTATACATTTTCAAGGAAAAAATATTACCAAAAATAAATTTTTGACAAAACAAAATATTACCAGAAAAAAAAAGTTATCGGCATTAAACAATCCATTGAGGTTGATATGCCGTAAAACAAACCAAACCAAACCAGTTTAAAAGAGAATTCCAAACATATTTAAGGAACTGAAAGTTCGTATTTATTTGGATTCCAACGAGATCAAATATAGCAGAAGGTCATTTTAATGGGAAGATCTACACACGTTAGGCACAAGGCAGCTGTGTTTACTTGATTTTCTAATACAGTTAATATGGCACAAGATCAAATTAAATCGATGGCCGACACAAAAATAAGACATTTTGACAGTTATAATTTGTTAGTTACCGAAAGCTTATATTATAATCAAAGATTGTAATAACAGGAGATCGAGGCGTGGCCAGAAAAGAGGGAACCTGAAAGAAATCGACTGGATTGTATACCCTAAACACATATTGAAAAAAATATTTTTTAAATTTAAATTTTCCATCATCTCTCGTCCGTGCGCATGTGCAGTAGGATAGGTCGATTATGGCAGATGATAAATAATGATACGTAATATTTTTTTTTAAATCGTTACCGTTTTTTGAAGAAATGAGTTTAAAGATTACGTTTAGGTTAAAAATCGTAGAATTTAATTCCACTGATCAATGAATGACTTATAGCACAGTTTTATAAAATTTTATAATTTACTGAAGCTTTACAAATTTTATATGGACAAGATGAATGGTACAAGCAAATTATTACTAAATCATTAAATAAACCTTCATTTACTTTAAAAGGAAATTATACTGGACAATCAATCAACAATGTAAATTTAAAACGTTTTGTCTTATAATTTGTGCCCAACAGTATTATAGGATTATATACACTTTTATCTGTTTTTGTTTTTGTTTTTATTTATTATGATCTTAAATCTTATTCATTGAGTAGACTTTTTTGTAATATTTTACAATTTTTTAAAAGTTTTTACCTATCGAATACAATAAAAAAAACTGCATATTTTGCTTGTGGTGGTTCATAATTAGAATTCTGGTTTGAATATATTTTCCATTCAATGTATCTAATACAAAGATGTCAACTTTATTTGGTTTTATTCTTAAAATAGTAAAACCTGAAGTCAATTTGTAATGAAAAACCTGAGGAAATTAGGTATTTCTGTACACTTCTTTGACAATCTTTAAAAATGCTCAAAAATTGGTGAAAGTTATGAATCTAATTCTTGCTGTCGGTACTTATCACATTAAACTCCAGCTTTCACACTAATTGCAATTATTGATTTCTAAAAAGTGAAAATTCAACCTGCCCTAATCTGTAGTCGCATCAACATTAAACTTCATTCGATTAAGTCCTAAAGGACGAAAAGATTTTCCACTTTAACATATTTGTTCCCACTAAACTTGTTGCATATTAAAAATATATCGTTGTCCTATAGTAATAAAATAAACGTTTGAATAGAGCAGTTAAGTATTTTGAATAAATTCTTTAAAAAAATAATAAATGAGTAAAAAAAAAACCTAATTAATTAAAAAAGAAAAGAATTATGAATTTGTTCTTGGATTTATTTTACTAAGCCTCTTCATGTTTTGTCTTCAATTTTAGCCGATAACTTTCTTGTAAAGGAAAAGAAAAAATGCTGATGATTATGGTGATATATAATAATTACTTTCCTCTTTTACTTCGTTAGCAGTTAACAAAACTAAGAGATGTTAAGACTTAATAATCTATCACTTAAAATGTCTCATCAGTTCACAGATGAATTTGCTAAGATGTAACCATAATTTCTATGCTTACAATTTCTTCTCTCACACTTGTCGTTTGTGGAACTCTCTTCCGGCTTCTTGCTTTCCAACCAACATTAATCTTCAAAAACTTAAATACAATGTCAATCGTTATCTACTCTTCTTGATTACTCTTCTATTCTCCTTTTTCCTTAATGTTTCTCTTTTCTCTTTTTTTCTTGTTTTTCCACACTCAGTAACCCTTGACTTAGAGGCTTTACTGCCTTTCCTGGAGTGATATGAATTTTTAAAAATGCAGGGTATCCCCCAAAAAATTGACATCATTTTAAAAACAATTTTCTTGAAAACTACTAAGTCACGCTCAATAAAATTGAACATTTTAGTTGTTTAACATCATAAGTTTATTATGGGAACTATTTCATAAGTATTCAATATGTGTACCGCCTGTGACACAACACGTCAAGTCGGTAATTAAGCTCTTGCCAAACACGCTGTAGCATGTCTCCGGTAACATTATATAGTGCGGAAGTGATTCTATGCTTGATTTCATCAATGCTAGCAGGAAGTGGGGGCATAGACCAGTCCCTTCACATATCCCCATAAAAAGAAATCACACGGGGATAGGGCCGGTAACCGCGGCGGCCATTTCATCAGAAAACTGTCTTCATCTCAACCACGCCCGAGTGATCTCTCTGGCAGATGCTCATTGAGATAACAAAAATAAAACATTAAATATAAAATCTTGATCTGTTTTTATACATTCTGTGAAAATTTGAGGTTATTTCATCAAGAATTGCCAAAATTATTGGCCTGTGAAATGATGTCAATTTTTTGGGGACACCCTGTATATTAACTTTAACTGAAATCGTGTACTCATCATTCGTGTAAACTACAGTTATATCCGTGAAAATCTCACCTCTCTTCTTACCCTCAAAGAGATTCCAGTAACCCCCTCCTTTTCCTGGAAGGTAACTGCTCTTCACAAAATTGAAAACGTTGTCGAGTGGTCGGCGATTAAACGGGCTGTCCCGCTCCACTGGTTCGAGGAGGGATGAAAAGTAAGACATATTGAAGGACTTAAGAACTCTCGCTGAGTCAACGGCCAGATAACCAGGGCTGGTGTCTCAGTCTCAATAAAAAAAAAACTCCACTATCCCAAGAATAGCCATGGTGATAAGTAATATAAGTATTAGAAATAACGGCGTGAAGTGGGTAAGTTTCACTGAAACATGTACAACAGGTGTCACCTGTCATCCAGCGACCGTTCGTAAAGTGAATATGAAGGATAACAGCGTAAAGCGTGTAAAAGTTTCAAGCATACCCAAGTGCCTAGTGCGAGAGGACCATCTTCCAGTCGTGTGCCGAATCAGAGTAAAGCTACAGAAACTAAAGTAGGCCAAAGCAATGCCTACACTGCAATACGACAGACTCCTGAGGGGGCCCAAGACTTACAAAAACAGAGTTATAAACGAATACAATCTGACTACAAAATCAAAGTAGAACATGCTGAGAAAAACATTAGTCACATCGGCGAACGAGATCATTCCAAATAAAACGAGACTAGAAAAGAACGAGTGAAAATTATGGAGATGATGAAAAGTGACAACAAACAATGCCAAGGAAAGGAAAAGAGTACAGAACACTAAACATAGAAATTAAAATCACATGTAGGCAGGTTAAAGGAGAATGGCTCAATGAGGATATATTGAAGGAAAGAGAAATAGGGGAAGGCAGCGAACCAACTACCTAACGAGACTATGTGAATGGATGGCGGGACAAATAGCGGGAGACTCAGTAAACGTAAAAAAAATTTTGCTAAAGGCCACGAGGGAAAGGAAGTTTTAGCGATCCATAATTGCCACTGTCCTGAATTGACGCCGTACATAGAAAAAGATTGGAGAAGCAGGTGGTATCATGCCAGAATTGATTTAGCACCTAATTTCCCACCAGACCGTCAAAGTAAATCAGATGCAAAGTTGATCTGAGATGATTCTAACCGGGGGTAGAGATCCACGATTTACCCTTTGTCAGTGGTGAACCTGAGAGGTGAACTCCTGTCGAAAAGGCTGCGGCTGGTATGTACGCACGTGAGAAACACCGTTTGACAAATGTATATATAAATAACAGTTCCGGGGAGAGGAATTAAGCAGTTTTACTGCAGACAGCACAGGGCAAGAAGGTAAGGTCCATATATTAGTGACTCTGTGGGGTCTGCATCACAGAATGGCTGAGAGTAACTGACGAAGTATTGGCTTATGTCTCATGTTATTCGTTGGTTCGAACGCGTCAGCATTAATCTGCACATCCACTTCATTAGACTATGGCACAAGGACAATTTAAAAAGGAGTCACAAAAGTGTGTGAAAGATGGCGTTAATAATCATTTAATTTCACACGTGTTCTAATATGATACAAGGTAGACAGATATGTAAGTTACATAAAAGATATATTTATTTTCCTTGACACAACATCTAACACGACACAATTTAAGTAGGGTGCGACTCGGATGTCAGTTGACGGTTATTTTTGCTTCTACGCGTGTGTGCTAATCTGACACGAGACCCATGCGCGTGAATCTACTTTTTTCTTCTTTTTTTTAAGCATTTCACCCCAAGCAAGGCGAGAAGCCACAAGCCCGCAAGGGGTTACAGAGAGTTGGAGCGAGAGCAAAGAGGAGTGATAGAGGAAAGGATGAAGAGAAGGATAGGGGATAGATCAAGGCATCTGGAGACGTCGATTGACATTACAATTTGAATAGTTGGAGATTATAGCTATCAGGGGAACAGGAAAAGGGGAGTTCCACAAAAGAGAAGTATGAGACATGAAGCTATTGGAGTAAAAGAGACGACTACATTTAACAGTTTCGACAGTGAAAAGGTGAGAGCGAGATTTCAGGATAGTTGAACGCTTAAATTCATGAAGTCTGGGAACCAGCGAAAGCAGCTCATTGGAGCAGTTACCGTGAAAGTATTTATAAAAAAGACAGAGGGAGGCGACGGCACGTCTGTGAGAGAGCGACTGCAGACAAGATGCCAGATCAGGGCCAGTTACATTGCATATCCGTCTCTGGATTTCATCAAGGACCTTGAGACAAACAGAAGGTGCTCCAGACCATATATGTATAAGTGGCATGGTGGGTCTTACCTGTAAAGGTGTGGACTGATGAAAGTAAGAATTATAGATCATCAGAACATTTTCTGGGGAAACAGCGATAGATCAGAGACAGGTTTGCAATGTTTTGTCCGTAGAAAAGGGGTTGAAGGATGGGAAATAATTAATGATCCAGAAGATCACATTGACGCTTTTAGACCCTGTCAAGGTTGGAAAGAGATGATTGAGCAGCTCCAGCAATTACTCAATGTTATGGGTCAGATCTGACTCTTGCAAAGACAGAACTTGGCAGGAGAAGTCCGATACTGTTCGTGATGGTAAAAGAAACTAACTACTTTTCCCGTCCCTTTAGTGATGGAGCGTATATATGAGTTCTCCCTGTGGTCTGGGGGGTGAACATATTTACTTGACTTGCTTAGAAGTATAATACAACAAAGATAATTTAATAAATTGTTTCACGAGTGTAAAGCAATTGATGTTTATATAATTTTTGTAGAGGAAGACTTCCTGCTCTTCCCTATGATTGTGACAATGGACTGCTCCTACTTATAAATATGGCAAGTAGATACATTAGAGTAGGATTTGAGTAGTAGTTCATTTACTCAAGTTTTCCCGGTTTGTGTATGAGTATTTAATAAAACTCTTCTTTTTTTTATAACTGGTCTTCTGTTCCTTCGTTATTCTCTCTAACTACAGGGTGTTGCAGCAAAATCCGACACTTGACAAAAAGAAAACGAAATAGGCAATAAAAACAAAAGTTGTATATGCAGAGAATCGAGGGTTTATTTAGCAACAGTTTGAGTTACATACTACATATTTTTCAATGTAACCACCGCCGGCGGCGACGACCAACTCAAGGCGAGCGCGAAATGAGTCACACGCTTTGGTGACCATGTCCATAGCGGCATATTGTAGGCGTGCTTGTTGGTCTTGGCCTCGATCACAACCCCAGAAGAAATAGTCAAGAGGGTTGCAATCAGGTTAGGAGGGCGGCCACAAGTCCGGCGACCAGTGGTGAGGAACATTGTTGAGCAGCCACGCCTGGGTTGCCTTGGCCTTATGTGCAGTGAATGGGGGGGGGGGGTCATGCCTCCGTTCTTCTTTCAAAAGGACCTGAGAGTCACCGTTGAGATCTACCAAGAGGTGCTGAGAAGCGTGGTGAAGCCCTGGATGGATATGATCGTCGCCGGGCGTCCCTACGTCTTCCAGCAGGACTCCGCTCATGCACACAAGGCCAAGACGAGATATAGCTGTAACCCCGGGTTTCACACTAGAGTGAAACCCGGGGTTACAAACTAATATCCATACAATTGATGATGACAATACAGTCACTATACAGTTACAGTGTAACCCGGATATAAGAGAGTTGTCGAGGCCGGAGACGATGTCTCTTATATCCGGGTTTCTCTTATATCCAGGTTTGGTTTATTTTGTTTAGGTAAGTATGGCTCTAATTTGGGACCAGAGAAAATCTCTCTTATATCCGGGTTTCTCTTATATCAGGGTCCCCTATATCCGGGTTACACTGTACTGTGTTTAATTTGGTCATCTTTCGCTATCCCAATAAAATCAACAATCTTGAACAAAAAATCAACATTCTCTACCAAGTGTTCTAAGAAAAGGGTCTCAAGATAAACCTTTCCAAAATAGAAACTATAATCTGGAATTAGAAGGAAAGCAGTGATGGCACCTACCCTGAATCCATCATAAAAATTTAAGATGTGAAAGACTTCAAATACTTCAGCGTATGGGTCAGTTATATCAAATTTAGTATCTTTTTTTTATGTCTCTTGATTCCTTGGGGAACATAGGGCCGCAACAACACCTCTCCAACGGAAACGATTCCGGGCGATCCTTTTCAGCTAGGCCCATGTGGTGCCGGCTGCCTTGACCTCTACGTCAACACATCTGCGCCAATTTTGTTTTGGTTGACCCACTTTTCGTTTCACTTGTGGATTCCAGTCAAGGGCCTGCCTGGTGACACTAGGATCAGGCTTGCAGAGTGTGTGACCGATTCATCCCCATTTCTGTTTCTTGATGTCAATCCTCGACTGGGGTTTGTCTGGTCTTGTCGATTTCCGGCCACTTGATACTGAGGATGTTCCAGAGACATCGGTTGGTAAATGTTTGAAGTTTGTTGGTCTTGGTCTTGGCTACCCGCCAGGTTTCTGAGACGTAAAATAAGACCGATTTGACGTTTAGTATAAGAGATAAGGAAACTGAATATAGGATAGTCTGTTTTGGCGATAGATGTTCTAGAGGGATGACAAGGAAGCTTATATTCATATTTTTATATTAAATTTCACTAAATACAAAGCTCCTCACGGTAGAGGGTTGCAATCAACAAACTTTTAATGAAGTATGAGATGTGTGATATGAACGGAAGTGGAAGTGGTATAAAATGGAGATAATGAGGAGAGATGATGATTGACATTTGACTGGAAGTGGGTGAAGTGAACAGGGAAGCAATCACGCGGGAGTTCCACAAAATGTTTGTTCTTGAGAAAAATGGAACTTTCTCCTTACACTTGGAATACAGAGAACATGATCATGCTTGAACTCTGTTGCGTGTCTTGTTCTAGTTGTAAAGGTCTGAACTGGTGGTACTATATGGTGGTACTATATATACTTGAATGATGCTTATCTGAACATTTGTCACGGAAATAGCGATCGAGTAGCGGGCAGGCTTGCAACGTTACGTCTGTGGAGAAGATGTTTATCAATGTTGAAAGCATGTCTCATAATTTCAATCTATGATGAGTACCCAACTACTGTGGCCTTGTGTCAGACCACGCTCAGCCTGTCAAATATATGCGCTTCCTATCAATGGATTCTTCTTATGATTATCGCAACGTCGGTTCCTTTTTCTATACACGGCCGATTTTCGCAGTAAACAACACGTCTTTCTTGTCCATCTCTTATCGTCTTTTCTTTGGCCTTCATTCACCAAATCTTTATACTGTTGCTTCGAACGCCATATTTTTCTCCTTCTTACACTCAAACATTTTTTTTTTTAGTTAGTGGCGGAGGAGGGTCTTATCTTTCCCTGCCCCTTATCTTTCCTCTGTTTCTATTTCGGACCCCAATCAACGTTTTTACATATATATATATATATATATAAACTCTCCTACCCAGCTTCTCACGCCTTTTTCCGTCTTTTAACCAAGTCTTGATTCTTTACTTTCTTCTCTTTGCATTCGTCCGCTCTCCACTCGATGTGTTATCAAATCTTTTCATTCAGATATGTTTTTTAATCTTTTATCCATCTCACGTTTCCTCGTACCCCCATTTCCTTCCTTCCTTCCTTCCTTCCTTCTTGTTTTCTCTTTTCTTCATTAAAAGAACACAAGTCTCGGCCATGACAGGGCCAAAGAGAACTACCAAAACTGAAAGGAGAATTACTCAACCTCTTCACGACCGCTCGAATCCCCAAAAACTGTTATATTCCCTTAAAATCAGTTATATTCCCTTAACTTAACTCTTGTTCAGAATCAGTCTTTCAGTCTCTCTCTCTCTCTAATTTTTAAATATTTTTTATTGTTCTATATATATATATATATATATATATATATATATATATATATACAGGGGGAGCAAACGTAGCTATACAGTAATGTTTATTATTGACGTTATTGATGTTTGCATAATCAATACAATACGCTTTGTGCGAGCGTTTTGTTTTTTTTATTACTGTATGCATCTCCCTGTAGATGTATTCATATATATCCATCTGTGTAAAATAGATAGAAACAAACATAGATAGATAGATAGATAGATAGATAGATAGATAGATAGATAGATAGATAGATAGATAGATAAAAAGTGAACAAACTTAGTAGATAAAAACAAACTTAGATAGATAGATAGATAGATAGATAGATAGATAGATAGATAGATAGATAGATAGATAGATAAAAAGGAACAAACTTAGATGAATTGATAGAAAGAAACGTAGATAAAAACAAACTTGGGTGCATAGATAGATAGATAGATAGATAGATAGATAGATAGAAATAAAATTAGATGCAGAAAGATATAGAAAGAAAGAAACAAAATAAACATAGCTAGATATGGTGATTTTCTACGCATAGCATAGATGTGACACAAAGTCGAAAGTATGGGGCACCCAGTGAGGATCGAACTCAGTATTCAGTCGTAATTGTTCTAGCGAGACAAGGCAGGAATCCGAGAAATGAACATCCACAGGAAATGAGACAGAAGATGAAATGAATTGATGGAGTAGAAAACTGAAGGAAAACGAAGTGTTGATAAACATGACGGATTGTAAACAGTAAATATCTTTCTTTTGCATCCTAAATTGATATGACTTTTCTTTTTTTCTTTTTTTTTTTTGTTTGCTTTTGACGAGTCTTTTCCAGTTTGAAAGTTCGGTGCTGATAAAAAGTTAAAAAAAAAATATATAGTCGGAGGAGGGAAGATGGCAAACAAAGTTTGCAAATAACATGAGAAAGTATTGTAAACCGACTGAAACAGGCCAGAGAAGATGGGAGATTGATAAAACGACACTCCTAGCTGAATCCGAGGACGAGAAAGAGGTCGTAGAAAAAGATGAAGAGGTTAATGAATGGAAATGCATGTTAGAGAGAGAGAGAGAAAGAAAGAGAGTATAGATAAAAGGAAGGAATAGGAACAGAAATAAAGAAGAATAAGAAACTTTCGTAGGTTTGATGAGATACAGGCTAAGTTGGAAGTCGGGTAATAATGGTAGTTTACTCATTAAACTAACAACTTGTCGCTTTGGTCAGATCAGCTTACTTGCCAAAATTCTGTTTTCATTATTATCATTCACTCTATATTTCTTTCCCACTTTCTCTTTCTTTCTCTCTCACTTCGTCCTCATCACTTCCTCTTACTCCATCTCTACCATACTCTCACTCTATATTTATGTCTCTCCCGCTCACTTTCTCACTCTTCACCTTTCTCTCTCACACACACACTCTCTCTCTATCTCTCTCTCTATCTCTCTCACTCACTCTCTCATACGCATAATATCGTTGTTTTGATTGTTGA
>OZ010597.1:26699871-26712371 GCA_963932145.1 Acanthosepion lycidas
ATTACAAATCAACCATGGTCTTGTTCACCTTTTGATCTCGCCAGATTATGCACTCTCTCCCTAACTAAGCTGCACTCAACATAATTGCAGTATAAACAATTGGCTCTGCGTCTTTTGCGAAAGCGCGAATATGCCTGAGCAGGTGTCTGCGACAGGGATTAGGTAGCCAAACTGTGAGACGGGGATACTCGGGAACGAGAGACTTTACATGACTTTTTTTTTAATCAGTATCACCCCATGCAAGGCCGTAAAGCCACTAAGCCACACGGGATTACTGGTCGTGGAAGAATTAGAAGCAGAAACATTAATAATGAGCGGGTAGAGGAAAGAGCAATCAGGAGGACAGTAGATAGTGATTGACATTGCATTTAAATTTTTGCAGATTAAACTTGGCTGGAAAGCGTGGAACCGGAAGGGAGTTCCACAAGCGAGAAGTGCGGGAAAAGAAACTGTTATATAAATATAATCAGAGGGAAACTCGTTATCACTAGATGTATTTCAATTAAAATGTTCCGCCCCGAGCAAACAACTAGATTTACAGCTTTCTGAATGTATTTCTTTAATGAAAAAGGAATTAATATTCAGATGCTAAATACAAAATAGTAAAAAAAAAAAAAAGAATTTCGCAGTAATTAACATTACGTAAATGGACTGGCCACTTAAATGTGCTGAACTTCTATGTAATATCAATTTTCCTGTCTGGAATTAAGTGTTGGAGAATTTCCTCACAGATGAGGAGAACACTTGTGGCAAAAGCGATGTGGTTCTGTAGGAGTATATTGAGAATACCATGCACGGAACATGTGAACAACGACGCAACTTTTAAGGAAAATGTAAACAAAAAGACCCTTGTATTTAGAGAATAATAAAGAGACGGAATTGAGAGATTGCAGACAAAGATTAAGTAAAATATGAATATATAGAGAAAAACAAATCGAAAGAAGTGATAGATAGATAGATAGATAGATAGATAGATAGATAGATAGATAGATAGATAGATAGATAGATATGAATAGACTAGGATAGATTTCAGATGGATATGAATAGACTAGGATAGATAAATATGAATAAGCTAAGGTAGATATGAATAGATAGATAGATAGATAGATAGATAGATAGATAGATAGATAGATAGATAGATAGATATGAATAGACTAGGCTAGAGTGAATTAAGATCGATATGAATAGACTAGGATAGATAGATATGAATAGAATAAGGTAGATATGAATAGATAGACAGATTAAGATAAATATATAAAAAGATAGACAGATTAAGATAAATATATAGATATGAATAGGCTAGGCTAGGCTAGGCTAGATAGATAGATAGATAGATAGATAGATAGATAGATAGATAGAACGCAAGAAATTTCTATTTGAGGTATAATGAGGAAAGAGAGCTTAGAGAATTGAACATACAAAGGGCATATTGAAGGCATAGGAGAAATGCCAAACAGCGGGAAACCTAGCTTGGGCAAATGGATGGCAAAATAGGGTTTCTGTGGTACGGAAAGGGGCAAATATTATTTACAGCTACATAGGATAAGAAGTTGTGAAAAGACACTGCAAATAAAAGGACAGACACACAGCAGTTGTTTTGAAAACGCATAAAAGTGCATAAAAAGCAAAAGAATAATAATGACGTTCATTCTCTCTCTATTTTTTTTTGCATTTCCTTTCTCTCCCTAGCTCCCTCTCACACTCCCCCCCTCTATCGTTCTTTTTATGCAAGTTTTCCGCTATCGCTGTCTTCTGGTTCTCTCTATATTTTTCTCTCGTTTCCTTTCTCTCTTTCTCTCCCTGTCTATCTCTCTCTCTCTCTCTCTCTCTCTCTCTGTCTCACTTTCTTCCTCCTTCTCTCTCTCTCTCACTCTATTGTTCTTTTTCTGTTAGTTTCTATCACTCTCTCCTTTCAGTTTTCTCTTCTATTTTTCTCTCATTTTCTTTCTCTCTCTCTCTGACTCCCTCCTCCTCTCGCTCTACTATTATTTTTACGTTAGTTTCTCGCTATAACCCTCTTCTTCTTGTTCTCTCCCTCTTTTTCTCTCTTTTTCTTTCTCTCATCCCCTCTCTCTCTCTCTCTCTTCCCTCTCTCTCTCTCTCTCTCTCTCTCGCTTTCATTCCCTCTTTCCCTCTTTAGTGTACTTTTTATGTTGGTTTGTCAGTATCGCTGTCTCTATTTTTCCTTCATCATCTTTGTCTTTCTTCTGCCACGTTCCCTTACCCCCCTCCACCCTCTCTCTCTCTCTCTTCTTCCCACTCTCATGTATTCCCCTTTCACAAGCACTTTTTTTGCTTTCTGCATATTAGCCGATAGATTGTTGAAATATTCTCTGCTTAACCATGTGGCCCTTTGTTCAGCAAAAATCAAATGTTTGGTCATTTATCTCATAAGTGGGTCAGGCCGTGAACTTTTCAGCATCCCTCGTATATGTTTCTTTCTCTGTATCTGTCTCTCTGCCTCACTTTCTCTCGCTCTCTTCCTCTCTCTCTCTCTCTCTCTCTCTTCACACACACAAAATGATATCTATGTATCTATCTATCTATCTATCTATCTATCTATCTATATATATATATATATATATATATATATAGATAAATAAACCTAGTGAACCAGACAAATATATATATATATATATATATATATATATATATTAGTTGATATACATAATATTAGTTGATATACATAATATCCAACGTCAGTAGCACGGCCCGGAGTTTCATGCAGTTGATGCAATCTTCAGGTGCAAATTCCTTGCAGATTTTATGTATATTAACTAATATGTATTTATAGTTCTGTTTCATAATATTGAGCACTCTATTTAGGAAGAAATATATTTATGTGAGGAAGAAATATATTTATATGTACGTGCAATTTTACGTGTGTCAATCTATATTTTAATCCTACACATACCTATATATATATATATATATATATATATATATATATATATATATATATATATATATATATATATATATATTAATGTGTATTTAGGTATCAAACTTTCTTTCAAACATGTTTCATTGAAAACTCCCGACAAGGAATATTTAATTAATCTTTTATTGATTTTTTTTCAGCATTCTAACATTTTTTTTGTCTTTCAGGGGTTAAAGAATCTAGCAATTGTCCACAGTTATAATTGTTCCGAGTGCTTTCTCTAGCCATTATCAAGGATGTTTTTGGATGGTGAATTTCTGTGTGCGGTTTGTACCTAATAGTTTTGCTGTGTGAAGCAAGTGCCGCGGTGGTTGTATGCTTTTTTGGCGGTCACGTGCTATACGCGGCCAGTTGACTTTGGCATCAGTTCTGTTTTTAGAACATGCCGTTCTAAATAGTGTAATATTAATAGCGAAGGAATGGTGTTTATTAAGCAATGCTTCCCTAATGAAGAGTTGTGTACGACGATGTGATTGGAAAGGAATCTTTATAGTCGATTAGAATTTTCCTTAAAGGTCCTTGTAAATTATGAATTAATAAATGTTTATTAATCGCACTCTGCTTGAAAAGGTGGCATGTAAGATGCCTACTTAAGGAGGTAGTGGTGTGTCCAATATAGGTTATATATATATATATATATATATATATATATATATATATATATATGTGTGTGTGTGTGTAAGCAAATATATGGATATAGATCCAACAGTATGAAGAAAAATATACGGAAAAAACAAACAAAAATCCTAATATGCAATTATGCTGTTTTAATGTTAATATAATGTCAACGTCGGACGTCTACTAAACCGAAACGTCCGACGTTGACATTATATTAACATTAAAACAGCATAATTGCATATTAGGATTTTTGTTTGTTTTTTCCGTATATTTTTCTTCATATATATATATATATATATATATATATATATATATATGTAGTCAGTTTCATGTTTAAACATTCCTTTTTTTTCTTGAATGTATTTTTTGTATATTATTTTTATAAACGTTATTTTTGTGGGTACACATGTTTGATTTGTTACCACTGTTTTTTATTATTATTATTATTATTATTATTATTATTATTGCTGTTTTATTAAACAGTGAACTTACTAACAACCGGCCTAGACTGAGAAGTCATACTAAAGATGCAGGGATGGAGGTTCGATTCCTGTCGGAGGCAGAACCTTTCTTTAGTAGGACTTCTCAGTCTAAGCCAGTTATAAATTTCACTGTTTTATAAAATAAAATAAGGGATAGCAACTCAAACACGTGTAGTACCACGAAAAATAACGTTTACACTAATAAGATATATATATATATATATATATATATGTGTGTGTGTGTGTGTGTGTGTGTGTGTGTGTGTGTGTGTGTGTTTTACAGTAACATCAATTCTCTATAAGGCCCGGAGGGCACTCGAAGTAGAGCATTACGTTAAGGGTAGTTTTTTATAGATAGGAGGGTAAGATAATGGTTGACTCTAGACTTGAACAGGTTAAGATAGTAGCGATCGGGCAATCATCCTCTTCTCGGTCTGTTCCACAGAGCAGTTTTTCGCGGGAAGAGGCTGTTGGAGTGGAACTTAAATCTCACCGATAGAATGTTGGTCGTTTGTTACAACGTAAGTGGCATGGCAGGTTCAAGCCGTGAAGGTCAGACCTGATGGAACCAGGAGATGAAGTCCGTCCTAGCACTTCCTATGGTATTAGCGATAGAACAGCGAGAGGTTCGCCACATCCCGCCTGTGAGAGAGTTCACAAGGACTCATAGACGCTTTTGGAAAGTGAAATTTGGGCAGCTCCTGCCCAAATATGGCAAGAGTACTCCATTTTCAGCCTGATCTGGCACTTATAATTGTAGTGAAAAGCTTATGGAGTCAGGTACTGTGTGTAATAGTTCATGTTTTATTACTAAAAATATTTTAAGGGTTAATAAATCTTTCTTTCTCCGTATAAGCAGTATTTATCTATATATATATATATATATATATATATATATATATATACTTGTTGTAACCTAGAAAAGGTTACTGAATGTGGAATGAACAAAACGGAGGTTGGAAATGAAATGGTAATCTTTATGACATCAACAAAATACAATACTCGCCAGCGGCGTGAAGTAGGTAAACCACTGCTAGTGGTGGACTACTTAGACATCATATTACCCCCACTTTTTTTTTCCTGCAATATGTTGCCATTTCTTTCTGCGGCAGAGTTGCCATCCAATGCTATAGAACCCGGTCTGTCCTGTTATTTACCCATAGCTGATGGGAGAAGAAGAGGATTAACACGTAAGTGAATCTAATGGATTTGACTGGAATTGACACTCGGCTCTCCGATTACTCAATCCGAGACGCTGTCCATAACTCCACCGTGCCTCCTTGATAGCGGTTTATATGGACAACTACTTGATTTTTTTATCTATCTATCTATCTATCTATCTATCTATCTATCTATCTATCTGTTCATGTCTATCGATCTATGTATCTGTTCATATCCACATATCTCAGTCACTTCATATCTATCTATCTATCTATCTCTTTGTTTGACTATCTATCTATCTATCTATCTCTTTGTTTGTCTATCTATCTATCTATCTCTTTGTTTGTCTATCTCTCTCTTTGTTTATCTATCTATCTATCTATCTATCTATCTATCTATCTGTTCATGTCTATCGATCTATGTATCTGTTCATATCCACTTCAGTCACTTCATATCTATCTATCTATCTATCTATCTATCTCTTTGTTTGTCTATCTATCGATCTATCTATCTCTTTGTTTATCTATCTATCTATCTATCTATATATCTATCTATCTATCAATCTGTTCATGTCTATCGATCTATGTATCTGTTCATATCCACTTCAGTCACTTCATATCTATCTATCTATCTATCTATCTCTTTGTCTGTCTATCTATCTATCTATCTCTTTGTTTGTCTATCTATCGATCTATCTCTTTGTTTATCTATCTATCTATCTGTTCATGTCTATCGATCTATGTATCTGTTCATATCCACATATCTTAGTCACTTCATATCTATCTATCTATCTATCTATCTATCTATCTATCTATCTATCTCTTTGTTTGTCTATCTATCTATCTATCTATCTCTTTGTTTGTCTATCTATCTATCTCTTTGTCTATCTATCCTTTCTTTGATTGGTTTTTCTCTGTGTCTCTGCATTTAATTACTTTTTCTCGTCAATCTCTCTTTTCTGTATTTTTTATTCCTTTTTCTTGTTATTGTTTTTTTGTTGTTTTTTTTGTTTTGTTTTGTTTTTTGCTTTTTTTTTAAGTTTTTGCTGTTTCCGCTTCGAAAACCGCTTTTCAAAATTCTTTTCCAACCTATATTCTTTTTTTCTATCTTTATTTGCAATGGGGTGGGGAGTATCTAACATTAATACCCTAATCTCACTTTCTTTCTTTGCCTTTCGCTTCTTTCTTTCTTTCTTTCTTTCTTTCTTTCTTTGCCTTTCTTTTTTTTCTTTTTTTTTCTCTCTCTCCGGCTTCTTTAACATTCTCCTTCTCTTTCCATTCTCTTCCGCAATTCCTCTACCTTATTTTTCCCACTTTTTACTACAATTCTTAGATTTCTCCATTTCCTGTCTTCTGCTCGACTTATCTTTATCCACTTATCTTTTTTTTCTCTTTCAATCTCCATTTTTTATGTTTGCTGCAATTTTTTTAATCTTTTTTTCTTTTTCTTTTTTTGTTTTCCGCGCCATCGCCGGCAGCGTTGCCGTATAAAGTACCAAACGTACACAAAAACTGATGACGTTGTACGCATGAAAAGAACCTCCTTAATTTCACCAGGAAGAAGTTTGTATCGGCTGGCGAGCTTAAGACTTTCTCCTAGCGTATATATATATATGTATCTATAGTTATATATATATATATATATCTACAAGAGACGGATATCAAGACGTAGACTGGGAGAGAGAAATTGAAGAAGAAAAAAAGCAAGAAGGAAGGAAAAAAAGAAAGAAGGAAAAATCACAAAGGATTTACAAAAAAGAGGGGAAAAGACTACGAAAGAAAAAGTGCGGGTAAGAAAAAGATTTAAAAAGAAATATGTACGCTGTTGGGAAAACACAACAGGGTAAAACTTTTCGAAGTTCATGTTTATTCCGGGAATTTTCTTCTCTTTAACTTTAAATCAATTCTAGGCTAAAAAATATACATATATATATATATACATCTACATATACATACATACATACATACATACATATATATATATATATATATATATATATATATATATATATATATATATATATATATATTGAATTATAAAATTAAAAAAAATAACAACCTAGTAAATTTGCCTAGAATTTAAAAGCATTTAAAAAAATTAAATAAATAAATCTTTTCACGGGTAAAAAAAAAACAGTTTTCTATATTTGTATATATTTATACATATATATATATATATATATTGATATATATTGATATATATATTTTTGTGTAAAAAGTTATTTTCTTTTAAAAAAAAAAAAAAAAAAAAAAGGCCTTTTCCAAGAAAATAAATTTAAAGAAAAATTTTATGAAATTTACGCCATCAATTAAATACTTTTGTGGATTTTTTTCATTTATTATTCAACTTAAAAAACAAAATAAAAACTTGTGATTTACAATCCCGATATTTAGTTGCTTGTGAACGACAAGCAAGCTGTCGGTTTTAAATACCCGTATTTGTAAACACGTCTAGGAGAGAAGAACTCTAACTTCTTCCAAATGCTAATAACACTGCCCCTCCCTTTCACCGTCGGATGTCGTAGATAGAAAGGGGGAAAAAAACTTCCATTTCAACGTTAAGCAATCTAACTTTATTCGCACCCATATAAAGTTAAAAGAGAATTGGTTTAATAAAGAGATATCTTAAAAGAATATTTACATAACACAGTTATCATCAGAAGCAGGTATTCCTTGTCCACCTCATATCGGTGATAAATGGATTTTGACAAATTCGGGCCACACTCCCTCCAAGAAACTGCTATCACCTTCCAACTGCTAGAACCGTCAGTATCGTCAGTTGCGATACGTCTATCATCACTATTATTGATATAATAACCGGTTGCTGGACTCTCGGCGACCTTCTCCAAGAGTTGTTAAAATGAGTAGAAAATCTAAATCTTTCGATAGTACATTAAAGGATGAGGGGTCCCAAGATAGCACCTCGGCTACAGACAGCGAAGCAAGCGTATGCCCAGTCTGCGACAGGTTCGAACCACAGGCATGGCGCAAGACGATGTGCAAAAACTGTTTTCACACGAAGAACGAACATGGGGGCGGCCGAGACGCGGGAGGAGAAGGTGGAGGAGGAGGAGGGGGAATAGGAGGAGGAGGAGGCGGCGGCGGCGGCAGCAAGGATTCAGGTACAGGTAGAAGAAGCGATCGCATCGGACCCACAGGTTCCCGTGAAAAGAAAGCAGCCTCCGCCGATTGCGTTGCAACTGCAGCCTCCGCTGCCGATACGGCCGCCCTCGCAGAAGAAAGCGCTTCGACAAGCAACGTGACGTCAGCCCCCAGCCTTGGTGGGAAGAGAGCGACGTCTAGCGCCGACACAAAGATTTCAACGACAAAAGCATACGTACCAGGTAGAGAGGTAATCGCCTCGGCTAACGGCAGCACCACAACTACACGTACCACAATGACCGCGACCACGACGACTACAAAAACAGCGTCTGACTCAAAGACCACCACACCACCTACTACCACATCGACAACGTCGTCCAAACAAGGGACCCAAACGGACGCGGCTCACGCTGCTCCGTCTAAATCGTCAGCTGTGGCCGCGGCGGCTGCGGCACTGTCATCTTCGACATCTAAGACCAGCACGGACACTAAAAAGCCACCAGCCAATATCAAAATTTCCAGTTCAACAGCATCGGCTAAAAAACTAGCTGAGAAATTTGGTGGTCTGAAAAGTACTTCCAGCGCGGAGCCGGCCCGACCAACACCCGGCAAATTACAACTGACATCAAAATCACCGGCAGCCAAAGAATCTCCATTAACACCCGGGGTATCTACCACGACGACGTCATCGACAACAAAAACTGCTACTGACAAAGTGACCACCACTAAGACACCATCATCAACGCTCACCGCAACGAAAACCACAGGAGCAACACTGACAACTACCAAACCCAGTGCAGACAGAAACCTTACTTCTGTTACTCAGAGTGTTAAAACTCCGTCAGAACCGGCGCCATCCTCTTCTCTTTTATCAGATAAAAAACTAAACACTGCTACAAACGATGAGAAAATTTTACCTAAAAAAACTGAAGAGCCTGTTAGTACGATTGTCGGCAAGTTACCAAGTGAGAAAAAAAAAGAAGAAAATAAATCTACGGATAGTGTCGGAGGCGGAGATCAGACTAATAATAAATTGAAGACTTCAGATTCCGTTTTAAGCGGCATTAAAAAATTTGGCGGACCCCCGTCACCGTCCACGCCTGGTGCACAGGACCCGCCACAGTTGAAAGTGACCACTGGCCGGCGGTCACTAACGCCCACAGCATCGGTCACAACACCTTCACCGTCAGCGAATGTACCCTCATCACCGTTGTCGTCTCTGCAGTCATCGACAACGTCATCGTCGACACCTTCAACATCGTCTGCCCTGACGCCGGCGAGTAAAACAACATCGTCTCCAAAAACAATAACAACAACGACGACAACGACGACAACGACGACGACGACGAAGTCCCCGGGGTTTTTGTCGACGAAAACAAACACAGCCGCCATCAAAACGGCCTCGTCATTGACACCAACTACAACCACAACAATAAAAACACCAATCGCTACAACAACAACAGCAGCAACAACAACAACAACAACAACAGTAACAACAACAAAAGTAGGAGGAGCAGCAGCAGCAACAGTAAAGCCACCGAAAGTGGTGGCGGCGGCGGCGGATAAATCAGAATCTAACGCCAAAACGTCCGTAGAAGTAGCGGCGGAAAGAATCACGTCAGACCCCCAGAAAAGTACCCCTCAAAAACCGTCCAAAACTTCCCCAGTGGAGACCCTAAAACCTGTAACAACAACATCAACACCATCAACACCATCAACAACACAATCAAAAACAACAACAACAACAACACGTAAAACCTCACCTTTACCCTTGTCCGCGCCAGAACCAAATACGACAACGATGAAATCGGTTTCCTCTGCATCACCAGGAGACACATACTTTGGACAAGAACTTGACACGCCAACCTCGACATCACCTACACCTAAGGTAAAAACAATGGTTGTAGAATCTTCTAAATTCGCCAAGTCACAGGCAGCGGCGGCAGCAGCAGCCGCCGCCGCGGCCGCCGCTACTGCGAGTCAAGCTACCATGGCGGAATACAGACCTGGTGAGGAATTCGGCGAAAATTCAGGCTACTTGAGGCAACCTTCGTCGACAAGGTTAAGCGAAGAGGATCCATCTACGATGTCTACTTACGCCACAACCTCCGCAGCTGAAGTATCCACTGATGGTCAACATTACGCAGCCCACGCATATCAGGGATCGAACGTAACCGTGAGGACAACGCATATTCAAGATGGTGGGGCTGAGAACTATGGAAGGTCTGTCGGGGAATACTCACGCCAGTGTTCGTCATCGTCCACTTCATCGTCTTCCTCCGATGGAAAGATCCGAAAGCCGATTGTTGTTGAAGTTCAGGTACGTAGGGGTCAGCGCACAACCCAACAATCAAATCAACCAAGCGGGCGGTCACCGTCCCCAGCCCCTGCTTTCATGGTTATATCCCCGCAGGGTAACAATCGGTTAATGCGGTCATCCTCGAGTGGCTTCAGATCGATGTCAGGTTTCCCTTCGGGTCGAACTAGTCCAGTAATTTTTGGTTCTAGTGGAATGTACGGTGGGGGTGTTATTGACGATGGCGGGAGCAGTGAGAGGAGTTGGGATAGTGGAGGGAGCTGTTACAGTCCATCCCCTTCTTCTTGCTCCTCACCTGTCTCTTCGTCCATGCGCAGTGTGTATCGTCCATCCCCTTCACCGTCTCCGACCCCGGGCACTGGGCCACGTGTTATCCCACTTCCGGTTTTGCATACCACATCGGCGGCGATGGCAGCGGCCGGGGCGGGAGGAGGTTCCTCAGAATATGGGGCCTTCCGCTCGGCATCGCCCTACAGTCCTGGCTACTCTACCCCAACCCCAGGATACAACACACCTCCGCCGCCTTACTCTCCCACTGCAGACCCCGCTCCTTCAAGCACTCAGTGGAGAGGTGCCAACTATCCCGTCCAACAATATACTACGCCTTACAACCACGGTATCAGCAGTGGTGATGGAATTCGCCCCAACTACTACAACACAAGTGCTGACGCACCCCTAAACACTAATATTGCTCCGAATGTAAATAAAAATAATCGAGCTTTTAACTATAATAACTCACAAGATTATGAGGCCAGAGATGGCCGACCGGCTGAGCAATACTACCAACAGCCAGGAATAACTGACTTCAGTAAGAAAGATGATAGCGACACGAGGTTTGTCTCTGATAGGGTCTACGCAGGTACAACTTACCCTGGCAAGAACGAAGATATTCTCCATCACCCTCACGTAAATAACGATAGAGGCGATGGAGTATTGGGTTACCAGCAGAAAACGAAACAGCAGCGCGCAGGGGAGTATATGAGATGTCATAGTGACGAAAGCGCTCCGGATATATCTGAACGAGGAGCAGTTTCAAGGCACCCCGACCAGGAGGATAATACAGTAATCAGCTCTGCTGATGCTGTAGTTTCTTCGGGTTCCCCTGCGGCTCTGTCAGCCGTCGCTCAACCTCCAGTGTCCATTTCGAATGTAGCCAAGGAGGAGGGGAGTTCTGTAAAGACTACCCGAGAAAACAACCGGGACCAGGGGCCGAAAGAACAGAAAAATGAATTCCCTGACCAGCCCGGTTCAAGAAGTGACCGTCGGGGTAGTAGCTCGTCGACCGAATCTCTGTCGCCAGAACCGGACAAGGGTCTTTCGTCCAAGGAAAGACTAAACTTTAGAATCCAAATATCAGAGCTTGAAGACAAAGTCTACAAACTTGAACGCAAAAACACAAAACTTCAAAAGGAGTTTGGAGAGAAGCTTGCCTTGGAAAAAATAATCGGGGAACTAAAGAACCAGCTAAGAAGTATGGAGCGGAAATGCAGTGGTTTGGAAGAGGAGAAACAGGAGTTAGAAGATCAAATTCAAATTGAGAAGGTCAAAGTGACCAAAGGTCAACTGGAGAGTCGGAGTTTAATGGAGTTGCGCAAGCTATTAGAAGAGAGTGACCAGGCACGCATGAAGCTGACGGAGGAGAATGAGCTCCTGCGGGACGAGGTCAATGAGATGAAAGTGGAGATAGATGAAATGTATGATCAGTTCCGTGAGTCGGAGGCCGAGGACTTCAGAGAGCTGCAGAAGGAGCTAGAAATCACAGCGAAGAACTGCCGTATCCTGCAGTTCAAACTTCGGAAGGCCGAAAGGCGCAACGAACAAGTAGAAGCCGATCGGGAACAGTATGAAGAGAAACTGCGGACTCTGCAGAACGCTTTCGA
>OZ010597.1:26717371-26767371 GCA_963932145.1 Acanthosepion lycidas
TCGATAAACCGCTTTACTTAAAACGATTATTTCCCTACTTATATAAATGTAAAAACAATTTTAGTTATCAATAATATAAGTGATAGATGGTTATAAAAAGTCAGTGTTGATTATTTACGTCTGATATGTTTAAAATGCACTTACTATTGTTTGCAGTCACGTGGCAATAACTGTAAGTAAAATGATGCGCTAAAATAAGTAACCAAGTAATCGTTTTAAGTTCTCGAGATATCGGTGCCATTTAATAAGTTTAATTTCGTCTCGCGTACGTTCACTGTAATGGGATACTCCTATTGAACTAACTATATTAGTGAATGGTTCCCAAGGCTGACTTGCTAGTAGTCTACAGGTACCAATGGGGGTGGAATATTTCACTCACCCCAGATAGATCTACCGAAGTTATTTTTTTATATATTTATTTTCGTAAACTGTAAAATTACCCATGTTAGTGAGAGCAATCATTAAATATGGCCGAAGATGATAAGGCGTACTCTCCTTCTTCAACGCCTTATCCCAGTTCGCCCGAGAATTAACACTCTTGGGAGTACAGTGATTAATATGCAGAAACTATTTATATTTATTTTACAGAAACTATTTATAGCTAACTCACTCATCAGTGAGTACTCAAGAAAATGTAGCCTTGTGAAAGACTTTATTTTCCGTAATATCGTTAAGGATTATGAGCGTTTGAGCGTTATTAAATTATCCATTTAATAAGCTAAAGACTTCATACGTGGGGTCTCCATCTGCGGTGTAATTATCTGTTGTTGGCCAAACAAACAAAACCTTTATTGAAAATTTGTATTACGCTAAAACTACTTTAAAATATATATTTCAGAGTAAAATATACAAAAATATATGTATGGAATAAATCGTTGTTGATAATAGTATTCTGAAAATATAACGAAATAATCAATGTTAATATTCTCGATGTTTTGTCGAATGTATTTTATTTTTATTTTTACAGTCAAGTTTCGTCATTAATAGGGCGGTGAGTTGCGTCCCTTTTGCCATCAAATGGCATTGAGGGTCTAAAAAAATCGTAAAAAATCACAGTATCACATTGAACTTTCTCTTTCTACGAAAAAAAAATGCTTGAATACGTTTTTAAAACCGGATTTCGACAGCTTTTGGACATCAGTCAGTTAAGTGGTATACGTGATACACGCTTAGGCTATCATCTGTCTTTCGATACATGATTGACTAGGCAGATTTTTTCCCCACAGGAGGTTACAATTTCTTCAGCGGTAGACTGGTTGCCAATCAGGGCAACCCTGTCTGTCCCGCTATTCAACACATAATTGGGGGGAGAAGAGATGCATTCATACCTTTCCAAAGGGTATTCGTGCGTAAGTGAATCTAACGAAAACGACTGGGATTCGAACTCAGCTCCCAGAGTTCTCACTCCGAGCCGATATCCATTACACCATAAATTATATGTAAACTAATTATGATCGACAGGTTTCATCACCAGCACAGGAAACTTCTCCCTCTACGTATCGTGTCTCTTCGAGACGTGGGAGATCATGGCTCTCTACAATTTACTGTTTTTGAAGCTCTTAGTCAGTATATATATATATATATATATATATATATATATATATATATATATATATATATATATATATATATATATATATATATATATATATATATATATATATATATATATATATATATATATATATATATAAAGTAGAGCTTACTCGCTCTCTCTATGTAATTTCCTTCACCTTAGTCAACCTTGAGATGACGCTGTCAGCAAACCAACAAGATTTTTTAAACGGTAACAAACGGAAATATCTATTTAGAGAACTTTGAAAATAATCACATATTTCAAAACACAAAAACAGATACATAGATAGATAGATAGATAGATAGATAGATAGATAGATAGATAGATAGATAGATAGATAGATACGGATGAATTGGGATAGATAGATTCGAATTAATTGGGATAGATAGATAGATAGATAGATAGATAGATAGATAGATAGATAGATAGATATGAATTAATTGGAATATATACGAAGATAGATAGATAGATAGATAGATAGATAGATAGATAGATAGATAGATACGAATGAATTGGGTAGATAGATACGAAGGCAGACAGAATAAATTGGGATATATACGAAGATAGATAGATAGATAGATAGATAGATAGATAGATAGATAGATTATGAGAGAGAGATTATGAGTGAGATATAACAATATATAGATTTTAAAGTATTTAGCTGTGGACAACTTCGATAATTCTGCAGTCTAGCAATGAAAATAAAAGCATTTATTTTACGCAATAAATACTAATTTTTCAACATAACCTCTTCCTTGGTATTCTATTGTGAACATTATTCGCATACAAGAATAATTATACATTGAATAATTCAGATCAAATTCAGAATGCCGTCCAGACTAATTTTGATAAAGCGATGTGAATTATCAGAGTTGTCCTGGGAATAGCTGATGGAAGGTACTGGCCCACTGTGAATAGCTCAGTGAACAAAAACATGTCCTTATTCCTCCTGACCAGAGATATCGAGTTAGAATTGTCTGTCGTTAACAGACAAGTGAAACTGACTCAAATCACATTCACATTCGATGCAAGCGATACCAGAAGTATATCCAGCAGGCTATATCAATGTACTTTAGATTCCATAGTATATAAGAGCATAAGACCTACCTGGATGTCCTTGTAAACATCACGATAGTGGACATAACAATTCATTTCAGCACATAGATTTACTAACTGACCCTGGATAACTACCAACGCCTGGCTTAGCAATGAATCCAGTTGTTTCATGTCGTTGAGAGGGTTCGGATATAGCGAAGACCCTATGAGTTCAAAGACCCTAGTTATCAACAAGGCACTGTACAGGCTGATGGTTGTCCTGTAATGATGTGAGAAATGCTAATATAGCTTGGGTCCGTTGGTCTGCCTCACTGAATGGTGACCGCTACTTTACACCCATTAATGGAACTCAACATAGATTCGTTATTCCAACAGGATACTGTATTGTATCCGAAGTACCCAAGTTACCCAGAATTGGGCAACTTGGATAATTCGGCCTTCTGAAAACATTCGACAGATGGAGTAGACACATCGTTCGACCAACATCACCCCAATCAAGCATTTCTTGGAACGTGATCGAGAGATCTATTCACACGTAATACCCTGAACTTACTAACATCAGAGACAATATCAAACGACTTACTCCTTGTTAAGTGGCCTATATTCATAACCTTGTGCCAGACTATGCTCAGTAAATCGCCATTAGAGAAGATCAGAAAGTCTTTCACACTAGTCACGTGATCTCGTGCTGATAGTTAGCAGCCGGGAAAGAACAAATATCAATGTTCGATTCATCGTGACCTCTATATTCAACGGCCTTGTGCCATAAAATATTTAGGTAAGTAAATAGTATATAAATATTGGAGGGGGATGAGAAAGATTCTGGGTGGATCTGTGTAATGTGACTCTTTTTTACTCTACCATGAATGTCACTGAATAGTTCTGCGCAGATCATGTGACCTTTCGCGCAAACAAGCTCAACAAATACACCTGCTAATAACCGAACAGACAAGCGTGTAAATATATGCATGTATTCTTATTACAAATTCCGAGCTAACAGATGTGTAGATTATTTCTTTGTCTAAAAATAGAAAGACAAAAAGCTCAAGGAATTATCATTATTAACTTGTTATTTGAATCAACATTTTTACACTCACAATGTTTAGACCATATTTTATCTCCGGAATTTCACGGCATACGACGACATCACTTTGAAACATCAGTTTCACCGAAGTTAACCAACGTCGTAACTAGTATCCATATATATATATATATATATATATATATATATACTCAACAGCACATGAGATTTGAACCATCAACACTTGATACATAGAGACTACGTGCCATAGGATCCCCAAACGACCCCCCGCAGGTTGTCCTTCTCCTAGACTAGCTATCAATCAATATCTATATTTACCCATAGCTGGCGGGAGAAGAAGAAGATTCACACTTTTTCCAAGTTATTAGCACGTAAGTGAATGCAATGGGTTCGACTGGAATTCGAACTCGGTTCTCCGATTCCCCAATACAAATCCCTACCCATTACTCCACTAAAATAAATATATATATATATTTATTTTAGTGGAGTAATGGGTAGGAATTTGTAGGGATATATATATATATATATATATATATATATATATATATATATATATATGTACAAAAAAAGAAAGAACAGCGAACATGTCCGTCAGCCGAAGACAATCATCTAGCACCCAAGTCCAAAAAAAAAAAACCGATACGAGTGAGTAAAATAACTGGTCAATACGCTAAATAGAGCAAACCTAATTAAACGTAAATAGCCAGATAAACCTACCAAGGTTTCACCAACACGGATCGTCAGGGAATACTGGCTAAAGAGGTAATGTAAGAGCGGAATATATAGCCTACAAACACAAAACCATGACCACGTGACCAAATCAAAAGAAAGACAAAAAAAAAATATATATATATATATATATATATAGGAAGAGAGAGAGAGATGTGGACACTCCCCTCGCTCTATGAGTGGCCAGCAGCTCAGTTCTTAGAAAAAAAAAACTACCCGCACATATGATTTGATTTTAGTGGTGAAGGCTTGTGCATTTTCAGGAGCACCAAATGCAAAGAACTAGTGCGCATTGTGTGCCACAATGTCTCCAAACGACCCACCTCACTATCTGAATTCAAAGGTTTCTATCTACTGGACTTGTGACAGTCCAAAGCTAAAGATCCTAGTCTGTCCTAGTCTGTCCTACTATTTAACTTATACTTGGGGAGAGACGACGAGGTGGACAAATCTCTTTCCTTAGGTTACCTGTCTATGTAATTCGACTGGAATTCGACCTCGATTCTCCGATATCTCATTCCGAGACGCTATCCATTACACAAGCACATCCATAAATATATATATATATGTTTTTAATACTGTTTATCATAAACAGAATATTTACTTAAATATTTGCATATATATATATATATATATATATATATATATATATATATATAATAAAAAAGGCACAAACACTAATATTCTATAGTTATAATTTATTACATTGTAATCATAATTACGATCCAATTCTTCTGACCTACAAATTCAAAAAGAAATCGGAAAATATAACTCCGGGTATAAAAAAATAAAATTTTAGTGAGAGAGTATGTGTGGGAGTGGGAAACAAGTGTGAGGGGGAAATGTATGAAAGCTCTAGAGAGAGGGGTAACAGAAGAAAGAAGAACAGCAAGGCCTAAAGGTGAAGATGGGGATTAAAATTTAACAGAGAGAAGTTTTAAAGAGAGGAGTTAAATAATGGTTTATATATCACCTGATATATATATATATATATATATATATATATATATATATATATATATATATATATATATATATATATATATATATATATATATATATATATATATATATATATATATATATTATTTTATGGACTTAAGACAACAATGGCTTCAGAGCAAATTTTCCAAAAATAAATGGAGTTCAATTTATTCGGGCACAAGAAAAAAAAAAAAAAAAAAAGGAAGAAAGAGAAAAAGGAAAAAGTTTTAATATTAAAAGGGGAAAAAAAGATGGAGTAAGACAGAGATTTCAATACAAGGATTTTTCGGGGGAAAAGAATGAGAGATAGACATGAGGAGGAGAAAGGGAATGAGAGTGAGAGAGGGAAAGAAAGGCGTTGAGCCAGTCGATATGGTGACTTAGAATATCTTTTCTTTTCCCCGGACTAGACAAGCTAAAAATAGGGTGGGGGGGAGGAAGTGATCAGATTCAAAATAGATACATTGAAATTGTCTAGTCTTTAAGCAGTGAATCCATCATCATCGCATTATAACCGTCGCAATTACAAGTCTTTGCATTTTTAAGTATCAAAATCTGATATCTTTTTCAGTGGATCATTTTTCTTAGTTTCATCATATATTTCTCTGACACAGACAATTTTCCAAAATTTTTAAACTTTTTCGATGAAATTCACTGTTTCTGCAGAATCATCCTCATTTAGTAATGTATGTGTTTTAATGGCAGCTACAGTTTGATCACAAAAAAAACTTTCAATGAGAAACATTTTGTCGCTCAATAGGTCTTTTGTTAAACTGCTGCATCAGTCAGTTGTAACAGCTTAACAAATTGAGTTTTTTCATACTCAAAAATACTTTTTACAATTTCCCATTTTGCTGTCATCTTTTTACCTTCAGAATAAAACAGAAGTTCAAAAGTAGGTTAAGTAATATTTTTAAAAAGGTGAACTTAATGAAAAAGTAAGTACAAGTCATTTTTAGTTATCCAAGTCTTATTAAAAAACGATGTGAATTTTTTAGCAAAAAAGATTGATGATTCTTGTCATTGTCACATACAATTGCAATTACTTGATCATTTGGTTACATCAACATTATATTAAAAAATTCATATAAAATGTTGCCTCTAAGTTTAAAATTTAAGTAAAAAATTTTTGTCC
The DNA here is from genome assembly GCA_963932145.1 of Acanthosepion lycidas. NCBI lineage: Eukaryota > Metazoa > Mollusca > Cephalopoda > Sepiida > Sepiidae > Acanthosepion > Acanthosepion lycidas. The sequence goes on from OZ010597.1 coordinate 26,723,894, forward strand.
ACCATATAAACATTTTACCATGATGCCTAATACTGTTTTTGTTAATCCCTCAACATTTTCAGCCGCATCAAATAAATTTCCTCCATGATATTGTAGAGCAACCATAGCATTCACTTTATCAACTAAAAAATACACTTTTTTTTCTGATTTTCAGAGATTTCGCTAAAATATCACCAAGAAAATTAAAGTCATCTAAATATTGAAACTTCTGATATCAAAACTGGTAGTGTTCTCACACTGGATAATTTAAAATCATCCTGAAATCTGTTATATAATAACCAAAGTAACAAAATATTCAAATGCTATAATAAAAATATCAGCATCATAATGTTTTGTCCCAATCCTTTGCGGTGACATAACATTAATACACCCTTTATGTTTTTTTCTTAGTAATTTAAAAATGATAAGTTACTAAGATAATGAATTGCTTCACCGATTTGTGACCACTGCTGAAACATTGATATTTGACAAGAAAAAATTGTTGTATATATGGTAACGAACAAATCTCAAGTTCTCAAAAATTTTAATTAAAAACATTGGAATACTTCCAGTGTTAAAAAATCAACATATTGGCTGAACAGCTGATTGTTTGATTTATATCATGTAACTGCTGAGACAAAATCCTGTTGATAAATATTCCGATTAATGTAATGGAATAACCAGTCACCATCATGAATGATTACTCTATAGGTAGTAAGTACCTATAAAGTCAACTGTCTACGAGAGACTTGGGGAAGAGTGAGAGAGAGACGACACAAGCACGTCCGACCTTCCAATTAGTGGTACTCACTACTAGATTGACCTGTTGTGTATAACTGTACCGTATTTCATATTGTACTGGTTGTGTACAATAAACCTTTCTTCTATTATCCACCTGGTGTTAAGTGTTTATTCCCTTAGCACGGAATATAACACTGATACAATTTTTCAAAAGTGAGGATTTCTCCTTTTCTAGAAACTGTGGCAACTCATCATTTTGCACAGAAGTAGAATTTTATTTGTTGGTTTTTGTTGAGGACGAGGTACTACACTTATGACAAATGGTTAAATATTGATGGTGGATTTCTAGTTCGCCCCCTTTTCTTGTAATAACCACTGCTTTATAATCAGATGAAAAATGACTTTCACAAAAACAGTGGTGTTGTCTCGACGTATTGTCTTTAACCATCTTTCTCGCTCGTTTTGATCATGGGGAAGACAAAATACACAAACCTTATTTTGTTAATCAGACAACCTGACAAACCACGACAACCTGTTACAAACCACTTTTTGAACATCTTCAAAAAGATTTTGGGGTACTGATATTAAAAAATATTTTGTAAAACTTACATGGTACTTCTAAAAAGTGTATGAACATTAAGGCCAGGAGGGTTTGGGATCTAGAATTAATAATTAAAATTTGCATGAATGTGTGAATTTACCATTTTATGGCACGTTCCGTTGTCTTTAAGGAATTACGTAGTTCTCAAGGATTTCCAAATTATTCCACTGACTTGGCTCCGTTTTATGTTGAAGTTACGTAGCAAACTGAACCATAATTCATAAAATTTTTTGGATAATCGCATTTTATGGGTGGGGGGATGCGAATCGATTACATCCTCTCCCATAAAATACGATTATCTAAACAAAATTAACCAGTTTAATATTTTTACAGTATATTTTTAAAAAATATTAAACTGGTTAATTTTGTTTTATTAGTTTGGTGCAAAAATAATGTCGTTTTCTAACATATGTTACTATGTGAGAAAACGATATTATTTTTGCACCAACCTAATACATTTTTAACAACACTAGTAAAATTCAACACAATTTTCTCTAAAATACCCGTAAATATTTTTTTTTAAATCAATATGTTTCTTATGAAGAATAATATAGAAAAATATTAAATTGAATTTTTATTCATTTTTTTTTTTTCAAATGCGAAAATTTCTGTATAGTAATTTTGGAAAATTAGCAATTCAAAAAGTTGCATTCATTTTCTGTTTTCTTACAATAACGGTATCAACATACTTCAGGTGTTATGAAGAAAACACAAATTATTCCTTAAAAAATAATTTTATAATCAAGATATTCGTTACTATGAAGAATAATAACAAAAATAAAATAATTAAATTAACTTTCTCTGACAAAATTCTTAATAATAACTTTTTTGTGAATTTTTCTGTTTAAAATAATTGCAAAAATGTAAAAAAAAAAAAAAATAAAAAGTGACGATATTAACAAGACAATGGATAATTCCTTCTCTTTTACATTTTTGTGGTATATTTTTAAGAATATTTGCAAAATATTCATAAAATTATTGAATTTAATTTTTTTATATTAACTATGTGATAAACTATTTAATAAGTGTCATTTTAAATAAATTTCACAGTGAAAAACGTTTCATTTTTAATAATGTCTTTCATTTATTTATGAAGGACAGAAAAATTTCAAATTTTTTTTAAAACATATTCGTTTGTTCTGTTAAAGAAAAACATAAATTATTCATAAAAATTTAATTTTATACTTTAATATATTTATTGTTAAAGAAAAATAGCATAGGGAAAATATTACCTTTAAATTAACTTTACGAATTCTTAATGACACTTGTGAATTTCGCACTGAAAAAGATTGTTTAAACATAAAATATGCAAGTTCAAATAAAATAAATATTATACTTACTTCAATATCTTAAATAGTATACTATAAAGTTAATCCAAAGATAAAAGGTAAAAAAATTTCTTAATCCATCCAATTCCAGCAACGAAATTTCACGTGTTCGTGTTAACTGTTGGCCCCAAGTCACTCACTGCTCTAAACACGGTGTAAAGGCCTGATATAAAGATAGCTTTGATCTGGTTGGATTGGAAATGGCATTGTGGATTATGATCTAATTCCCAATTGGAGCCGTTTAGAGCAGCAAATCATGACAAGCGTCTGGAATTGGTCAGTTAGAAGGTTTTCGACTTTCATCAGAACAATTCTAAAATCTCTAAAAACCACTTACACCAGTTCATCTGCCTGAAAGATGTTAAATTCTGGGAGGATGGAATCCTGAAACTGCCTGGAAGATGGCGGAAGGTTTTGAAACAAAATGGCACATATGGGATTGAATAGTTCAATATAGGAATATATAATGGTCTTTGAAATTCACTTACTTTTGTTCCTACCTTTCTGTTCCAATATATTCTGCCTATGAAATGATATGAACAATGTTTTATTTATTCCATGTGAAACACACTCTAAAGAAGAAGAAAACAACATATATGCCATGTTGGTCGTTAGCAAAATGCGGTTTGTGGAGGAAGTGTTATTTGAGTATTAAGTCAGGCACTTTTTGTACTATATGATAAGGTTTACGCGGTACTACTGATAGTAGTACTTACATATCTACGGATTATAATTTGCATTGCCTTTTCATCGTTTGTGTAATTGGAGTAGAACAACTTATGATAAAAAGTTAATAACATATTCGCTGCGATTTAACTCAGAATTTTACGAATTGTCTGTAAAAATATTTAAATTTATCCATCAACGATGTGATTAAGAAGGCCATTATTAGTAAGTGTTTGTTTAATATTCGATAATTGTTAATAGAAAAACACTTCAGAGGAGGAGGTTAATTTGGCATAGTTATGTCTGGTATCGGTAAGGGCATTGACTTTGGTATTTAAGGAGATAGGTGTTAGTACCAAATTGATGTGGGTATGCTGAAGTAAGAAAGGTCTGATCATTGAAATTAAAAAGAACATCGAGAAAAGGTGTATCCTTGATTTATTTACAATTCATATGCAAAACTGTATCCGGAATTATTTTTAAAGATCTGCCGTGTATATATATATTTAAAGAGAGAGAGCGAGAGATTATGAAAGAGATAGATAAATATATTATGAAAGAGAAAGGTAGACAGATATATTATGAGAGAGAGGTAGATACATTATGAAAGCGATAGATATATCAATATATTATGAAAGAGAGAGGTAGAGAGATATATTGTGAGAGAGTGGTAGATAGATTATGAGAGAGAGATAGAAATTTTCCAAGCGAAGCTTAGATGTGGCACAAGGGCGAAAGTATGGGGCATCCAGTGAGGATCGCACTCACTTTTCAGTAGTAACTGATCTAGCAAGACAAGCTTGCTAACCATTACACCACGCCGAGGTGCCCGTGAAAGAGATAGATATAACAATATATTATGAAAGAGAGAGGTAGATTAATTTAGATTAATCAGGAGAGGAGATTAATTTAGCATAGTTAATATATTTTTATGTTTGCTTTCTTGTATCGTTGAGGGCATTGACTTTGGTATTTAAGGAGATAGGCGTTAGTACCAGATGGATGTGGGTATATTGAAGTAAGAAAGGTATCATCACTGAAATAAATAAAAAAAGAACAAAGAGAAAAAGAGTTTCGATTTATTCATGCCGAGTTCATATGCAAAGCTGAGTCCTGAATTACGCTTAACGATTTGCTGTATTTTTACAACGTCACTAACGCACAATGGATTTACTGAGCGTGAGAGAATATGAGAAAAAGGCACTACTAAGGAGAGAGGCAATAAAAGAACATGAATTAAGAAAACAGAAGATAACCGCAAGAGAGTTCCACAAGCGAGAAGTGCGAGGGAAGAAACTGTTAGTATAGAACTTACGTTTAACTCTAGTCATTTCAATTGTAAAATGATGAGACCTTGCCGCCAATCAAGTACTGCGCTTAAATTCATAAAGTCTAGGTACCAAAGCTCATCAGAACAATTACGATGAAAGTATTTATAGAAAAGCACAGGGAAGCTACGTCATGGAGGAGGGATAGTAACTGAAGCCGAGATGCCAGGTTAGTACCAACAACATTGCAGATTTTTCTTTGTATTTTATCAATGATGTGCTTACGGCCATAACTGAAATTGTTTACCAAGCTCTTCATAATAACGGAGAAGCTCGTGCCGTGGCTCTAGATATCTCCAAAGCGTTTGATAGCGTTTGGCATGACGGCCTTCTTCGCAAGCTTCAGGGTTATGAAATTTCAGGTCGATTGTTTGAATTAATACAGTCATTCTTGTCAAACAGTGTATTGAAGGTCATTCTCAACGGATTCTCCTCCATCTCCTATCCCACGAACGCAGGTGTTCTTCAAGGCTCCATCCTAGGCCTCACTTTATTCCTTATCATCAACGATCTTCCTGGTGTCATAAGTTCCCAAGTAGGCATCTATGCGGACGACACTACTATTTACTCCTGCCTCAAAAACAAATCTAGTGTCACTGACAAAACTAACCTGTCCGTTTGTCTAAAAAAGGACCTCCCATCGGTTGTGGACTGGGGCAGGAATTGGCTGGTTAACTTTAATGCCTCAAAAACAAAACTGCTCTCTATTACTCACCACAGAGAACCATCTCTTACCCCATTAGAATGTCTGACGCTCAACTCCACGAGAGCACATCTTTGAGACTGCTCGGTCTCACATTGACTTCTGACCTGAGATGGAACAAATACATTGAGTCAATAGCTTCGTCCACCGCAAGGAAAGTTGGCTCCCTGTGTGAAAATTTTTCTCGCCGGAGTCGATCCTTCAAATCTGCAAATCAACCATTCGCCCTTGCATAGAGTATTGCTTCCATATATGCTCTAAAGTCCCTTCTGTTTGTCTCAAGGTCCTTGATAAAATCCAAAGACGGATATGCAATGTAATGCCTGATCTGGCATCTCGTCTGCGGTCGCTCTCTCACAGACGTCCCGTCGCCTACCTCTGTCTTTTTTACAAATGCTTTCACGGTAACTGCTCCGATGAGCTGCTTTCGCTGGTTCCCAGACTTCATGAATTTAAGCGTTCAACTAGGCTGGCATCTCGCTCTCACCCTTTCACTGTCGAAACTGTTAAATGTAGCCGTCTCTTCTACTCCAATAGCTTCATGTCTCGGACCTCTTGCCTGTGAAACTCCCTCCTCTCTTCCTGTTTCTGTGATACCTATAATCTCCAACTATTCAAATGTAATGTCAATCGACGTCTCCAGATGCCTTGATCTATCCCCTATCCTTCTCTTCATCCTTTCCTCTATCACTCCTCTTTGGTCTCGCTCCAACTCTCTGTAACCCCTTGCGTGCTAGTGGCTTCCCGCCTTGCTTGGGGTTGAATGCTTTAAAAAAATCACCGAAACTCGCACAGTGGAGAGGCTAGATCATTTTGATCCACCCTCCCTACTGTGCGATATGATATGAAATAAAACCAGTTTAAAAACTCACAAAGTATTTGCACGACTTTCGTCGCTTTTTGACTTTTCATCCTGATTGCAAATATGTTGTGAATAATTTCTGCCATTGGAAGTAAATTGGTCAATATATAAATTATAAGGAAACAGTGTTTGTGGAAAAGTCTGGGAAGACGAAAGTTTTGATAAAGACTTTCGTCTGCCCAAATCGGTAAATGTCAATTGCACTTGTTAAAAAACAAAAGCAGGAATATCAACTCAAACGCGTGTATGCTTCTAAAATATGTGGGAGTCGATCGTAGTTGGGATGATCCAGACAATATGAACGATCATTTCCTTAGCTGCATAGTACGTGTTCGCCACTCAGGGAAAGGATGGATTCACACCTTTCACTTAGCTGTAACAATGTTATTTTTTTATTTTTATTTTATTTTTTTGTATTACATTAGATTTGATGATGAAATATCATTTTGTTATTACATTAGCCATTATTAAGACATGATTTATGGTAAGAAAGTGTTTATCATTGCCAAATCAGCAGCCATTGTAACAGTATTTGTGTATTAAATTAGGCTTAAAATATGGGCATAAATCTCTCTTTTCACCAACACGAAGGGCCAAGATTCTGGTTTTACGCGATTAAGTTTATTTTGAACATGGAATTAATTTAAAAGTACATTCAGAGACAAGTGAACGTCCGAGAAAAACCTGTACTGGAGATGACAATTTGATAAAGCACATTTTTGAACAATCCCCAAGTTCTTATAAGAAGATAGGTGTTGCTCTGCTTCAAAATAGTATAGATATCGGTTCTCTGACAGTGTCCCCTCGTCTGAGATTCGAGTTTGGCGTGAAATCAAACCGGCTTGTAAAGCATTGCTCATTGCAGCTATGAAATCCAATCTTGCATTTACTAAGCAACATGAAACTTGACCAGCTGAAGACTGGAGCAAAATGATGTTTTCAGATGAATTTACTCGTTATCGCAACAAAAAAAAAACATTAGAAGATACAATAGTCAAAGATTTGATGAAATGGATACAATTCAGGCCAGGAAGCACCAACCAATCCAGATGATTTGGTCTCCATGTCCAAATCTAGAACAGGTGAACTCTTGCCATCAGGATCAACGTTGAATGGGAAACTACCGTAGGAGAAATTGAAACAATGCGTAATACTTCGCCTATCAACCAGTTCATAATCCTCCCTGGTCTTTTGAACAGGGGTAGAAGTTTATCCTTTGTTTCTTTTTTAGGATTGGGTTTCAGATTCCTTCTTGAGTTTTCTTCATTATCTTTTACTCCAAGCAAACCCCTTGCGTCTTTGTAGCATTATCAACTAGCTTGGGGTAAATTGATTTTTAAAAAAATACACATGATGGTGCTTCATACCGCCGGTCAAATGTTGTTCAGAATTCTTTGAATAAGATCAATGTGACAACATTGGACTGACCAGGGAACAACCCAGATCAACAATTTAAAATTTATAGGAATTTGTGAAAGATGAGTTTGCAGAAAACTTCAAGTAACGAAGCACTGAGAGAGGCTATTAAAGATGTCTGGATATAAGATATCTCGTTTGTCTACCGGAACAACTTTATTCCTAGCATTCCCCACCACACCCATTCAGTAATCAAAAGCAAAAGATGGCATACAAAATGCTGACCGTTGAACTATTTTGCTTGAAATGAATAGAGAACGTCATGTACAAACATATAACAAATATGCGAGTCAGCCTCTCTTAAATTACTTGTTATTGTGTTGTTTTTAACTTAAAGATAAGTTTTGTTAATATATATATATATATATATATATATATATATATATATATATATATATAGCTGGCCATTCGTATTCGAGGATACCCTTCGACTAGGGAAGCTAGCCAATCCCTATTGCAGACGCTCACTCAACACCCACAGAGCCTACACATCTGGATTGGTTGGGGCTTCCTGGCCCGAATTGTATGCATTTCATCAAATTTCTCACTAATGTGGTTTATACTGCAACTATGCTGAGCAGACCTTAGTTACAGTTTCTGGAAGAGAGCGTGTTATCTTGCGTGATCAACAATTTGAACAAGGCCAACACGCTTAAGCACTCGGCAACGATAACTTGTGGCTTCGCGCTAGCACAGCTGTCAATGGCTCACAAGAGTTTCGTTTACCCAATTTCACTCACAAAGCTTGGGTCAACCCGTGGCATGGTTTTCAGGCACTTTCCAAAGGTGCCGCACGCTGGGGTCGACCTCGATCCAGTCCGATAACATCAGGAAGTCTAAATACATAGAAAGAGAGAGAGAGAGGTAACTAGAAATAGAGATAAATAGATAGATATAGAGAGAGAGAGAATTAATACAAATATAATGTTTGTCATTTGGCTGATTGTCGTTATCTTCAGTTTCCTGTCTCCAGAGTTTCGTAGACGGACCCGCCAGCAATCACTCTGTCCACTCGTCTGGGGTATCAGTAATTGACTCGTTTTTTTTTTCCTTTTATATATGGAGTTTTCATTGACGCATGGTTGATTTTTCCCTTGTTCCACATTAACACTGTGTTTCCCTAAAATTTAATTTTACAATTAAGTCCATTGAAGAAATCGGGGTAGAGATAGATAAACTGAACATTTAATTTTATTTATTACTAATACATATATATATATATATATATATATATATATATATATATATATATATATATATATATATATATATATATATATATATATATATATATGAAGGAATATAGTTTTAAGGTGCTCTATATTTATGGGATAAAGTCCTCAATATCAGAGATAGAGCGTATGTAAATATAAATATAAAAGTGAACATTCAAGTCAACACTCAGAGGCGACCGGCTGTTTCATGCTTGGCGCAATCGTCAGGCGGCCTAACGATTTCACCTAGCATGAACCAGCCTGTCGCCTCTGAGTGTTGACTTGAATGTTAACTTTTATATATATATAAATATATATGTGTGTGTGTGTGTGTAAAACAAAGATTGTGTTTCGTCAAAAAATTGTTGACTCGTATAATACGGGAAGATAGCGTATTTAAGGCAAGTATTTTTTTGTGATTATAGTGCTCGATACCAAGTTATTAATAATAAATTTAAAAAATCTCCTGAAGAGTGGAAGCAATTCCGCGATACTCAGAGTAGAGACAGCCATAAAATAAATGAACAAATTTTATTTATTATTATATTTATTTATTTATTATTATTTATTCATATTATATCTATAATATTACGTAATTGTGTTACATTTTCTCATATATATATATATATATATATATATATCCACTGAAGTCAACAAATCTGAGGGTTGACTTCAATGTCCACTTTTATATGTACATACACTCTGTCCCTGATATTGAGCACTTTTACCCGTAAATATAGCATACCTTAAAATTATATTTTATCACATGTATATACCCTATATATATATATATATATATATATATATATATAGGGTATCTATAAAGTCTCTATACAAATATGTTACTAAGGTAATTGATGTGGCATCACAACTAGATGATCTTCAACCATCCATCATTTTCCAACAAGATGGTGCATCACCACATTAGGGGACTGCACGTTCGTGGGTTCCTAAATCAAACATTTCCAGACCGGTGCGGTGAATTGGAAGTGATGGCCTGAATCACTGACAACCTCTTTTGCCAGATATTACTCATGTCGACTTCTACGGTTTTTTTTTTTTTTTTTTTTTTTTTAAGCATTTCACCCCAAGCAAGGCGGGAAGCCACTAGGACGCAAGGGGTTACAGAAAATGTAGAGCAAGATCAGATAGGAGTGATAGAAGAACGGATGAGGGTAGTGGATAGATCAAGGCAACTGGAGATGTCGATTGACATTACACTTGAATAGCTGGAGATTATAGCTCACAGGGAAACAGGAATAGGGAAGGGAGTTCCACAGGCGAGAGGTGCGAGACATGAAGCTGTTAGAGTAGAAGAGACGGCTACATTTAAGAGTTTCGACAGTGAAGGGGTAAGAGCGGGATGCCAGCCTCGTAAGGCGCTGGAACTCATGACGTCTGGGAACCAGCGAATGCAGCTCCTCGGAGCAATTTCCATAAAAGTATTTGTAGAACAGACAGAGGGAGGCGACGTCACGTCTGTGAGAAAGTGACTGTAGACGAGACGCCAGGGCAGGGCTAACTACATTGCATATCCGCCTCTGGAGCCTATCAAGAACCCCGAGGCAAACAGAAGGGGCACCAGACCATATATGGAAGCAATACTCCATGCAAGGGCGAATTGTTGATTTGTAGATCTGGAGGATCGAATACGGGGAGAAAAACTTCCTGGCGCGGCTCAGGGAGCCAACTTTCATTGAGGTGGACGAGGCAATTGACTCAATGTATTTATTCCATCTCAGGTCAGCAGTCAGCGTGAGACCGAGAAGCCGCAGAGAGTTGCTCTCGAGAAGTTGAGCGTCAGACATTCTAATGGGGTGAGATATGGTTCTCTGTGGTGATTAATAGAGAGCAGTTTTGTCTTAGAAGCGTTGAAGTTGACCAGCCAATTCATGCCCCAGTTCACAATCGATTGGAGGTCCTTTTCGAGACGCACGACCAGGCGAGTTTTGTCAGTGAGACTAGATTTGTTTTTGAGGCAGGAATAAATTGTGGTGTCATCCGAGTAGATGCCAACTTGGGAAGTTATTGAGTCAGGAAGGTCATTTATGTAGATAAGGAATAGAGTGGGGCCTAGGATGAAGCCTTGAGGAACACCTGCGTTCGTGGGATAGGAACTGGAGGGGAATCCATTGAGAACGACCTTCAATTTACGGTTTGACAGGAATGATCGTATTAGGTTATATAATCGACCCGTAATGCCATAACCGTGGAGCTTGCGAAGAAGGCCGGCATGCCAAACCCTATCAAATGCTTTGGAGATGTCTAGTGCCACGGCTCGGGCTTCCCCGTTATTTTGAAGAGCCCGGTAGACTGTTTCAGTGATGGCCGTAAGCACATCGGCTGTAGATCGGGCAAAGCGGAAACCATATTGCTTGTCTGAGAGCAGATTATGGGATGTGAGGTGGTTAACCACCCCGGTATTGATTAAGGCTTCGAAGACTTTGCCGAAGAGGGGAAGGGGACTGATAGAACGGTAGTTGGAAGGGTCAGAGGGGTCGCCGGAGTTCTTGAAGACAGGAACGATCGAAGAGGACTTCCAGCAGTCAGGAAAACAAGATTCCTTGAGGCAGTAGTTGTATTGTTTAGAAAGGGCGGGCGCCAGTTCAGGCGCGCATTTCTTCAAGACAATGGCTGGTATTCCGTCTCCACCACTAGCCTTGTTGGGGTCTAAATTGGAGATAACGCCCAGTACCAAAGATGGGGTTATGTTTAACCCACTCAATATGGCCTCAGTTCTAAGAGGGAAGTCGGGTATGGGTACACCGGAAGAGTCGAGCGTCGGGTTGAATGAAAATTTCCGAGCAAAGCATTCAACCTTGTCGGTAGAGGAGGTCAGGACTTCGAACTGGTTGAATAAAGGAGGTATAGAGGGTTTGCAATTGTTCAATACGCTCTTGCAGAGTCGCCAATAATCTTTGGAGCCAAATTTGCGAGATGCAATACGTTCCTTCATCCGAGCCGCAAATAGTCACTTAGCATCGTTGAGGACACGCTTACATTCGTTACGGGGGGAGCAAGCAGCCGAGAACCAGTGCGAGGAGCGCGACTTGACCCTATATTTCCTTGATGGGATGAAAGCGTCGATTCCAGCTTTAACCCAGGAAGAGACTTCAGAAGCACATTCTTGGACGGGGAGCTTAAAGACTCCATCCGCGGAGGAAATCACGGAACGCGTCCCAGTCAGATAGTAAAATGAAGTTCTAGTGGTAGGAGGTTCTTTATAGGAGGTGGAGTTGAAGGAGATGCTAACTGATACTACTGCATGGTCAGAGTTACCAAGAGGGCAGAGTTGCGAGGCGCTGTAGGATTCGGGGATGGAGGTAAAGCACAAGTCGAGAAGAGAGGTTTTACCTTCCCGGTTGAAGGCAAAACGAGTGGGGAAGTTAACTATCTGTGTGAGGGAATGGGAGATTGAAAAATTGAGCGTTTGAATGCCTGCGTGGTCAGTAGTAGCATTCTTAAGCCACAAGGTGTGATGGGCCTTAAAGTCACCAAACACAAAAATGTGAGCAAACGGGTGGAGGGAGAGAGCCTTGTCTATGCTGTCAGAAATGCTATCGAGTATCTCACAGTCATGAGAGGATGGAGAGCGGTAAAGGAAGAAAAGATAGCTTACCGCATTGAGGAGAGAGAGTCGGGAGACACATGTAGGACTGGTCTGGCGATTCAAGAGAGGACTCTCTGGCCAGAGGGAGATGTTCCTTGATGTAGACACCAAGACCGTGCATGTGGGTTGGAGAGTCTTTTCTGAGGAGAGGAAGATAGCCGGGGATCGAGAGATCAGAAGAGGGGATAGACGAGACAAGGTTTGTCTCACAGAGAGCCAGTATATCCGGGCCGTTTGGAGTGAGGAAAGATTACAGACTGCAGAAGTTTGTCCTAATTCCCCGGATGTTGAAGAATGAAATGTTGAGGGGTTTAGATGGTTTTTGAGAGGCTGGTTTAGGGTTAATCTTTCGGTTTTTGTAACTCATGTTGAATTTTGTTTGTAAGATGAGAAGGCCCGAAGTAAAAGAAACAGACAGTTTCGACCGTGACGCGGGCAAAGAGGAGTTGGCAAAATCTGCATCATTATGTGGCCTCAGGGCTGCCCACCGGAGGTGTCTGCAGGGACACCTTTCCATGCGCAACATGGTATTATACAACTGTTGATCAGAGCGGCCGCTCAAGACGCTACGCAAGAGTTAGGGCTCCTAACTACCAGTCGGAAACAGCAACCAGAGAACTGTCAACCGTGTACCCTCAGAATGAAGAGGTGATGCCACAGACTGCAAACATCACGGGAGAAACAGAGCTGCACTAATGCAGAGGCTGGAGAGAGAAAGAGTACCGGGAACCCCTTCCTAGACAAGAAACAAGGTGTAAGCCTCTACTCATGTCCAATAGAAGGGGGAGGAGTGTTGACCGGGCGGTAGAAGAGACTACCTACTCCTATTACAGATAACACAAACAGAGGGAAGGATTGGGTGGGGAGATAACAGGTAAGGAGTCGTGGATCACACTTGGCTATACCCTATCACATTAAGTTTTAACTTAGTATAAGTCCCATTGTCTATTCTAAAAAGAAATTGAAAACAAGGTTACCCGGATTTATCGCATCTAGCCAAAGACATTTAATTTTCCATTTTTCCTGTTTTTCTCTTTTTTTCTTTCGAATCGGGATTTCTTACTAAACTATCAAATAAGGGAGAATCATTGGGACAAAATGTCTTTGAGTGGGGGGGAGAAAAAAACAAAGAAAAATGTAAATGGGTTTCTGCTAGAGCGAAACTATACCCACACGGGCCAGCAAGTGGTGGTCTGTTTTCTTCCTCGTGATGGTAACTGAATGTACGGCTTACCTTATGTCCAAGCGTCGACCTGGGGGGGGGGGGAATCAACGGCCAATCCTAGATATGGAGATATGCTTTCAATAAGATTTAGAACAGGTTATGTTAAAGATATTTTTATCGAACAAAGATACGGAACATCACTGATCTAAAGCAAAATATCATTGATGCCATTGCCACCATTGATGAGGCTATGCTACAACGAACAAGTAATCAAGTAACGTCTTATTGTGCTTCGTGCAACTAATGCTGCCCATAGTGAGATGGGTTAAATTAGTTTTTAAAAAATCCACTATCTACTCCTCATTTTGCAACAATTTCTACATATTTGTCTGTTCCTTTGCTTTTGTAATAATTTTTTAAATTGTAAAGAGACTTTATGGACACCCTATATATATATATATATATATATATATATATATATATATATATATATATATTATATTATATTATATTATATTATATTTTTATTATAATAGATTACAATAAAAACATTTTACATCGCTACACAAAAACTTTCATGTTTCGGAACTATAATTGTTTCTCTTCGGGTGATAGTAGATAACATATGGCAAAAATGATTTATTTGTGAAATTTCAAAACAAAACGTTACCTATTTTTAATTCTGACTTTAGCACCCCCACCTTTTTAACTTTCAAAAGAGATAGCATTTTGTTTTAAAATTTCCCAAATAAATCATTTTTATAATATGCTATCGACCATTGCCCGAGGTGGAACCATTATAGTTGGGAAACATAAAAGTTTTTGTGTAGCGAGGTAAAATCTTTTTACTGTAATCTGTTACAATAAAAATATTATAATAATATTTTGCTCTAATTTGAATTGAGCAATTTCTTTTTAAAAAATAAATGTTAAGAGCTATGGATTCTGACTCTATCTGTTCTTTCTCTTATTCACGATATATATATATATATATATATATATATATATATATATATATATATATTATGTAATAATAATTGTGTCAATCTGTTTATTATTGTTAGTTTAAAAAGCAAAACAAGTATAATTTTATTTATTTCGTTTTCTTTTTCCTTAAAATATTTAAAATTTTTCTTGTGTCTCTAAATTCTTAGCCATATTTCATTTTTGTGTAGTTGACAAAATTATTAGAATTTAGTATTGGCGTGTTGCCACAAGCCTGGAAACTATAGGACAGACTGAACTTAATAGCTTGCTCAGCATTACTCCACAGCTAGATGCCTTAAATACATTTACGAAGTATTAGCATTGTCTGACAATAACTGATTTTTAAGACATTTTTATGTTTATACATTCTTTTTATAGATACAAATATTTAAGTAAATGCTCTGTTGTTTTTTTATAATAAACAGTATTAATAACGTCTACCGACCTGAATGCCCGAGAAATTTTCATAGAAAATATTCGTTCTCCGACAGGAATCGAACCTATATCCTATACGGAACCGCCATTTAGCCTGACGTGCCTTAACCGATCAAGCCACAGAGAATCGTTCGATTGGCAAGGTCGATTTTACTGCTTTTAAACTTCAATCTTCCATGAATCTTCAATTTTACATTCATATCTGCTCAAAGCGTATCCAAATGTAAACAAACGACGTCACACATTATGAAATGGACAAAGTCCGACAATTATTTTTAAGACATTTTTATGTTTATACATTCTTTTTATAGATACAAATATTTAAGTATATGCTCTGTTTTTTTGGGGGGGGGGTTTTAGGTGGGGGGTTATTTCATTTTATTTTTCCGTGGCTCATTCGGTTAAGGCACGTCAGGCTAACTGACGGTTCCGTATAGGATGCAGGTTCGGTTCCTGTCGGAGAACGAATATTTTCTATGAAAATTTCTCGGACATTCAGGTCGGTAAATGTTATTAATACTGTTTATTATAAAAAAACAGAGCATTTACTTAAATATTTAATGAAAAAGCTTACTACAATTCAGCAACTCCCAATATTTAAAAAAGAATTTTGACATTTTTGTGTGTATGAATGTGACAATTTTTCTAAATACGAGCGTCCATACGCGACATTATCAGAAAAGATCAGTAACTATAGTAAATTTAAAATTTATTGATAATTTTCTGACATTTTCTCAACAAGCGTCTTCGTCAGTAAGATTATAAATTCAAAGTACTTAAAACTCAATAAAATATTCAGTTAGTTCAATTATGTGCCAACCGTGATACACGCCCATATGTTTCGATATATGACTGACGAGGCAGATATTTTCCCGCAGTACGTTGCCATTTCTTTCTGCTGTATACCAGTTACTATCCAAGAGTATAGAACCCGGTCTGTCCTTCCATTTGCCCATAGCTGAGGGGAGGATTTATCCCTTTCCCAAGGTTATTACCACGTAAGTGAATGCAATGGATTTGATTGGAATTCGAACTCGGCTCTCCGATTCCCCAATCCGAGTCGCTATCCATAATTCCACTATGCCAAATTATTTTAGATTACTAAAAAATAATTAATACTTAAATAATTATATAAAAAAAGATGTTTATATTGCATTTCAAAGATAGTGGGAGCTCCGGGAGGGAAGGAATTTGCCCTGAAAATTTTCTAGGTTATCCTGAAAATAACTAGCTATTAACCTGAATATTCATTTACTTTGTGAAGGGAGGGAGACTACTGTCTCCCCGACACTCACGCCTCGTACGCCTATGGGACCACTTATTTAATAGATTGGAATAGGATAATTCTCCTTCTCCTTATTTTGCTCTGTCTTAGTATGTATGCATATATATATATATATATATATATATATATATATATATATATATATATATATATGAAGAAATATAGTTTTAAGGTGTGCTATATATATGGGATAAAGTGCTCAATAACAGAGATAGAGCGTATGTAAATATAAATATAAAAGTGAACATTGACGTCAACACTCAGAGGTTAAAGACTGTTTCATGCTAGACGCAATCGAGTGTTGACTTCAATGTTCACTTTTATATATATATATATATATATATATATATATATATATATATATTGAATAAATTACAAACATTATGTCTGCTTATTTTTATTATAATCCTTTCATACTGACGATTATCATAAAGTACTTGTGAAATAAAAGTGATTTTCTTGCCTTATTCAGTTGTAATATACGGAAAAATATTCGGCAATATGAAAGGATTATGATAAAAAATAAGCAGACATAATGTTTGTAATTTATTCAATCAGACATGCCTAAAAGAGAATTTGCTACCTAAATACACACACACACACACACACACACACACACATATATATATAGAGAGAGGGAGAGAGAGACGAGATGATGATGATGATGATGATGATGATGATGATGATGATGATGATGATGATGATGATGATGATGATGATGATGATGAATAAATAGTTATAAAAAATATATGTTAATGATGCCACACCCCAACGCAGGGAAAAAAATGATACATAGTATTTATGACTATATTTATTTTCGTACATACACACATTTGCACAAAATTATGTAAATTCGAAAATGCCTACAACAAACATATTATTATTATTATTATTATTATTATTATTATTATTATTATTATCGTTATGATTATTATTATTTTTATTACTATTATTATCATCATTATTTTCATTATTATTATTATTGATGTAACTCTTCCAATATTTTTCAGCATTTAAGAGAAGAATGCGATTTAGGAAAGGAAAAAGAAAAGAAAAACAATGTTTGACAATGTTAAACAATTTTTCCAAAGAATCTCTATCTTCTTCAAATTATTTTTTTTTTAAATTTCGAGTATAAAAATCTGCCAAAACTTATAAGATTTATTACTTGAAATTTTTTTTAAATATAAATTGAAGGAGAGATACATTCGGAATATTGTTTAACATTGTCAAACACTTTTTTTCTTCCTTTTTCCTTTCTTAAATCGCTTTCTTTTATTATTATTATTGTTGTGGTTATTTCCTTTCATTTCTGGCGTGTACACATTTCTTTCCAGGTCCCGCCTAGAGACCTAAGGTTAGAAATGGCATCATGCCACTTTCCACTGAAAAAAAAAGCCCTTCGTAAAGTGTGGGCTGTACTTGTGAGAACAATTTTTTGTATTTCTTTAAGACATGGGATTCCAGGAATCACTTCAATTAGTTTACTGGAATCTTTTCCAACCGATCCGAGGGCTCCAACTACAACATGGATGGTTGATGTTCCCATGTACCACATTTTTGAGATTTCGATTTCATTATTATTATTATTATTATTATTATTATTATTATTATCTGATATTCAAATCTACAATCAGGTCGGATTAGCACATTGATTGGTTTAGATTTTAATCCGCAGAGTCACATATGTATTATCATGTAGCATCAACTCAACTGATCTCTTTTCTTCCACTCATATAATATTCCATTATACATCTACTATATATTCTAACTTGATAGAAACATAAATAGCAAATTTGAATAAAGCTTTTTGGTAAAACACGAACTGGATTACCGGAATTATATCGATAATACCATCTATTTATTTTGCTGTTTCATCCACTTAATAAACAAGTCTTTTAACTGAGACCAAAAATACATGTCGTTTTTTCTCATCAAGTTCTTGAAAGAGTTTTTCTTAGTGTGAACAGTACACATTTTATTTACTGTTTGATACAATTATTCACAAAGACGTATTTTAGATGAAGGTTTTCCTTAGGATATTCTTCAAAGAATTGTTCTTAGTAAGTCGCAGTACTCCAGAACACATTTTTTTTCTTTTTTTTTTTTTGTATTTCAGATAAAGATGGCTTCTCAGGGACTTATTTAATACGTGTATCATTATTTTTTAATCATTCCTAGTGTTCCTATAACTACTGGAATAATGAATACTTGCAATTTCCATTTTCAGATCCTTATATTTAGATATTTATCAAATTCTTTCACTGATATATTTTATTGGACTATTTCAATAGGATATCAATTACGTTTTTTGAGGATTTTTATGTTATCTGGTTTATTAGGTTATATTATTATTATTATTATCATTATTATTATTATTATTATTTGCTTTGATTTCTGTTGTATATACATTTCCTTCCGGGTCCTAACCAGTGACCTAAGGTCAGAAATGGCATCCTGAAAAATTTTCACTGAACATATCTGTTAAAATAAATTAAAATAAAACAACTTAAAACCAAACATATTTTATATATCTTCGTAGGTGGTGAGCTCTGGTTGCGAGAACATTTGTTGCATTTCTTTAAGGCCTAAACTGCCAGGGATCCCTTCAAGGAGTCTGTCAGATCCATTTTCCAATCCAACACAGGGCCCCAACCACAACTGAAATTACTGATGCCTTGATGTGCCTCATTTTTTTAAATTTCTACTTCAAGATCTTCCTATTTTGATAGTTTTTTGAAGATCTTCAAAGAGACATTAAAATCTGCAGGAACTTCCATGTCAATAAAAAAGCACATTTTTTTTTTCTTGTCTTTGATTACGATGTCTGGGCGATTAGTTTTGATTGTTCTCTCTGTGTGTATTTTAAATTTCCATAAAATTGTTACAGGTCATTTTGTCTCTAACCAGGTCTGGGTGGTGTTCATACCATTATTATTATTATTATTATTATTATTATTATTATTATTATTATTATTGTTGTTGTTGTTGTTGTTTTATTTCTTTTAGCTTCTGGTGTATACTCATTTCTTTCCGGGTGCCGACCAGAGATCTTAGGTCAGAGATGGCGTCATGACGTTTTCCACTGAACAGTTTTGAAAAAAAAATCGCACATATTTTATATAGATAAAGCCCTTCGTAACGGGTGGGTTGTACTTGTGAGTACGATGTTTTGTAATTCATTAAGGTATGGGCTTTCAGGGATTCCTTCAATGAGTCAATTGGAATCTTTTCCAATCAATCCGAGGGCTCCAACTACAAATGGAATTGTTAATGTCCTCATGTGCCACAATTTTGAGATTTCGATTTCAAGGTCCTTGTATTTTGACATTTTTTTTTTCTTGAAGATCTTCAAAGATATATGGAAGTCTGCATGTCAATAAGGAGGCACATTTTGTCTTTGTGGTCACTAATCACGATGTCAGTACGATTAGCTTTGATTCTTCTGTCTTTGTCTACTTTGAAGTCCCATAACATTACTGCAGATCCTATCTCCGTAACCGGGTCTGGGTGGGGTTCATACCAATTTCTTGCAATTTCCTTTCCGTAAGAGTTGCAGATTTTCCAGTGTAGATATTGACCCAATCTGTCGTATTTTATATTCAGTGGGTTATTATTATTATTATTATTATTATTATTATTATTTTTATTATTATTATTATTACTGTTGTTGTTGTTGTTCCTGCGTTCCTGGGTTACTTAGAGCGTACGCTATGTCTTGTCAATACACCATGAATAATGAACTATTCCCTTTTGATCGCGAGGAAAGGCGGAAAAGACATATCAATGTCGTAGTTTGGTTTCAGTGAGAAAGAAAGAAAGAAAGAAAGAAAGAAAAAAAAGGAGAAGGGTGCGATAACACTCTCATATGTTTAACCTCTGATCCAGTGAAATGGAAAAAAATTGTCAATTTTAAATTTGTACCCTCTTACTTCTTTAAATAAAGACCTACATTCATACTTATGTTTGTTCTTCCAATATTTTGTTAAACTTGACAAGCTCAAACATTTAACGAAGCACTACGAGAATTTCCACGAGTATTTTATAGTCGTAGACGTCGCAAGGAGCTTCTTCAATCAAAAACCATCAAAACCGTGAAATTTTCACAGGTACCACTAGTTATTATTATTATTATTATTATTATAAATATATAATTTTAAAATGTCCTTCCAAAACGATTTGAATTTGTTAATATATTAATCTCGCAAAGCTTCTTTAGTCAGTCATACCTGAAGTCTTTCTCGAAAGATCAAGGGATAGCAAATCTTTTACCTTTTGTCAGTATTTTCTTTGGATTTCCAGTTCTTTCAATTCTCTTCTAAGTTCTTCAGGGCTGCTCGAAAATATCACAGAACACATAAACAGACAGTCATCAATAAAGCATATATATATGTATATGTGTGTGTGTGTGTTTGTATGTGTATATGTATGCATGAGAGTATGTATGCATGAGTGTATGTGTATCTATATATATATATATATATATATATATATCTGTGCACACGTATATGTATATATGCGCGAGTAGATATAGATATATTGTGTATGTGTGTATATACGTATGTGTTTTGGGGCTTATAAATAGTAGGTCCTTACTAGATTAAATATTCTTTAATTTTTATGTTTATGTTAAATTTGTAACTTGTTAGTGATATTACTTGCTTTGTCAAATTTTCTTGATTACACATCAATTCTCTTATAAATGCCCTTCGTTTTTAGTTTGCACCCCCCACCTTTTTTTTCCTCTTTCTCATCTTCTGGATTTCAAGTTTAGATCATATCGTTTTTTATTGTGCGTAGTGTCACCACAAATGGATCCACACGTTTCCGGTGTCTGTTTTTTTTAATTTTAATTTTAGGTCAGCGAATCGGTAGCGAATTATGGATCGAAAAATAATTCATATTTATCGGTATCTCACCCTTTTAAACCTTTATCTAACTTTAAATTTTAATCCCCACCTTCACCTTTAGGCCTCCCTGTTCTTCTTTCTTCTGTTACCCCTCTCTCTAGAGCTTTCATACATTTCCCTCTCACACTTGTTTTCCACTCCCACACATACACTCTCACTAAAATTTTGCTTTTTATACCCGGATAGTGATTACGATTCCAATGTAATAAATTATAACCATGGAATATTAGTGTTTTATATATATATATATATAGTTAGGGGATAAAAACAAATGGAGTATAGTGCCACTGTAGCATTTAATTTTAAAAAAAAGGCTCAATAAAGTGTAGAGCTTAATATTATTTATTATATGAAATTCAAACAAAAAAATGTTAAAAATCGCTACACACTAGCATTCATATTTTAGTACTAAAATTGTGCCTCCTCAGGTGATGGTAAATAACTGGTGATTAAAAAATGATTTTAGAAATTCAAAAGCAGACAACAACAAATCAAAATTAAAATAAGGTTTGTGAGTTTACACTGATTAACCAATTAGGTGTCAGACCTACGCTAAATTAAAAAATAACCTGAAAAAAGGCGGGGAATTTTGATCATGGTAACATGTGGTTTGAATCCTAGACAAGGTCATGGGTGGCAGGCAAGAAATTAATACAAATTATAAGTGGGTGGCAACCATGTATCATAATTATGAAACAAATGTAACTTGTTATATTTTATAAGAAGCTAAGGGGAGGGGAGGATGATATATATATATATATATATATATATATATATATATATATATATATATATATATATATATATATATCCAGATGAGATCGAAGAACAAAGTACAATTCCAATGTTCGTATCATTTTATTTAAAAGAGGGCTCAATACGAAGTAGAACAATGTTCTTTATTTTAGGATATTACATCGAAAAACATGTCAAAATCGCTACACAATTGCAGTCGTGGTCCGATGCGTATCAATGCATCTCATCAGGTGATTGTAAATTACTGGCGAATGAGCGATTTATTCAGATTTAGAAACAAAATACAGCGTCTTTTTACGCAAAAATATTTAATTTAATGATGTTTTTTATTTTTAATATGTTTTGGGGTCATATAATCTCGCCTATTTTATTTAGATTCTTTTTCTTTGTCTGTGCTTCTATCATTTTGTTATTAAATAACCTACAATGTGATTAGAAATTAAATTTAAACTTCCCAGATTCTCTCGTTCGTGGGCATGCGCAGTTGCATCAACGTAAGCATAAGCTTAATCCCATGAAATCTTAAAGGACTTTTCACAAGGATATGACACTGAGTTGCTTTTTTTTTTAAATTTCCTACATCTTACACACACAGATTTGATGAAACTTATGATCAATTGTACATGGGATATCACGTCGATTGCAAAAATAGCCCACGGACATAAGTTGACCAGTACCCGGAATCATTATTCTACAGACATCAAAGCTTTTCGACGCTCCCCTTCTTAAAACAGTGTAGGAAATGCTGGGGAAAGTTTCGAATTCCCTGAACTCAGTCTTTTTATTGTTTTCCCGTCAACTAGAAATAGAAACAAGGCAGAAGGGAACATTTACAGCGATTATGTATTTATCTCCCTATCTGCGGAAGTAGAATATGACACCTGGTCGTTTTAATGTGGGGGTGACTATACGCATATATTTGGGCCAAAGAAAAAAATTGTCCATTCCCCATGACTACTGCAAATCTGGAGTTTGTTTCCATCAATAGCCCGCCTTTAGTGCAGTTAGGTAGGTGACAACATCCGTAAAAATAGAACCAGCAACTGACGGTAAAGGGGTACACATACAGCAAAGTTTCCTTGCATAAATTCCGGGGAGCGAAAATTTGATCCTCAGCAGGATTCGGAAATAAGCTACTCATAAATAGAATTGTTAATTATTCATGAATAATTCCATTATTTTTTACGGGTACTATGCTAATATCTTTTTTTATAACGTCATATTTCAAAATGTACATGATTACGACTCGCCGCAGATATTTTTTTTATGCGAATTGACACGCATTTTAGGGAATGATACTGGAGTGGTTTCTCATTGCTTACTCTACTGTTTGGCGTTTTCCTTCTAGCCTGGGTGCAACACGAGAGAGACCGGCCTAACCTGCTAGTTGCTACATAGCTGTACACAGAAGAGGCGGATTGATGTCTTTCTAAAGAGCTTTTGTGCTAAAGGGAAAACAACAGACTAGGCCGGAATTCGAACTCAGCACACCGACTTTCATTCCCGCACAACATCCGGTACACTTATAAAATATTAATAACAATTATAATGTTGATATTAACACTAGTCGAAAAACACGAATCGCCTATTCTGCTTTCATGAGTGAGCCTAAGTAGTAATCCAATGCTTCAAGCACAGATAAATTTCTCGTAAGCTATAA
Organism: Acanthosepion lycidas; assembly: GCA_963932145.1. Classification (NCBI taxonomy): domain Eukaryota; kingdom Metazoa; phylum Mollusca; class Cephalopoda; order Sepiida; family Sepiidae; genus Acanthosepion; species Acanthosepion lycidas. Next base: position 26,747,540 of record OZ010597.1, read on the forward strand.
AAAAACAGAGGCAAATGTCTGTTGATGGTAGCCAGGTTAGGGTTGTGGGGGAAGATGAGATAGAGGGTGGATGCCATTAGGAATAGACTATGTAAGAAGCAGACGAGACTAACGTCCATATTAAGATGAAGCAGCAGGGTTGCGAGAGAAAAAAAAGAAAAAAGGAGAGAAAAATATGGAAGGACATGAGAGTAATAAATATTCCAGCTACAAACTTCTTAAAGTCGAATTCTTGCGAAATATGCCCATTTTATTTATTAAGTTTGTGGCAGCAAGACTGAAAAGTGAGAAAGAAAGAGAGAGCTTGAAAGAGTGATCAAATGAAGAAAATTTAAAAAATAGTATATTGCTAGATGTTTATTATTATTTTATTAGGGGAGTATTTACACTTATTGCCTAAAAAAGAAACAGAAAAAGAAACACTTCATGTGTGTCCTACTGTAAAAAAAAGTTATGAATGAAATCCATACTTTTAATGTATTTGAAAAACAAAATGAATACTTCCATTGTGTCAAGTTACTTATATCTCCTGTCGTTCATCTCGAGGTTCTTGACAAAATCCAAAGAAAGATTTATAATGTAATTAATGCTGACCAGGCATCTCGACTTTAGTCACTTTCCCACCGATGTGGCGTGGCTTCCCTCTGTCTTTTCTACAAGTATTTTCATGGCAACTGCTCTGACGACCTTTTTTTCCTAATGCTCCGACTACATGAATTTACATTGGTATGTATGTCCCACACGTTTACTGTTGAAATAGCTAAATGCTACCACCACTTCTACTCCAGTTCCTTTTCTCACACTTCCCGTCTGTGCAAGCCCCTTCCGTTTGCTTACTTCCCTGATAGCTACAATCTTCAAAAAAGTAAATGTAACGTCAATCGCCATCTTCTATCTTCTTGAATTCTATTCATTTTTTATCCTTTCCTCAGTCCAACCTATACCCAGTCTTTTCTCTCACTTTCACTTCCCGTAACCCTCTGCGTACTAGTGGCAGCATTTCCACCTTCCTTGGGGTGAAATTATTAAAAAAATATTTAAAAAAATAAGCCTTAAAAAATTACATAGCCTGCTGTCGAAGTATATATATACGTTTTCAAAGAAATTGTGAAATGTCGCTGACTGGTGTTGGTGGTATAAATTAACTAGTATTTGTACTTAGTGCTATTTCCAAACCAGAATAGACATATAGTACAGTACAATATGACCTGTTTTTGACGGGGTTTTTTGTTTGTTTTGGGGGTTTTTTGATTGTTTTTTGGTTTTTTGGTTTTTTTATTATGTGTTAGGAGATTCGTTTTAGTTTAATCTGCATTGCAGAATAACTGATCGAAAAGAAAATAGCGTCGACTAAGAGAAATCGTTGTCAGCGTCTTTATGGTTATTTATTTCCAGTAAATTAAAATTTCCTGTGTCCCACCCCAAAAAAACAAAAAACAGATCGGCACAGCCAGACAATAATGTGATAATACTGCAGAGGTGAAAGCGTTATTAAATAATTATAAGCAAATTGATAGTCACCAAGTAAGGACTGTTTAGTTAAGGTCATATAGAGAGTAGATTAATTGTTTAGTCCTATTATTTTTATTTTTATGATTCAAATAAAAGCAAGCACCAGACAATAATACTAATAATAATGATACTTATAATCGTTTATACAATAAAAATTAAAATTGATATAATACTGTTGCTACCAATACTTCTTAAATATCATTCTTTTGATGATTTAGGCAATCATGATACTCCTCGAATTACTTTGTTTATTTACTTTGACTTGACATGTCTTACTAGGAAAGATAGTGTAATGCCTGTTGCTTTCTTCATAGCTCTCTACGGACTGCCACCTACCGTTTGATAGCGCAGTCTGTACTGCCATTTAGCCCATAACTGAGAAAGGTTAGAGATTCTTGATAACATAAAAAACTGCAACGGTATTGGCCCTGACCTGGCATCTCGGTTTCAGTCACTTTCCCACCGCCATAACGTATCTTCCCTGTGACTCTTGTATAAATATCTTCATGGTAATTGTTCTGACGAGCTTCCTCCCCCATTTTGGTTTCTCAACTTTACGAATTTTAGCGCAGTACTCAAATTGGCGGTAAGGTCTCCTCATTTTACAATTAAAATGGCTAGATGTAAACGTAAGTTCTATGTTAACAGTTTCTTCTCTCACACTCTCGCTTTTCGGGCTTCTATCTTTCCATTTAATATTGATCTTCACAAATTTTAATACAATGTCAATTGTTATCTGTTTTATTCTTCTCTCCCCTTAATAATGTTTGATTTTCTCTCATATTCTTTCATACTCAGTAACTCCTTGGGTTTTAGGAGCTTTATTGACTTGATTCGGATGAAATTATTAAAAAAAAAAAGAAAGAAAGTGGAGGTAGAGTCATGCATTTCCCAAGAACATTTGTGCGAATGTGAACGCAATAGACGAGACTAGAATTCGAACTCGGCTGATTTTCCGCGCTGATAACCGTTAAGCCATTCCCACACCAATATTTGTGCTATTTGCTCGCAATACTCCGAACCTAAAAGACCTCAATGAAGATAATGTGTTAAAGTGTAGGTTTAAAAGTTAAGATTTGTTCTTCAATAATGTCGTTGGATTCTCGTTGGCCAATCGTTAAAAGCAACTGACGCGGGTCACCAGATTTCCCTAAGGCAATTTAGGCGATGAATTATTTTCCACTATACAGTCCATTTCCACACAGACACAACGTCACAACCCTATCGCTACTCTATCTCTATTTCCATGGCATTCTCGTGTTCCACCAGTAGAGACATTTACAGGTAACACTCGCCATGGCAGGTATACAGTAGTAAACCATCCTCATTCCCTTTGGATTCCATTAGTAAGAGGGAAGTTCCATTCGGAGAGCTTCTTTCCAAGATCCGTTACTTTATTGAACAGACTCCCGAGAGAATGTTACCACAAATACTGCAATCTTAACCTTTTTTAAATCTAGGATCAACCGTTACCTATCCTAAATATCCTCATAATCTGCACTTACACCCCTTCTCCTACGCCCACACAATAATCTGTTTTAAAACCCTCTACCTTAATTGTTTTTTGGTCTTGTATTGGAAGAACATTTAATAAAATAAATGCAAAAAAGCCAAACCCACCGAGACTTATTTTTGATCAGCACTGTCTACTCATTGCCGTAGACGACGTCTTTAGTAAAAGTTGCCAAAAAAAAAAAGCAAACTTAAAAAAAAGCAAGAGGAAAGTAAAAACTGCAACTGAACCATCTCGTTTCAGATCTTACTCTGCCGATGAATTCTTGAGCGGATATCAAATGGGTGTATCTTATGTATATCCTATGTAATTTTTCACTCGCTTTAAAAATCCACTCACACATTCACTGTTTTCTCTTGAAAGAAACTATTATCCTCCCTTGAGATGTAGAAGGATTTTTTAAAAATATATTTCACTGGATACATAAAGTTTTCTAAAGTTGTTCTGGGGTTTAACTTTTTGCAAATAAGCCAGTAAAATCTTTTTAACACAATTAGAATTTATATTTAAGTTTTCATAAGTTTCAAATACACTCATCCATTCACTTAAGCTCGCTAAATAGGTTATGCATTTCTTTCACTGCCTCTCTTACGTTCAATCTATCATGTGAGTATCAATTTTTCAAAGCCCTCTCTCTTCATTATGTGCCCGAGAGATTTCAACTGTCTCTCTCTGATGTCAAGTATAAATGTCCTTTTTGTTGCCATTGTCTCTAGAACTTCGTCATTGCTCACATATTCGGTTCATAGTATTCTCAGCATCCTCCCGTAGAAAAACACTTCTTCTCCCTCGTCTAAAAATCCACTCCATCACATACTGCCCATTCTTGAAAGAGACCATCAACATCACTTGTGGTAAATAGTGCCTAAATGCTAGTCAAATTTATTATTACTAAAAAGGACACTGTATAAAGGCGTTAGTTAAATCCAGTAACAGGACCCAAAGAGTGTGAGTTCAATACCCGGTTAAGGCAGTGAAGAACTTGGAAAGGGGAATTAAGAGGAGATAACCGATAACTGACATCCATTAGAGATGATACGTGGAACTAGAACACTCTACCCCAGCGAGCGAAATAATAGGGTTCAGTTCGATATTCCAACTACCTGAAGAAGGCCGAAACGTACAAACGTTGTGATAGATATGGCAACAAGGATGAGACCAAACAATGCAAATAGCGTACTAAAAAGATGCGTGAAAATTTCCCGGTTTTCCTATTTAAATTTTCTGATGAACTTTAAATAGTAACTCTCAAGTTAATAATTGAATAAGCTCATGGCGAGTTCTACGACAATAAAATATCTGTAAAAATTCCCCTATCACATCGTTAAATATTTGAGCTTAACAAATTTAACAAAATATTGCGATAACAATCATAAATATGAATGTTGGTCTTTATTTTAAGAAGTAAGGGGATACAAATGAGAAGATTTGAAACTTTTTTCCGTTTCACTGAAACAGCCGATAAACACGTCTATCTTCCTTCCTTCCTTCCTTCCTTTCTTTCTTTCTTTCTTTCTTTCATTCATTCATTTTCTCACTGAAATCAAATAGTGTCTCATCCTCTCTTTCCACGCGATCAAAACGGAATAGTCCATTATTTTTTAGGTATCCGCAGGAGACGAAAACACTTTTATCTTCCTTTATTTTTTTAATCTCTTTCTTGCCAAATCCTCGTCCTACTGACATTTCTCTTACTAATAAAAATAATCCATCAGAAGGTTTAATTAACGTAATTGTATTTTCGGTTTATGACCAGCGAAGACAAGCTTTGTGCCTGAACCCGCGTAAGCGGGGGCTGGGTAAATTTTGACCAATGGATGGAGTGGTAACGCTCGGGTTTCCAGCGTTAAATAATTGACCGTGTTTCGCATTCTAACTCAGTGGAGGTGGGGGTGACAGTTGAATAACTTGCTTTTCGGCCTGTTGGCTGAGATCAAAGTGTAGTATCTGTTCTCATCAACTTAATTTCTCTCTCTCTCCCTTTCTTTCCACTTCTATCTTCCCTTCTTTTTCTCACTGAATCAAGTAATGTTTTTCCCATCGATCAAAACGCAGAATTTATGAGGTATTGACAGTAACGGTCGTGCAGGGAGGGCCAAGTAGAATTATAATAGGATTATTTGATTTAATATCGTCTTCGACTCTTTCAGCCATTTAATGCTGCTTATATATCCTACCAGCAGATTAGACAGTCAACACTTTCCTCAAAACATGAACTGTACTGCTAAGTGCGTATTCCTAATGAAGTATCCTCAAGGCTTCCTGGAAAAGAAGAGTCAAAGATTCCTGGAAATAATCCCGTTTGCATCAACCACAAAAGGAACTACATCTTGGTATATTTCTCTGATTTTTCCAGCCAGGTACCTCTGTATTTTAGCTTGCTCCACAATCACAAAGTTCTAACCCAAAGTATTATAACGTCCATCAGGATCCATTCATGTTACTGTGCACGAGATATCAGGGCGATTGCTCTCCAAGCGCTTGTCAGTCAAATTGGTTCTATCTGACATGAACTTTTCTTTCTTGTTGATTATTATTATTAAGAGAGAAGCACTCCAACAAAATGAGGCTGGAGTAAAAACAAAATATAAAACTCAGTACATCATGATTCCCAGTCTGATAAGGTATACTAGGCACATCCAACACAGCCAACGTTGCACGATATGGTAAAATGTTCTGTTAAAAATAGCGAATAACTTTGCCCTTGTTGGTGAGTCCACATTCGAAATACCTTCAAGTTTTTAAACCCAATCCGCTCAGACTATATATGATTGAGAGTGTTTCCAAGTATCTAGATGTGATTTCTATGTTACATGTTTGATTGAGAGTGTTTCCAAGTATCTAGATGTGATTTCTAGCTCACATATCTGATTGAGAGTGTTTCCAAGTATCTAGATGTGATTTCTAAGTCACCTTAGCTGATTTATTTTTCAACTATCTTAACGCCTGTTCATAATGTATATAGCTGGCCACTCATATTCGAAGATACTCATCTACTAGTCTCTCAGTCTAAAAGTGGATTTCCCTTCCCGTTTCCTTATTAATTCTGATCAACATGCTTTTTTATTTGTCTTGTTTCTTAACTCTTCTCCGAGCTCTTGCCGATCATTGCAAATCTGTCATCTTGGCAATTCGGATCACGGTGTAGTATATGATGATAATTCTTTTGAGTTGTCTATTAGACAGGAACGTCCTATTCCAAGGACATCTTTCTGTTACCAGCGTACTAATTGGGATTTATTTCGAGGCTTTCTTCGAGGCGCCCCTTGGATTGATATTCTTAACCTTCATATAGAGAATTGTGACACAGATGTTTCTTCTTGGGTTACAGTTGGCATCGATGCTTTTCTATCTTCTCGGAAATACCGGGTGAAACCACAATCGCCTTCTTGATTCACACCGGCCTATTTAACTACCACAAACCGCTTTTTCCAGTTCTGCCAGTGTAATACTTCCGATCGCTCCTTTGTGCTTGCTCATAATAATTACAACCGTTCTCAAAGAGGTTAAGTGTTTATTTGCTGATAGAATGAGGCACCATATAGCCTCTAACAAGTTTGGTTCTTGTGACTACTAGCGGCTCTGTAATAGTGCGTAATATAAGAGTAAGCCTTCTATCCTTCCTCTGTTCCCTCAATTTCAGTTGTTAACATCTGATGTTAAAGCAGAATGTTTTGCTCATATATACTCTTCAAATTCTTCACTTGATTCATCTGGAGAATCTTTGCCTGTCTTTCTACTTAGAACTGAGTCCCTGTTGAGTGATATACATATAATTCCATCCATGGTTTCTGTTATCATCTCTGAACTGGATTAACCAAAAGCATGAAGTGGATTGATCATATCGAATCAATTGTGAGGTCTGCTGCTAGGAAAGTTGGTACAGTGTTTAGTGCCAGACAATTTTTCTCGTCAGAATTCATCTATGTATTTATAAATCTATCATTATCGGTTAGATCTATCATTGAATATTACTGCCAGATCTGGTCTGGAGTCCCTACTGTATATCTTGAGATTCTCGACAAAATCCAAAGAAAGGTCTGTAATGTTATCGGTCCTAACCTGGCATCTCTACTTCAATCGCTTCCCATCGCCGTGACATGGTTTCCCTCCGTATTTTTTTTTTTATAAATATTTTCATTAAAATTATTCTAAAGCGCTTTCATCCTTCGCGCCTACTACTAGATTGGCAATTAGGTCTCCTCGGTTTAACTGAATTAGCTGTTCTAATAGTTTCTTTTCTCACGCTACTCGCCTGTGAAACTCTTTTCCTGTTTCTTGCTTTGCTGCCATCTACGATCTTCCAAAATTTGAATGCAACGTTAATTGTCCTCGTCTGTCTTCCCGAACCTGTTCTCTTATTGTCCTTTCTCCTCACTAATCTTCTCATTAACTCCCAGTAATCACTTGCGTCTTAGTGGCTTTATCGCCTTGCTTAGAGGGAAATGATTAAAATATAGTTTCTGATTTTTTTAAATCGATTTCATTCTAAGTAAGGCAATAATTCTACTAAGACATACTGGGTGTGGAAGAATTAGAAAACAGAAACTTTCCCAAGGAGAAAGGACAAAAGAAGGGTAAACAGAGAGATAGTAGATAACGATTGACATTGTAGTTAAATTCTGACAAGTTGGCTGGAAAGCATGGAGCCTGAAGAGAGTTCAACATGCTAGATGTGCGAGAAAAGAATATGTTAGCATACAACTTACGGTTAGATCAAGCCAATTCAGCTGTAAATTGGTGAGACCTCATCGCCAGTCTAAAACTGTGCTTAAATTCGAAGAGTCTCGACACCATAGCGAACAGCTCATCCGAATAATTACCATGAAATTATTTATAGAAAAGACGCTGAGAGGTAATCTTACAGCAGTGGGAAAGTGATTAAATCGGAGATGCCAGATCAGGACCAATAATATTGCTGATGCTTTGGATCTTACCAAGGATCTCCAGATACATAGCGGAAGCACTGAACCATATTTGGCAGCAATATTCTAAGAATAGACGAATGGTAGACTTGCAAATATGCAAAATAGATTCTGGAGAGAAAAATTGTCTAGCACAATAGTATTAACCAACTTAGCAGACCTAACAACGGATTAAATATATTCATTCCACTTCATGTCAGCCGAAAACGTAATCCCAAAAAGGCGCAACGACTCACTCTCTTAGGGTTAGTATCAGCCATGCTGATGGAAGGTAGAAAAGATGATTAATAGTGAGTAGTTTAGTTTTAGAGACGTTAACATTAACAAGCCATCTTTTGCTCCAGTTAGCAACAAAATGAAGGTCGTTTTTGACATCAGTCGCCAATTTAGCTTTATCAGACCGATCAGATTTAGTATCCAGACAGGTGTAAATGTCTATATCATCAACATCAATACTATGTTGAGAGTTGATGCCATTGAAATCGTCGTTAATGAAAATTAAAACAACGGATATTGGATTTGCATTAATAGAAGATACCTGGATACATAAGGTTCACTGAGGAATGTTTAAAAGGTAGCACACTAACTGCTGCCGTACGAGAAAGTCAGAGAAAGATATTTAAATATAAACAGATAGTTTTGCATAGGTACCTCAACGAAAACGCTAAAAAATCAGCATCACATGATGAAAACATGTTCCAAACGTAATGGAAACAAAGTTTTATCGTCAAAATCTTTATGTTATTATTAAGAGGAAACATCAAAGTATCTGATAAAATTAATGAAATTTTTTACTCCTTTTTAGAACATTCGAAATTTTGATTAATAAACTTGTTTGTCTTGCCTCAGCGAATATACTTTTAGCATAGCAAATTTTAACATCTTTTTTTGTGGTGACAGACACATTCATTGTCGGATTTTAATAAAATTTTCAGGACTTATTTTTTAATTATTTTTTAATTTTTTTATTAGAAAACCTTGGTAAAAATATATTTACGTGTGTTTCTCCCTCTTACTTAATTTTATGAAAACTTGAGAAATTCAACGCGATAATTTTTAGTGACTATATGAGTTAAAAGCAGAATACTTTGAAGAATTTAGATCACAGTTTTTTTGGGTTTTTTCTTGCAAAATCGGACCCCATCATACCGAAAATCTGTCCTGAATCGGAAATTAAAAACAATAAATCTAAGATATTAATAAATTAGAGAAGCTTTTAACTGCTTTTATTAATAATATATATTAAAGACAATATTGTCTGAAGAAAAAAAATTGAAAAATTAATTTTTACAAGATTTGTATTCACCTTTTACAATTTAAAAAAAATCTTTTACAATTCAGTTTCAATGCTGTGAGTCTTAGAAAATAATTAGAATTAAATAAATTATATTTACTAATCATATATTGTAAAGCTTATTACAAGCTGACGACACCAAATATTTTTAAAAAGAATTTCGATATTTTTGTGTGTGTTTAAACGTCCTAATTTTTCTAAGTATGCAAGTTTGTACATGACAACATCATTAAAAGGCCACGTGTTCTAAAGATTGTCCCCACCCCTTACGGGAAAAAACCTCATATAAAATTAATTGTCTGCTATCAGTTCTGCGTTACCATACGTAACTTATCAACATGTTAGGCTGTCGATAAATCGATCAAGACTTCAGAAAAACGAAACTCTGTGGTTAAGAAATGCGTGTATAGAACATTTTATGCTATAAATAAGTAATATTTGTTTCAAATCAGATTAATTTAACTTTAAATTTGTAAATTTTCCTTAAATAACGTTTCAGACACATATATATTATTTTTCCAAGATTTTTAAAACCGAGAATTAACTTTTGTTTACAAATTTGTCAAAATGGTCAATATTATCGATTTTATAGAAGGAAATCGATTCAGATCAATATAATATCTTTTTGAAATACGCCACAGGGTATTTTGCTTACTGAAAATAGTAAATATTAAATCATTTAGCTTTTAATTAAAGCTAAAATGAAAACTTTAAGAAAGCCTTTTCATTTTAAAAAAACATTCTAAACCTTATGTATACTGAATTAGTAGAGGTACCTAGTTGCAGTAGTTAATTCTGCTACTTTCAGCTCGCGTTGTATCTTGGCACTCGGCCGGTGAAGATCCTGCTCACTGTGTCAGTCAACAACCGTTTCTAAACTAAGCGAGAGTTTAGACTAGTTTCTTTCTCTTACGGCAGCAGATCAAATAGCATTGAAACATGCGCTTGGGACAAGTGCGGCATATCATTGGGTATTTAGAGACAGGTGCCTAGCAACTCTCATCGCATCACCAACCCACTGAGATCAGCCAAGAATTGACGCAGCTGGAGGTGCGAGATCAAAGGTATACCGCGTTTGAGATAATGGCGTTGGGAGGTGGAGAACGGCCTTGGGTTAAGTCGTTTGGAATCTATTCTTGATTCTTGGTTGGCTTGTTTCGCGCCGCAAGAAGGGTTTGAGACAAAAGCTAATTTTGTAAACGGAATAGTTATCAAAAAATCTAAAGAAACATTGTTTTATCTTTTAAAAAAACCCTCCTCTACTAAAAATTCAAGTAATTTGATCTCTCTCTAGGTAGCACTCTACCTGCGACTCAACCCGCTAAAAAATAACAGATAATGCCGAATATCGCACTCTAACAAAAACCTGCCATCATTTCAAAATTCGCATGATCTGGTTCAAGCTTAAAACCTGCTCATTCATCCCAGCACACAAAAACGAGCAAAATATATCTACGACCAACGCGAAAATTTCGAATCACTCATCATACTGTCATCACTCGACGAGTTTTCTTTGCTTTCCGACATTCCAATAGATGGCTGAAATGGTGCTTGCAACTAAAAGATAGCTTTGATATAGTAATCAACATGTCAGGGTTACTGTCAGTTTCAGCCATTAAGCGATCTTCAGACCAGTGCCTGGATCTATAAACGCTCTATTTTCAATACCGAGTAGTCTTTTCCCCTCATTAAAGGACATTTTAATCACACATATTCATATATTCATATATATATATATATATATATATATATATATATATATATATATATATATATTATTTGATTTAAAATGTTTTTTTTCGCTACACAGTTCTAACCATGTTTCAAAAATGGAAGCTGAAAGCTTCGAATTTAATTTTGTAAATAAATTAAAGACATTAGTTCTATTTCATCCTCAAGCGAATTTTGGAGAGATGAATATATATTGAACATATGTCATTCGCAGACGGTACTGTTTCGCTGTATCACAGCTCCTCAGTGCGACTAGACAACCGAATGCGTAAAGCCCGGATCGAAAACCCAACCGATTTGGTATCAGTCAAAAGCTTCTACCACTGAGCCACCTTCGCTCGACCCGTCGAATCAGCCAAATTTAGCGTATTACTTTTTACAAACGTATTCAATTATAACCGAAAAGAAGCTTTATGGTCTTCTTCTTGATTATTATTATTATTATGCTCTGTAGTCTACATTGAGCTCTCGCTGAATTAATACCCTACTTGGAATTACCCCTACCAGTCACAAATTGGTAATATATATATATATATATATATATATATATATATATATATATATATATATATATATATTTCTTTAGTCTTTGTTCCTTACTACCGCGTGAAGATTGTCCTAAATATCAACAAATAAAACTCTTAGTACCGGGAAAAATTAGTAACCGTACGTTAAGCAATTGTTATTACATATATACAGATACACATTACATATATAAGATGTATCAAAAATACTTTTACAAATTTTGGCGGCTGGTTTCTCACGCCAATACAAGGACAAAAGTCCATATAAAGTCTATGAAAGTTGGATTGGTAAGAGATGACCGGTTCTATGGCTTGCACGTTTCCTCGACATTAATCCTTTGGATTCTAATCTGTGGGGACACCTAAAGCAATTGTTTCATGCAACAGACATTAATAATTCAGAGTTGTGACATGGGAGCCTGCGAAACCATTCGACACAGTGTGGGAGTATTTGAAAGTGTCTGCCGGTCAATGATCCGATATGTGCATGCTTGTGTAGAAGCAACTGTAGGACATTTTAAACATTTGCTTTGTTGAGGTACAACGATGGCTTTTTGGACATATGTTTATGTGGGGCTTTTACCTTGTTTTGTTGTCAGTAACCCGCCCCAAAGTATTTTTAGATTGCATCTCGAATTGTAAATTTAACAGCGTCTACTGTAAACTTTAAAATTAATAACACAAAACGAGGGATCTTCGGACATATGTTTATATCGACTTTGATCCTTGTTGTAGTGTGATGAACCCACCCCAAAGTTTGTAAAACTATTTTTGCTACATCCTACTGTCCTTGGTATGACGATAAACTACATCCGCGTCGTGGGTAAGACGTTAAACTACGTCCAACAGCAAGGCCTCTGATCAGGAGGTTTTAAGGAGCATGGAACCACCTGTTAATTGCTGGTGTTCCCAGGTCCACCCTGACATGGGGTGGTAGCACCTGTTTGGGTCCCAGCTATGGGCAAATTGTTAACCCCAAACTGGGGGTCAAAACACTATGAAAGAGTAAAAATGTTTTCTAATACCAGCAATAAAATTTTCGAGGAAAAATTATTACTATCAACATATTTTTACCAGCAATACATTTTTGGAAAAAATATTACCAGCAATAAAAATCTTGTCGGTATTAAATAACCAATAATAAAACAAAACGATACACAGATACAGATACACACACAATATATATATATATATATATATATATATATATATATATATATATATATATATACATATACATATATATATATATATATAAATATACATATATATATATATATATATATACATATATATATATATATATATATATATACATATATATATATATATATATATATATACATATATACACATATATATATATATATATATATATATATATATATATATATATATATATATGTATGTATATATATATATATATATATATATAATAGGGTGTGTATGTTTAAGCATCATTTTTTGTTTTGGTAAACGCATTTCGCAAGCATGCGTCCATATTTTCAAAAGAAATTTTGCTAACGTCTTGCTCACGTCTACATAATTTATTTCTATGCACAAGAAGAAACCTGAGAAGAAAATGGTTAAGACGACATAACAAAACAAACTGAAAATGTGACACACACCTCGCACTCTTGACTGTCTCACACTTATTGGGTTGAGTGAGACTCTTACACCTGTACGTTATCGACATTGGGATGTATTACCAGACAAATCTATGAATAGATGTCGTAGATTCAAGGAGGCAATGATGTTGATTCTGCTATTATGTTCTGTGAGTGATAAGTGTCGCCACTTATATTTGTGTATAAGTCGATTTCGTCTCGAAACTGATCCTTGACTCAGAAACATGATTAATTTAGACGTGTTACGTGTAATGCTTGACCCCAGATTTCTGCTGTAATAAATTACATTAGGTTGGTGCAAAAATAATGACGTAATAATGTCGTTTTTTGACGTATTTTTTAACGTCAAAAAACGACATTATTACGTCATTATTTTTGCACCGACCTAATAGTAACCTGCAACACGTTTTATACCATACTAGCTGACGTACTCCTCTACGCAAGGTAAGATTTCAAGAATGGTTCTAATGAAAACAAAACTATTTCTTCGAGACTTACGGTCATATCACGTTGAAACATCAGTTCTGGTACAATCCCTTAAGTTAAGCAAAGTCGAAATTGGTTAGTACCTAGATGGGTGACCACTTGGAAATACCAGGGGTTAAAAGTTTCGGTGTGTGTGTGGTGTACAGAATAATTGCTCTAAATTGTTAATCAGAGAACCGACTTCCAATTCCAGTTAGGTTCGTTATATTCACTTAGGTGCAAATGCCATTGGGAAAGGGCTGAATCCACTTCTTCTTCCCCCAGCTATGGGTTAATTAGTAAGACTTGTATCACTAAATCATTATTATCTTGAAATAAAATCATACAATCTAAGAAATTGTTGTGTCCAAGAAAATGAGAATTAAATTAAAGAATTAAAAAAATAAGTTTTGCAGATATATCATATATTAAACAGTAAGTACAACAGAAGAGTATTACACGACTAGTCAGTGTGTGTCGGTTGATCAGAGCGTTCAATCTAATCGACTGTTATGTTTAACAGCACCCCCACGAGGGATGTATGTGGCACAAGGCCGAGTTTACCGTGGTTTCTCCGAGACCGTAGGCTCGTCTAAAAATTCCCTTCGAAACCGTATAAATGGGTTCAGGCTCTGTCTACCTCCCCGGACGAAACTTTGCCCTTCGGCGGAAGAGTCCAACATAGACTTGTAGAGGGAGGGCACCACAACAGAAATATTTTCTGGCTTTAAATAACCTGCAAAGGGTTGATAAACCGTAGAAAACTATTTCAATCAATCGATATTTAGGTTATTTCTTTTTTTCTCAACGGGAGAGAAACAAATCCGTGAATGAATTTATACAAACCGACATTAACCCCCACTTAAGAAAGGTGGGAGAGAAATTTGAATCAATAGGCTATTTAAAATTGGCATGATGACATTAAGTGACTTACCGAAACGTATCAAAACAATATAGTACTGACTAGTTTATTAGGTTATAGCCAGTGATAAATTTAACACTGGACGATGTTTCGCCTGGGGAAGGTTGGGCATGGAACTGGTAAAATATTTTGTGAAGGAAAAGTAATTAAAATATAGACAGACTATAAAATAGAAAATAATGTACAATTGCCAAAGTCTTGGGAAAATCTCAGACAAAAATTTCGAACCTCACTTAATTCTCAATCTTGCAATTTTGTTCAGATATAATATTCACATGGGGGCACCTCGACGTAGTGTAATGTTTAGCAAGCTTGTCTCGCAAGAGCAATTCAGATTGCGTAGATGGCACCGTGGAGTAATGGATAAGCGGCTTGGATTGAGAAATCGGTGAGTCGAGTTCGAATTCCAATCGAATCCATAACATTCACTTACGTGCTGTTACCCTTGGGAAAGGTATGAATCCTCTCCTTCTCACCCCAGCTATGGGTAAATAGCTTCTATAGCCCTGGATGGCAACTGTTCTACCACAGATAAAAATGGCAACCTACTGCGGGAAAAAAAACTGACTCGTCGAAATATACATGATCGCCTATGTGTGTATCTCGCAGAATTGACTGAATAAGGTAGATCCTCACTAGGTGTCCTATACGTTCGGTTTTATACCACATCTAAGCTACGCTTAGAAAATCACTGTAATATTCACATGGTTTTCATAATAGTATTGTTGTTATATTTTACTCCGAACTGCTTGCCAAGGGTTGGCGATGGCTTTTCTTGCAAGATGAACATTTTCTTTTATTAAATAAGCACATTATATTTTTAAACTCCAATAAAGATATTTGCAAAGTTGACACTTCATTATTTTGGGAGCATATAACAATTAGAACAAGGCCCCTAATTTAGAGCAGTGGTTAATAATTTAACCTGGTTAGCCTTACTTTACTTCTCACTGGATACCTGCTTATTGTAACCTTGTGCCAAACTAACTCAAGTTTAGTAAAAATGTCTTTTAGATAAATCAGAACTTGTTAAGAAAGTTCGATTCTTAAATGGAGCACATCTCTTCTGATTCTGTTCCGGATTAAAGTAATGTCTACTTGTCATTTTTTAATTATTTCACCCCAAGCAAGGCAATAAAGCCACTAGGATGCAAGGAGACAGAATATGACGATTGACATTGCATTTAAATTTTTGAGGATCCTAGAAAAGCAGGAAGCTGGAAGAGAAGAAACAACTAGCATAGAACTTATGGTTACAAATCTCTTTACTCTTTATGTGCTCTGTCACCTCAGGATGTAGGTTATCCTGGCTCTCCACAATTTCCTGTCAATTGTATTAGGTTGGTGCAAAAATAATGACGTAATAATGTCGTTTTTTGACGTGAACGTCAAAAAACGACATTATTACGTCATTATTTTTGCACCCACCTAATATCCCTTAATAAATTTAGTCTTTCTTTTAATTCTCCTAAGCCCTGTTCTGTCATCCATTTATCACTATCGTTTGATTTACCATTATCATTAGATTTTTTGACAAAAATTCATTATTAAATCAAAGTGAAGTAACAGTAAATTGTAAACATAGTTTACCTTTTACCCTACAATTTAGTTAAACTTTAAAATTTGATAATTCTTTTTCTTATATTTTAGTTGTACTACGTTGCACTATATATGGCTTATCTTTCTACTTGTATGATTAATCTGGATTTAATATAATTTAGTATTAATTTTCTGGTACTATTAGTAACATCATGCACAGATGTCTTGGTATTTGGTTGCTATTTTTGATATTTTATATTGATTGGTTAGTATTCTTTGCATCTTATATGAAGGATCTTTAACAATTGCATATTAATTTACCAAATAATTCTATATTTTTAAATTATTTACTAGTTTCTTAAAGAAGCTATTTATCTATCAATTACAAAAAAATATGTACGAAATATACAAAGCATATAACTTTGTTTAACATTTTGTTAAATTATCTCTCCATTTCATTTGTATATCCGTTAAATCTAAATCGCCTGATGAGATGCATTGACAGACATTGAAACACGACTCCAATTGCGTAGCGATTTTGACATGTGTTCGATGTAATATCCTAAAATAAATAATATTGCTCTACTCTGTAATGAGCACGCTTTTAAATTAAATGTTACGAACGTTCGAGAGATAAAAGCATAATAAAGGAGAGAGATAGTAAATTTAAGTTCATTATTACCGTACCTGGATATATATATATATATAGAAAGGTAAGATAGATAGATGTAGAGAGAGTAATTTTATATATATATATATATATATATATATATATATATATATATATATATATAGAGAGAGAGAGAGAGAGAGAGAGAGAGAGTAATTATATATATTATAGATAGCTAGATAGAGGAAGATAAGGTGAGTAATTATATATAGATAGAGAAAGCGGGAGTAATTATATATATGTGTGTGTGTTTGTGTGTGTGCGCGCGTGTATGTGTGTACACATATATATATATATATATATATATATATATAGAGAGAGAGAGAGAGAGAAAGGTGAGATAGATAGATATAGAGAGAGTAATTATATATATATATATATATATATATATATATATATAGAGAGAGAGAGAGAGAGAGAGAGATAGTAATTATATATATTATAGATAGCTAGATAGAGAAAGAGAGGGTGAATAATTATATATAGATAGAGAGAGCAGGAGTAATTATATATATGTGTGTCTGTGTGTGTGCGTCTATGTGTGCGTACATATATATAGATAGATAGCAAGATAGATCTTCAAGTGGTTAGAATGTCGAACTGAACCCTTTATTTCGCTTGCTGGGGTGGACTGTTCTAGTTCCACGTGCCATGTCTAATGGGTGTCTGTTATCAGTTATCTCCTGTTAATTCACTTCTCCAAGTTCTACATGGCCTTAAACCGGTATTGAACTCACATTCACACGAAATATTTGCCATTGAAACAGTGATAGATTAACGATAGTCTTGCTTTTGATCTGTGGGGGAAAAGGCTTAGGAATGGAAAATCCTTCAAAAAATTGTGTAAACGATTTTAAACTCTATCAAGGCTGGAAAGTGAAGATTGAACAGCTCCAGCAAAGATGAGGCATGTCGGGAGGAATCGGGTACTATGATATCTTTTTGCCGCCAGAATTGAGCATTAGAGAACACTGGTGGCATATATAACACTAGCAGGCTTCGCAAAACAAGACATATTCCCTACTTGAAATATTTGAAACAAAAATTTTAAATAAACATTTCATTCATAAATTGGCTTGTTATAGTTAAGGTAACCTTTACAAATAGATGCCAACTTGTTGAAGGCCAAATAAAATGCAAATTTCAAACACTTTTCTGCACTATATAATACAATATTCCTAACAGAACTATTTTTGATATGATATTAAAACAATCCTTGAATACAAAAAAAAACACTAATGAATAACAGTTAATTAATGAAAGATGCAAATTAGTTAAACTTAAAGAGTGATATCACCTAGAAGTAGATAATATATAATACTTTGAGCTGTTAGCGTTTAAATTACTATAAAGTAATTTGTACTCATTATTTATCATCTTTCAGTTGCGTCTCTGCCCTTGGACAGAATGCGCTCAGGGTCTTCTCTATCAAAAGACAGAGGTGTAACTGAGAAAATTATATTGAGAAGTGCCCAGCCCTGGGAAACAGCTGTCCGAAGCCGCGCCCTCCCATTGCACCAGAGGGACGGATCGGTGCTCGCACCGAGGCCAGCACAACCGACGGTTGCGAGGGATGTGGGCAATTTTTGTCCCTTGCCTGGGTGCACGTGCTCGGGTCCCCACTTTAAAAAGACCTTGTGCCACATCTCGTCCTCGTGGGGAAACGAGCAAACACTGTATAAATTACTATAAAGTAATTTGTATGTATTATTTATCATCTCTCAGCTGCGTCTCTGTCCTTAGACAGAGTGCGCTCAGGAGCTTCTCTGTCAAAGGACAGAGGGGCAACTGAGGAAAATTATACTGAGAGGTGCCGGCCCTGGGGAACAGCTGCCCGAGGCCGCGCCTTCTTTTTGCATTAGAGAGAATGATCGGTGCACGCACTGAGGCCAGTGCAACCGACGGTTCCGTGGGCTCGGGGAATTTTTGTTCCTTTCCCGGGTGAACGTGCTCGGGCTCCACACATTAAACCGACCTTGTGTCACAACCTGACCTCATGGGGTTTGAGTAAATAAAAATTACTATAAAGTCTGGGGCTTTTTACTCCCAGAATTCGTTGGATAATTGTGCTCCAATTTCACATTTACTCACATAGATTCCATAATATAGGTTTTATTTAATTAGCTATTATGTTTCTCTCAGCAGGATTTCTTTGGTAAACTGTTACGTGACATCTGTTCTTTACGGTAGCGAATGTTGGACGATTTCCTTAAAGATGAGGAAGAGACTCGAGGCGACGGAGACGTGGTTTCTATAGAAAGATATCATGAACCGAGCATGTGAGCAACGATGAAGTCTTAGAGAGGATGTAAACAAGGAGGAGGCTTATAGTTAACATCAGAAAGAGGCAACTGAAGTTTATGGGACACATAATGAGTAAGGAAGGCCTGGAGAACCTGATACTCACGAGCCAAATAGACGGAAAGGGAGACAAGAGAATACATCACGTGAAATACCTGACGAGCTTGAACAAGTGGATGACAGAACGTGGTATGGGGGGAAGAAGCAGAGGGTAAGACCTTGCAGAGAGCTGCAAGGGATATAGGGAGGTGGAGAGCCATGATCACCTACCTCCTGAAAGCACATGGCACATAAAAAAAGAAGAAAGAACTCTTCAAATGTTGAATGTATAACTAATTCTAATTTCTATTTTCCCATCTTTAAACTATTTTAGTTTTATCTTATAAATTGTCCCCTGTTCTGTCACCTATGAAATAAAAATAATTGTTTATGTGGAAAATAAGGATCAACGTACATCAAATCGTCTTTAAATTAAGTGACATCAGAAGAAATATCGTTGAACTTTTAAAAGGTAAGCTTAAACATTAATTCAATACTTAAATGCAGCGATCAATTTTGAGTTCCTCTGTTGTTTATTGATACCTATTGCATCTACTCCTCCCTAGTTATTGTGATGATGGCCAAACCAAGAGTCCCCCACAGGAGCTAGCCCGATAGTGCGGTTTTTAAGCTAGTTTATAATAAAACGTGCACAGCAATATTGGATACAAAAGGAAAATAAGAGTTACTCCTACTGAACCACGAAAGCAACAATAATGGCTAGTATAATATATTAATATATATTTTTAACCTCGCATAATCTGGCAAC
>OZ010597.1:26774871-26787371 GCA_963932145.1 Acanthosepion lycidas
TTATTATTATTTTAATATTATTATTATTAGTCATTTAGTTAGTTACTCGGTCGGTTAATTAGTTATTTAGTAAGTTATTTAGCGCATACGTTACGCCCTGCTATTACCTCAGATAAACAATGGACCATTCCTATTTGCGAGAAGAAAAAGGCGCTATTTGGTTTTAAGAAAATAAAACGAAAGAAACAAATAAACAGAGAGGAGGCGATAACACACTCATGCGTCTACCATCTACTTCAGTGAAATGGGAAACTTTTTTCAATTGTACCCTCTTACTTCTTTAAATAATGGTCTGCGTTCATATTTATGATTGTTATTGCAATATTTTGTCAAAGCTGTTAAGCTCAAATATTGAACAAGGCAAGAGGTAAATTCCAATGGGTATTTTTTTAATCGTGAATCTCCCAATGTGTCTATTTAATTAGGACACATCAAATAATTCAAATAGAACAAACGTACATTTCTCAAGGGTACTTCTGGTTATTATTTTTATTGATTAGGAAAGCAAAATACTAAACAAGTGACACTGGATTACAGATATACGAAACCAAATATAGCCATTCTGACACTCAATGTAATCATTGTATAACAGGCACATGCAAAGCAGCCAAATGTAAGTGATAGGGTAACAGGTCTTGCTAAAGAAAAAAAAACAATGTATAACCTTGTAGGTGGGGCTCAGTTAGAAATACTTTCAGATTGAGTAAACCAATTTCGCTCAGACGGAGTGTGATTGAGGGTGTTTCTATCTAGATGTGATTTTGGCTGCCTTGTCCTTCAAGCTATAAAAGCAACCCGATTGACACCCAGCCAAAATGCCCCCCACTACTCTCGCTCACAAACAGCGATGCCCAGTGCGCCAAACTCTACGGGATATGCCCGATTGGTTATGGGCGAATTACCTACATTTCCCCCGTATTCCATTTGTAAGGAGAAAGTTCCATTCAGACAGTTTTTTCGGGGGGGGGGATTACCGAAAACTGCTATTATGTGGAAAAAAACTGCTACTTAGATGCTTCCCTAAACACTACAATCGAGAAAAGCTCAATCCTTATCTATCCCCCTTATCCTTATAGTCAACACACACTTCTACCTCCTCTAATATCACATACCTCATTCAGTAAGACTCAACATTGTATTGGGTTTACTAGAAAGAAAGAAAGAAAGAAAGAAAGAAAGAAAGAAAGAAAGAAAATAACAAGAAAGAAAGAAAATAAATTACGAGAAAGAAAGTAACAAGAAAGAATGAATGAAAAGAAAGAAAGAAAGAAAGAAAGAAAGAAAGAAAGAAAATAACGAGAAAGAAAGTAACAAGAAAGAAATAATGAAAAGAAAATTAAAAAGAAAGAAAAAGAAAAATAACGAGAAAGAAAATAACTGAAAAGAAAGAAAGAAAAAAGATAAGAAAAGAACTGAAAAGAAGATAGAAAATAACTAAAGAGAAAAAAAAGAATGAAAGAAAATAATTGAAAAGAAAAAAAGAAGAAAAATGAGATAAGGCAACTGAAAAAAAAAGAAACAAAGGAAAGATTGGAAGAAAGGAAAAAAGAGAAGAAATATGATAAAAATGAAACAAATGAAACAAAGAAAAGACTAAATGCAATTGAAAAACAGAAAACAGAAATTTGCTACGGTCTCTGCGTAAACTGATCTGCAAACATTTTAGCTTTCGACAAGAGAAACGGCCTTGCCTCGTACCACTGAAAGTGCGCATGCGTGAAACAGTGGCAACGCTATTTTGGGCTGATTTATTTGTGGGGCGTCTCAGTTCGCTTCACCATTTTCACTGGCTTCCCGTCTTCCATTTTCAAAATCTATATTAAGAGTTTCTTGTATTTATTTAAGATTTGTCGTTTTTCCATGTCGACCATATGAAAGAACAATCAATATACAAATGCTTAACCATTTTTTTTTTTCATATTGTCACCAGAAAAACTACAAGTTTATATGTGCGTGTGTGTGTGTGAGTCACGAGGCCTTAGACAGGCGCCTATAACCCATCGGTCTTTATCTATCTTCTCTGTCTTATTCGAACATCTAAAAGAAAATTACAAAAACCTATCCACCATTTGGTTGTGCAGTGTGGTCTCATGAATAACCGCTCGGAAGGAGAAATCAGAGAACCGAATTCGAATTTTAGTCATGTTAATTACACTCAATTACGTATAAATACACTTTGAAAAGGTACGAATCCATTACCCCTCCCCTCAAGCTATGGGCTGAATAGCAGGACAGGCTGGGATCTGTGGCCTTGGTTGGCAACCAGACTAGTCAGTCATGAGTCGAAAGAGACATGATCGCCCAATCGTGTATCATGTATGGCACTTAACTGACTCATTTCAACGTTTACACACGCACTATGGGTAAATATGAACAAAGATTATAAATATGAACAAGCTGAGATAGATAGATAGATAGATAGATAGATAGATAGATAGATAGATAGATAGATATGAGCAAACTGAGCTAGATAGATTAATACAAATAAACTTAGCCAGATAGATTCATATGAACACACTGCTATATAGATAGATTGATATGGACAAACTGATGTAGCTAGATATGAAGAAACTGACGTAGAAAGATATGAAGAAACCGAGCTAGCTAGATAGATAGATAGATAGATAGATAGATAGATAGATAGATAGATAGATAGATAGATAGATAGATATGAAGTTACATTAGTAATTCCATATCTTAGCAAATGAGTTTTCATTAGCAATCTTCCCTCTATAATGTGATTAAATTTCAACCCTGGATTAAAGTCATTGACAAGGAAGCAAAAGTGTTTAACAGTAAATGTCTTTTATTGCCAATTTAACGTTATGTGTATCGTGGAGAACATGTTAACCTGTGCCAAAAAAAAAAAATTGCCCAAATATTCACGTAATTTTGCAATTACATTAGTTATATTTTTGTGCATAAATACATTGGATTTTTATCTATGCAATTAATTGTATGACTGCATGTAAAAAAAAGTTCTCATTTCTACATCATTAAAAAATAAAATTATCTATGGAAAACTATCATAAAACAAAACAAATTATTAGCCACCGGCTCTTCCTTATTTAATAAAGAGATATTCGTTTGTCGGCATCGACTAAGGCTTCTTGTTGATATCGCATCAGAATATTTTATAATTAAGAAGGGAAATCAGTCTGCGTTACCGATAAATATATAAAATCACAGTGTCAGTTGCTTGGTGGGCCCATCTCCCAAAATAATACTTTTCCCTCAAGAGGCACCCCAAAAAATTGAATTAATCAAGGAGGATTGTTCAATTTTGGGCTTTGGCTCACATACACATGATCACTACCCACTCCTGGGAAGTCGGCCTTGTCATATTTTGAATTAAGTGGGCATGCAAATAATAAATGTTTTTGTTTTTGGTTAATCTGGCATTTTTTTTTAAACTTAGCTAGTGTATGGAATTGTGACACCGAGACCCGAAGTTTAATATTGGAACAGCAAAAGAAGCCTTCCAAAAACTAAGAGGAAACTGTTAAAATAAAAGAAAAGAGTGCTGAACTGCTCTGTAATGTCAATCCTCCTAAATGGCAGCAAATGGGGGACAATTTCCTCATGAAGACTCGACGTAGGAGAAATTTGGTTCTACAGAAGTCAGCAACGAAAAAGTTTTAAGGCAACTGAAAACAAAAAAGACAACTTAGAACCAGAAAGCGGCACCATAAATTTCTTGGACACATAATGATGAAATGGAGCTTGGAGAATTTGCCACTCCCGGGACATATTGAATGCAAGAGAGGCCGTGGTGGGGGCAGCAGTTCACTTACCTGGCGAGTTTGTATAAATGGATAACCGAACGGTGGGGGTGGGAGAAGACGGAAAAAAACCCAAACATTTCTAGGCGTTTCAACGGATAGGAAGTAGTGGAAAGCTATGATCGCTCACATTCCGAAGAAACACGGCGCATAAAAAAAGAAGAGGAGGAGGAAGATGAGGAGGATATATTCATCGGCCCGTTTATTTTTCCCGCTTTTCTTCGATTTACTCTTGCGTAACCCTTAATATAAATTACATGTCTCAAGGAACCTCTGCGCAAAAAAAAAATTATATACCATATTTTTCTCATTTTATTTTCATCGAATTTCACGTTTTAAATATCATAGGATATATTTTTGAATAACTGGTTTAAGGAAAAATTAATACTCTTTTGTCAATTTTTCGATACTGTTCGTTTATAATACTTCATCAGTGAGTTTTCATTCATACAAATAAATTTTAAACTCAAATGTAAAAAATAAACATAAATAACCAATATTTTATACCTATAATAAAAATGTAAACAGAATGAAAACAGATAATTGCTGCATCAGTTTTTTTGTTTTTTTTTATCTTTCAGGTGAGGTACTTAACCGAAGGGTAACGTCCTCCCGATTAATAATGGGGTCAGAGGTTACGTGATTTGATACGCTCCAGTCTATTTGAAGCGAAATTCAAACGTAAAAAATAGACATAAGTAATCAATACTTGTTAAATAAGAAAAGGTTTGCTCAAGACGTTGAAAACTGCAACAATATATTAATTGCTTTCCTATGAATAATAGGTAACTCTTCTTTCACAGAAATCCAGAACTTGTCCAGAGATAGGTCTGTAAGAATATATTGTGTGTGTTTAGTAATATTACGTATATGAAATTAGATAAAAAGTCAAAAGTGCATTAGCTTATCTCACCTGTTCTCGCGGAACCCTTAGGGACCTTTTACGGAACCTTAGGGTCCCAGGTAACCCTGGTTGAGAAATGCTGCTTTAGTCCCTTATCCTTTCCTCCATTCAGTGACAGAAATTTCAGTTCTCTCATAGTTGCAGATTGTTTTACATTTCGTTTCTTTTTGTTAATGATTGTTGTGTCTAAATGACTTGCTGGTTGGGTGTTATTCATTATTATAATTTAATCTTGCACTGTTTGTCGGTTAGGTAAGCGTTATTTTTTCATTATTAATTTGTGGGACGAAACGCACTCAAATACTAACGATCAAGTTTTACGCTTTGTAAAATGATATTGTTGCGATTTTAAATAACCATTGGGGATATTTTAGTAGTTGCTATTATTCTCCCTGTTCCACAAAAAATCTACACAAATTTTCAAGGGGAAATTCTATTATGATGACTGTAGTGTTTTAACAGAGGACGAAAAGAACGCTAGTCGTATTGGGATAGCCAAGGAAGCATTCCAAAAGCTAATCAGAGTTCGAAGAAATAGAAAAAAATCGCTAGAATCAAGGAAAAGAACACTAAAATGTTATGTGTTATTTGTCCTCCTGTATGGCAGTGAGTGCTGGACGATCTCAAAGATGAAGAGGAAACTTGAAGCAACAGAAATAAGGTTCTACAGAAGAATTCTGAGGATACTGTGGACCGAACATGTGAGTAACGATCAAGTTCTGGAGAAAGAAAACTAATACTTAACATCAGAAAGAGCCATTTGAGCTTTCTTGAGACTATAATGAGAAAGAATGGCTTGGAAAATCTGATACTCACGAGAACATAGACGGCAGAAAGAACAGAGGAAACAACGCATATACTTAGTGAGGTTGAGTAAATGGATGGCGAAACAGGGTTTAGGAGAAATAACAGAAAGACAAAATTTATTAAGAGACATGAATATCTGTCTATATTTCTGAGATGAGATATTGTAACCATTTACACTATTTACATTGTTCGGACTGTTGTGCTTATCTTTATTGCCATATTCACGATTTATTCACTGAAGAAGGCCGTTGTACGCTCCGGCCTTCTTCAGGTGATTGGAATTTCGAACTGAAACCTTTATTTCGTCCACCGGAGTAGATTGTTCCAGATCTACATACCATGCCTCGTCAGGATATCTCAGTTATCTCCCTTTAACTCAACTCACCATTGCAGTAGCCAGGTATTGAACACACAACTCTCTGTGTCAAGTCACTGGATCCAACCAACGCTTTTTTATACTGGACGAAATAAAGGGCTCAGTTTAAAATTGCAATCACCTGAAAAAGGCCGGTGTGTACAACAGTCGAAACGTCCGGAATATGACAATGAAGATGAGGACAGAGGTTTAAACAATGTAAATAAGTGATGGAAATTGTGGAAAGCCATGATTACCTACGTACTATGTTGAAGGGGTACGAACAACACGTGTAAAGGGGAAGTTTTGGTAAAAGAGAAATTTTTGTGCGAATCTTTTAGTGATTGCAACTTGCTAACTAAAACGATAGAACAGTAATGGCTGTCTTCACCCAATCTGATACTTGAAGCAACGTGCCACATGGTTTTGTAATTTTACCAAATTTAATGACGTAAATTTCTTTTCGGATCTTTGTTTCGGTTGGATTTCTTACCAAATTCTTTGTTTTCTCTTTTTCATTCAGGTGACTGAACTGCAAAACTCGCTAGCAAAAGCCGTCGCCAACAACGATGGCAGTCCCACCAAAAAGGTAAGTCATTGTACGCAGTTTCTATTTAAAACGACGGCACTATCAGACATAAAAAAAAAAAACAGACCAATTATTTTAAGAAAAATATAAGGATAAGAAGAAAAAACGCCCGAAAAAATATCACCTTTAGAAAAGGAAAAACAAAAAATAAAAATTCTACTCTGAATTAGATTAAAAGAAGCCATTACTTTCGGCTGCCCTCAAAAAAGTTGAAGGTAAAATATAAGCCAGATAATAAAACTAAAAAAAATAAACATTTTAAAAAATCCAATCCAGCGTCTCATGATAATATTTTTCAAAGATTTCATGCTAAAGATCTATTTCTAAATGTATTATAAATATTTTAAAACTTTGAAGTATTTAAATTAAGTTTTAAGAGTATTGTTTTTTATTCAATAAGCTGTTTATATAATGAGAAAAATCAATTAAAACTATATCTGAAACGAAGAAAAAAAAACGGACAAGTTGGGTTAATTATTGATAATGAATTCACGCCCCATTTGGGACACCATAAACAGAACCTTGTAGCAAATGTTTCAAATTACAACAGGAATAATGTTAAACAATAACTTATGGCTGATTCAGCACGAAATAAGCACATTTTCTTATTTGGTCATCAGCACTCTCTCTCTCGAGGGTGGGCTGAAAAGTTCATAGGCTGACTATGAAGGAGCTGTAAAATCTTGCAGGCATTAATTTCAACTCTTCTTATTAATATTAGGTTGGTTCAAAAATGATGTTGTTTTCTAACATATGTGAGAAAACGACATTATTTTTGCACCAACATAATAACTGCATTGTTTCTCGCGAGGTAAACGGACATCTGATTGTTCATCCTGTTGATCAAAAAGCAGATATGACGTCATCCTCATTGTGATACTGCTTACCAGTGTTTTGTTTTCCTGTGGAGGAATAGATAATAGTCAGATCAGAAAAATAGGGCTGGTGGGCTGATCAATCAGTTCAAAGCTACAGTCAAGCACAGCAGCCATTGAAACCAAGGACTTGTGTGCTGGAGCATTGTCTAAAGAAACGTAACTCCTTTAATCAGTTTTCCTGGGCCTCTGGTCTTAATAGCCTTTTGTAACTACCTCAACAAGTTGGCATAGTACTCGCCATTGATGGTGTGGCCCTTTTGAAGATATTTTATAAACACAATATATTTTATTTACATTATTCGGACTATTGTCCTCATCTTTGTCGCCATATTTATTACAAAGTTTCGGCCGTTGTACGCTCCGGCCTTCTTCAGGTGGTTGGAATAATTCAATTATCTCCTGTTAATTCCAGTTGATAAAGGCGTTAGTTAGATCCAGTGACAGGACCCAAAAGAGTGTGTGTTCAATACCCGGTTAAGGCAGTGGAGAAATTTGAGAGGAGAATTAACAGGAGATAACTGATAACTGACATCTATTAAACATGGCACGTGGAACTAGAACAGTATACCCCAGTGAGCGAAATAAAGGGTTCGCTTCGACATTCCAACTACCTGAAGAAGGCAGGAGCGTACAACGGCCGAAACGTTGTAATAAATATGGCGACAAAGATGAGGACAATAGTCAGAATAGTGTAAATAATGTACATAATACGTCATCTCAGAAATATAGACGGATACAATATATTTTGCATCTCAAA
The DNA here is from genome assembly GCA_963932145.1 of Acanthosepion lycidas. Lineage (NCBI taxonomy): Eukaryota > Metazoa > Mollusca > Cephalopoda > Sepiida > Sepiidae > Acanthosepion > Acanthosepion lycidas. The sequence goes on from OZ010597.1 coordinate 26,782,944, forward strand.
AACCTACCCAATCTCTCTGCAGATGAAATGACCTAGACCTTCTTTAGAGCAGGTGAGAGGGTTCCACTTCTTGGATAGTTTCTTTGTCTCTAGTTCAAAGTGATGAAACCAATATTCATCCCGAGTTAGAAAACGCTTGATTTAACTCAAACAATGTTAGATGTTCCTGGGATCTGATCAGCCTGGTGCGCTTTAGATCAGGTGCCAGAAGACGTGGCAACCACCTAACAGAAACCTTCGTCATGCCAGGTTCATTGTGCAGAATATTCTCAACTCTCTCACGTGATATTGACTATTTGATTTATAGTAAATCGTCTTTAATCCATCCCCATATGGCGAACACGATCAGTGTTTTCCTCAGTGGTGGCAGTTACGGGACGTCCAGACCTTGGTTCAACTTTAAGACTCTTCCTTCTCTTAAATTCATCTGCACATTTTTGTACTGTTGATAATGCTGGAGTATCACCCCTCCATATAGCAACCATGTCAATATGAATGTCCTTCAAGGCTTAACTCTTTTTTTACAGTCACTTGATAATACCACGATGCCAAATTTTGTTCATTTTCAAGAGAAGTTGCTACTAGCCACTTTTGAAGTCTTCTATGAACAAACAGGCGTCAGTTTATCTGGAAAGAAACAATGCAAATAAAGCAATTTATGCAAGAACGTCTCTATGAACGTTTCAGCTCACCGTCGTATATATAGACATGGCAAATGTAAATAAACACCCACCAAATTTGAAAACTAAGGATAATCAATAAATTAAAATTGAGGAACGGGACAGTTGTAATGGAATGTCCCACACTCCCTATCGCCTATGTTGACTGACTATATTAGTAGCTATATATAGTGAGCACAGGATATACCTGGGGACTTGCTTCGGCAATTAGTTGGAGATTCGTCTCCAGCTAAGCTGGTCGAACTCTCTGCCTTCGGACGGAGAGGAACCCAGACGAGACTATGCCGAAGGGCAGAGTCAAGTCTCGGGTGGTAGACAGCTACCTGGTCCCGTTTTTTACGGAGTCTACGGGGAATTTTTGACCGAGCCTACGGGCTCGGATACCCCACTTTAAATTCGGCCTTGTGCCACATCTGACCGCGTGGAACGGTTAGCAAATATCCTTGCTTCGGGAATTACTAGCCTGGCACCTGATTATCTGTCTTTCAGTAGCGTACTCTCTTTTACAATAAAACTCTCTTCTTTCATCTGCGCGCGTGTTGCTGTTCCTTCACTCGAGTACTACCTTTGTCTGTTTGTAGCCTCTTTGAGGATGCAACAGGAAAATTGTTTATTTAATGAAGGCAATCATTAATACTTAGTCGACCCTTCCTAGCCTCCTTGAGTGCCTACACTTCTATCAAGTGCGAAGCTCTACAATCTTTGACTAAAGAATTTCTATCCAAGTTGAATGCATAAGCTGAAACAATTAATCACAGAAAGCAGGTTTGACCAGTTTCTCACGCAGTGATCTGTCTAATAAGGATAGGTTCCATATTAGAGGAATGGAAATCTCCGATATTTCTGAGCCTCTTGATCTCCATATATACGGAGAATCTTCTCCTATTTGGCAGTAAGTCAATGGACACCGTCAATGATAACATCAGGTTGGCGACAGAACACCAATCAACTTCGGAACCACTTTCAAGAAAAAGACCTACCAGATGTGCTGTAAAGACAGAACTTGGTCCAATGCCAAAAAACTAATTGAGATCTGCTTCCTTGCAACTAGAAAATTTCTGTCTTACCCATGGTAGAACATGAATCCCATAGAATTTGCTCCAGTCACTCTCCGGTCACTTTTTTAGCATTGCATGCAGCGCTGTCTTGCATGAAATATGCAGCGTTTTTTGGCCATCTAATGACTGGATAAGTTAGGGAGAATTCCTTCCCGTAGTATCGAAACATATTTTGCTGTATTAATGTTACCAAGGCATTCTAACAAGTCCGAGCAACCAATGCTCCAAATAGCTCCGAAGGCCGTATTGACCCGCCCTCCCTACGAGGCAGGATGTAACACAAAGCCGATATTATGTGGAGTGATATCAGCCCGTAGGCTCGGGCAAAAGTTCCTCATAGACTCCGCATAAACGTGGTCGGGTTTGTCTACCTCCCCAGACGGAGACTCTTGCCCGAAAGCAGAGACTTCGACGTCTTAGTGCTTCCTCAAGCCTAAGCTGGAAAGTACGCCCCGAAAATCGCCCCTCAGGCTATGACTGAATATCACTGTATTTGACAGTTGGTTGCAGGCGGTTCATGAAAAACTCCTGACTGAGCTTTCTCCAAATCTAGATACGCCCACTAGGCGTATTGGTCAAGAAGATTACAATTTGTCAAAAGTTACAGTCTTCTTCGACATTCTATTAAACGATTCTTTCATTTTCATATGTTGGTTGATATGAGCAAATGTTTACGTCTTGCAAAGTATGGCGATACCGTGCAGACGTTTTGTGATTCACATCGATAGCCACTGCTATATCGGAAGCTTTCTCACTTGAATTGCTCTCTACAGACCACTGAATAGCTCGGCAATAGTTCTTGGAGGATCGAGCCAACTCAGAACGTGGTGTTACATGTTCTTTATTTCTAAACTGAGTGATGACCCTACTCAGCTTTGCCAGAGGGATATTACGTCCTCCTCCTGGCTATCTAACTATACTGCCTTTTAAAAAACTTGACAATTCTGCTAAACCTCTTACTCTAGCCATTGCTATGTAGAGTAAGACCACCAATTCTAAACAGAAACAATAGGTCTTAGATATTGTAGGGTAGTGGTACCTTGTCTGATGAAAAGATGAAAATAAGGGTGTCTATTTACTTTTGACCTGTCTCCGTATATATATATATATATATATATATATATATATATATATATATATATACTAATAGACATGTAAAAGGAAGACTGAAAACAGCCGCGCCTAAAAGGTATAGATCCTTCCACATGCCTGAGGACGCCTCACGGTCGAAACCCAGGTTGCGAGGTTGATTGGAATTTTAGACTTTATATATATGTATATATATGTGTGTGTGTGTGTGTGTGTGTGTGTCCTCGAGAATTGGGTGATCATGGTTCTCCACAACTTCCTCTCCGCAATACTTGCTGCCTTAAAACACTTCTTTGTGTTTGTGATACATGCTCCCCTATCCATTTAATAAACTTCTGAGAACTCGCGGCTTCTCTCTGCTTCTCTGGCTTTTGATACACCATGTGGGTGTTAAGTTCTCTAAGTCGACTTCCCTCATCCTGTGTAATCAGTTGTCTCTTTCTGACTGCTAGCATCAGTTTCTTTGTAATTCTTATTCTGCTTAGAACGTCCTCGTTTCTCACGTCATCTTGTGCTTTCACCATTCGTCAATAGAACCATATCTCCGGTTTTAGAGTAGGGGTGGGAGGTATCAATTCTTTGTGGCTTATTTGAAGACGAAACATATTTCGGATACCACATCTCAGATCCAACTGCTTAGCATTCATTGTCACACTGTCATATAGTACAATAGATACTAATTAGAGGTTCATCAGTATTCGCTTAGTAAGAACATTTTCCTAAATTTTAATACTTTCATTAGTTTCTGAAAAGCTTTTTTAAGTATTCCAATATGTCTTTAAATTTCTACGTCACATTTTTCGCCTTCTGATCGGTAACAAAATCCCACGAGTATTGTATTAGCATAACCAAACACACACACACACACACACACACATACATTTGAATTAAACAAACCGAATCTGTCTATATCTCTGAGATTAGGTATTATGATTACTTGTATTATTTACATTATTCGGACTGTTATCCTCATCTTCATTGCCATATTCACAACGTTTCGGCCGTTTTATGCTCTGGCCTTATTCAGGGGATTCAGTCCTCAAGGACACATGGCCCAGTGGATAAAGACGTTGGTTAGATCCAGTGACTAGATCCAAAGAGTCGTGAGTTCAATACCAGGCCACAGCAGTAGTGGACCAAAACTTGGAGAGTTGAGTCGAAGGGAAATAACCGAGACATCCGGAAGAGGCATGGTATGTAGAACTAGAACAATCTACCCCGTGGATGAAATTCCAGTCACAGGAAGAAGGCCGGAGCGTACAACAGTCGAATGGTTGTGAATATGGCAATGAAGATAACAGTCAGAATAATGTAAACAATGCAAGTAAACAGAATGTGTTGGTTCTTTTTAGTGAAACTAAAAGCGGACTATAGTTACAGTTCCTGGGAAAGAGCACGTCATCTAGCTTGATCAACAGTCTGAACAAGCCAGACACGATGACTTGTTAGTACAACTATCAAGGGTTCCGTCTGCTTAATTCCACTCACAAGGATTCGGTCAACCTATGGTATAGAATTCAGGCACTTTCCAAAAGTGGAGATCGCCTCCTCCAGGTCCCTGGTCTCAGGGTCACAAAGCGAACGTTCTAACCACTCGGTCA
>OZ010597.1:26792371-26804871 GCA_963932145.1 Acanthosepion lycidas
TAATAAGGGAGGGGGTTTGGAGAATTTGACACTCACGAGGCATACCTAAAGGAACAGGGGAAGATATTGGGCCTGATGGGCTTATGTAAACAGAACGGTGTACAGGAGGCTTAGAAAACAGACAAACATTGCTAAGGGCTACAGTGGGTAGAAGGTTGTGGAGAGCCATGATCGCCCACGTCCGGAAGGACACGGTACATAAAAGAAGATATCAAAACAAGAGTATTTCAAACTTAAATATGGTCTGATTTCTAATGGATAGTGCTGTCATGTCTGTTTGAAAGTACCTTGCCCTACCTTACCAGCTAACATGGGTTTACAAAGATAGATACGATTTTTTCTGCTTTCTTTACTGTCTCTTGAAATTACTAAACCAAAAAAAGAGAGAAAGAGAAAGAGAGAAAGAAAGAAGAAAAAATTACGACAAAATAAGGGAAATTGAAAAGAGGGTTATGATAAGCATATATATATATATATATATATTGTTAATGTAAAAAAAAATTCCCGCCTTAACCCTGGCAAGTGGCGTTTAACCCCTTTTGTTTTTGTTGTTTTGTCGTGATTGCTAACTTTACGTGTGATGGAGATTTTTGCCCATTATCATAATTATGTCACTGGGGGTCGATCTTTTTAAGTTAGTCGCATTGATTCTAAATCATCTTCTTGATATCCAAATCCAGTTCCTTCTCACTCTTATCAGAGGAAACTCTCCCTGATTAACTTCCGCCACTTTGTATCTCTGACCGTACTGGACCACGTTGGGCCGAGGTTTTGGGATCAGATATCGCTCCATCTTGCCTTCGACCAACATCTAGTTCTTTTCTACGGCCTTGGTGTCCACTCTGTCGATTGAAGAATCTACCTGTTGTCTCTGAGTCGAAAAATGTGGCCAGCCCAACTATGTTTGCCTTTCTTGATGGTCTTGATCATGTCCTTAATTTCCGTCTGATGTCAAATTTCAGGTGTTGCTCTTCCTGTCACGTAAGGAGATGCCGAGAGTGATTCGCTCCATTTATATGTTGGTTCACTGCAAACGGCTCTGCAGTGGTTGAATTGAGAGAACATGTCTCACTACTGTAAGTCATCACGGGAAGAACATATTTATTAAACAACTTTCTCTTGTTTTCGATTGTTGACTTGGGACTTCTCATGACGTTATAAACGTTTCCAAAAGATTTCCAGGCAAAGACAATCTTTGTTTTGACCTCGGGAAATAGGGCACCAACTCTTCGAATCTTCTTTCCTATCTACTTCCTCGGTGGTCTTTCAATCTACAATAACTGGTGAAAATTTAGTGTGTCTGTTAAACATGATCTTGGTTTCCCAAGAAGCAGATTGTTTCACACTGGTTGAGTCACACTGGGGATACCATTCAGCATCTCCTCCAATTCTTAGTGATTTTTTTGTGTGTGTGTCTTATGTACTTTATTTTTAGCATTTTTTCCTTTTCATCATCGAAACTAGGTGGTTTTTATACTATTGTTGACTCAATACAAGACCCAAGAGGCACTCATGGAAGAGGGTTACTGAATGAGGTTGTATTGACCTAATAGAAGGATGTAAGAGTTTCAGATTATGAGGATATGTACAATAAATAAAGATTGACTCTAGACTTGAAGAGGTTAAATGTGTAACGATCGAGGAAGTAATCTTCTTGGGATGCTTCACAAATAAGTCGTTCTTGAGAAGAAGCTGTCCGAATTGAACTTCCTCCTTACCAATGGAACAAGAAGCGAATGAGAATAATTCCACATTGCGTACATAGCATAACGCTTCTTAGCTGTAAAGGTTTGACCCAAAGAATGTAACAAGTCGGAACATTTTCCATGGAAATATCAACAGAATAACGAGATGGGGAAATAATTCGTCAGCTACGAGGTCGTGTAGATGATTTTTGAACTCTGTCAAAGCTGGAAAGAGAGGATTTGGCAGCACCAGCCCAGATATGGCATCAATACTCAATTTTGCGTCTGATCTGACTTTTGTAGAGATAGAATATGGCAGACGGATTCAGATACATTCTAGAACGATATGAAATGACCATTTTTCTAGTATCTTCAGCGGCGGATCGTATATAGAAATCCATTTGAGGTCTAGAGTGAACTTGATTCCCAAAAGCAGGCAACCTCTTCGAGATTGTAACCATTTATTGTGGCTGGTGAGAATTCAGGTTCAGCTTGATGATGATTAAAAGCTTGTCTATATTTCTGAGATGAGGTATTATGTACATTATTTACATTAATCGGACTATTGTCCTTACCTCTGTCGCCATATTTATTACAACGTTTCGGCCATTATACGCTCCGGCCTTCTTCAGGTGGTTGGAATGTCAAACTGAACCCTTTATTTCGCTCACTGGGGGACATATGACACAGTGGATAAAGGCGTTAGTTAGATCCAGTGGCAGGACCCAAAAGAGTGTGAGTTCAATAACCGGTTAAGACAGTGGAGAACTTTGAGAGGGGAATTAACAGAAGATAACTGATAACTGGCATCCATTAAACATGTCACGGGGAACTAGAACAGTCTACTCCAGTGAGCGAAATAAAGGGTTCAGTTCGACATTTCAAACACCTGAAGAAGGCAGGAGCGTACAACAGCCAAAACGTTGTAATAAATATGGCGACAAAGATGAGGGCAATAGTCCGAATAATGTAAATAATGATTAAAAGCTTGTTTGTTTTTTAGGTATTTAAAATTTACGAGCCATATCTCTTTCTATGATGTTTTTTTCGGTTCTCAAGACCTGGTCCTATCCAAAAAGCTGCCAATTATACTGTAGGGCACAACAAAACGCCTTTTTCAAGCATTCAACTTCATGAACAATTGTCCTAATTAAATTTAGGTAGTTACACACAGTCAGCAGCCAGGATAGCCGAAGGCGCCCAACTGAAGGTTGTGATGTGCCTTAACAAGACTATGGTTGTCCTGGTCAACAAATGTGGGCGGGGGTTAAAATTCTAATCCTGACAAATTGGGTGCGCGGGTAGCGCAACAGATGCTGACACAGAAAATAGAATCAGTAGATGGAATTCTCTTAAGTTAGGTGTTAAATAAATGGTTAGATTTGGTTCCGTTGCTTTTGGTGGTAAGCCGTCTACGAGAAAGAAAACTGTACAAAGAAAATCTTTTTGTACGTTTAGTGTAACGAATATCGACGCGAAAAGCGTAATTGGCGGTCCGTGTTCAAATTCTGAGCTAGTCTGTTGCGTTCACTTTCGTACCGATGGCTTTAGAAAAGGCATCAACCCATCTTTCCTCCTTCCAACTTTGAGATAAAAATTAAATAGCTGGATAGATTAAGCACTCTAGCCTTGGGTAGCAATGAGTTTCATAGAAGGAAATTTCTGAATTTCAAACCGGAGAGAATGCTACAGTAAATCACTTAAATATCTTAATCAAGGATGCATGGCAGTTCAGATAATAAAGAAAGGAATCTGTGGAGAGGTACGTGTCATTTTAAAGACAGTCCTGAGTATGACGATAAACTACGTCCAACAGCAGGGCCTCTGATCAGGTGTTGAGGTTAATGGAACCACCTCTTAATTGCTGTTGTTCCCAGGTCCACCCTGATCTTGGGTGGTAGCACCTGTTAGGGTCCAAGATATGGGCAAATAGTTAACCCACAAACTGGGGTCAAAATATAAAAATACATTACAAAAATTACTAGCAATACATTATTGAAAAAAAAAATTACCAAACCTCAGAAGAGAATAAAATTTAGGCATTAAATGAACTATAAGGAGTTTATTTGCTGTTAACCAAACCAAACCAATTTTAAGAAGTTTCTGGGAACAAACAATTTTGGAGCAACGCTTCCAAATTATTTCGAATTTAAAAAAAAAATAACTTTCTTCACCTTGTTGAGAAATATAGTGGAAAGGATAATTTCAAGAAATAACCTGAAGAGACAAAAATTGATGATGATAAAATAGAATCTAATGGGAAATATATTCTTCTCCTTTCTGCTCGGTATCCCTTCAAAATCTGGCCGGTCCTGACTCTCCACAACTTCTTGTTTCTTGTAGCACTAAGCAACGTTCAAATCTTTACAATCTCTGTTCTTCCCGCGCTTTTCGTTTCATTCCACCAGACTCGTTAGACACATGACTCGCTGTTTTGTTCTTTAACTCTCCTACCTTCAATATGTCTTGTGAGTTCTCCGAGCCGTCTTTTCTTGTTTGATATCCCATAGTTTTAACTGTCTCTTCCTTATTTTAAGTATGTCTTTAAAACTTCCTCGTTGCTCACATTTTCAGTCACTGGCAGGACCAGAATCCATCTATAAAATCTCAACACGTTTTCGATCTCTTCTTCATTTGTTCGTTGGTTGATTTTGTTTAGCGGCATATCAACACCTCTATGGGTTATTTAATTCCGAAATCGGAATGGCTTCGATTAAATATATTTTGAATGAAATTGTATGCCTACAAATACAGATAAAATGTATTACTGGTCATTTTTCAATGTATCGTTGGTCATTTTACTATAAATAGGTATTGTTGCTCATTATATATATATATATATATATATATATATATATATATATATATATATATATATTACACAAAAAAAATAAAATTACCACATATGGGAGATATAGATCTATATCACCTGACGAGAAGTAGGCCAGTCTTATCCAACCCCGGTGTGTAGACTGTACTTCGTGTCGGAATTAGAAATTTAACTTTGACAGCAGTCGAAAAATTGATACAGAATTTATCCATTTCGTTGTTTCAATCGGACGAAATGCCTGAATTGGTGGTTAGGGGAAGGTGGGGGGGTATTAGCGTTAAAGGGAAGGAGCTAATATAAAATTAAACCCGGATTTTAACCTTAAGACATTAAATTGGGTTATCTGAAAAATGAGGTGTTAATTTGAAACTAAAAGAGGGCCGAAAAGTGACTTTCATATATATATATATATATAATTAGGTTCCTACTTAAAAAATAACAAATTATACTTAAAAGATTAAAAAATAAGTCATATTTAGATGATTTATATTAAATTTAAGTAAGAATATTTAAAAAAAAAAACTTTAAAATATATATAGATAGATAAAGAAGTGTAAGTGATAAAAGAAAAGAGAGTTCTTAGAATAGGGGGGGATTATAAAATATAATTAATATGGCGAAGAAATGAAAATATAAAAATTAAAAATAGTTATACATTCAACATTTGATGAGTTACAGAATAAAGAAGTAATAAAGTAGAATATGTATTATAGAAGTTTAAGTAAGCCTCTATGTCGACATTTTAAATTGATTCATTCCTTTGATTAAATAGTTTGCTTTGATTATTGTATTTTATTATTCTATTTTTTTCTTCTAAACACAAGTTACACCTATCTTTAAGACTACTAGGAGTATGAGCGAAACCTATAATTTTCCAGTCTATCTGTAAGTTCAGACCTTTTTCCTTCAATTCCCAACATTTTTTGAAAGAGCCATTTGGAATTTTAATTCAGGGTTGGTAAAAGAGTGCCTATGGGTATAAAATCTCTGTTTCCATTCCCACACGGAAATTCCAATGTAAACATTATAATTTAACATATTTTCTTTGGTGGGAAATGGTTGCTTAGTATATAACCCTAGTAGATCTGCATTTGCCCTCAACTGGATAACTTTCTTTATCCCTACTATTACAGGAGAGTCCCATACCAGGTTTGTAGTTTATCCCATAGAACTTACTTAAAATATAGGTATTATGAGAGTTGATGATTTTTGCACGTGTTATTGGTGCAGGAATAGCTAATTTTAATCGTTTTTCCGGGGTTGAATAAGACTCACATACTTCTTGTCGGTTGAAATAGATTTATGCCCCCCCCCCACCATATGAGGTAATTTTGGATTTTGTTGTGTAATTTATATGCTCTATTATAATAAATGCATTGGGCTCTTTTTGTGGATCAGTTTTAATATTTGATATTACTAGGATCTACTTGGATTATATACCAACGAATTTTTTACCTGTACTACACACACACATATATATATATATATATATTGCGTATATTTTGGCAGCATCTTTTTATCAAGACATGTCGTACTAAATAATTTAGACAAGTTTTGTCTATTTTTAATAGGATCCTTATTAAAGGAAGAAAGAAAGTTACCATCTTGTTGCATATTCATTTCATTCCGAGTACTTTCGAAATTAGCACAATGTCGTCATCAGTGATTTTTTTCTAAGACAAAACGATGTTGTGTTCATCATTCTTCAAATAGAAAATTGTTTTGTTCATCAGAAAATTCAATTTTTACGTGTTAAGTAAAAAATATGTATTGTAGAATTTTTTAAATTTTATCATGTAGATACACTTGCTAAGTTATTGAAATCTCTAATTAAAAATCTCGGAGTAAAATGAATATGCATCAACATGGTAATTTTCTTTCTTCCTTTAATAAAGATACTAAGAAACTTGTCCATAATTACAAGAGGATCCTAATAAAAATAAGTAGACAAAATTTGTCTAACTTATTTAATGAGTCATATAATTTAAATATACACACATATATTTATATATACACAAGCCTGTAGGAACTAACAGCTGTGCCACACCGGGTTAGGGAGAACCTGGGAACAACTGCAATTAAGACGTGGTTCTAAAAATCTCCAATCCCCCGATGAAAGGCCTTGTTGCCGGATGTAGTCGAGAACTGTTATTCACTTGTAAAGAAATGTTCACTGTCATATAGAAGGATATATATGACATAGCAGTTCAGTGTTCTTTCCTTTGTTGCTAACGAAATTTTCCTGTTAATACATTGCTTAGTTTCAGGAAGGCATCTTTCTTTATTGCAACGCACCTTCAGATTTCTGTGTGGCGCATTTTCAATCGCATGTTACTATTCTCCCGAGATCGTTAAACGTCTGTACTTGCTTGATACTGGCGTCTCCATTTCGTAGATCACCCTTTTGGGCTATCTATCATGCTAACAACTATAGGTTCTGTCTTCTTAGTTAATAGTTAGTCCTTTCTCCCTTTTTTTCTTTACTACCATAGAGAGAAGTTCTTGCATTTTCTCTTCTGAAACTTCCATGAACACTGCATCATCTGCATATCTTGTTAAAGATTATGTCCGCTGATAAGTCCTTGTAATCAAATTATTGTTTTGAAATGGAGTTACATATAACATATTGTGCTAAAACATTACTTAAATACATTCCTATTATTTAAGTGCCATGCATTCATGTCTCTAAATCGTGAAACCCCTATATATATATATATATATATATATATATATATATATATATATATATATATATATGATATTTGTGTAAAAAGTTAAATGAATCATGGCTTTCTCTGTATCATTCCAAATAACTTACAGATTTAAACACAACTGAACGGCCATTTGTCTACATTTAGTGAAAATTTCAGAAAAATTCGACTTATATTTTTCGAGATATCGAAGTTTTAATGTTTGTCCTTAATTTTGGACGCTACCATATATATATATATATATATATATATATATATATACAGGAGCGTCCAATACTTTCCAAAGGTGCCGCATACTATGGTCGTCTCACCTGGACGATAACATCAATAATAGCATCTACCTGACAAATCAATCATACTGAGATTCTAATGTGAAACCAGAAAGCAATCTTTCTAACCATTCGGCCACGTCGGCCATACAATATATATATATATATATATATATATATATATATATATATTAAACCCGTTAGCTGGATTTGAAATATCTCTCTCTCTCTCTCTCTCTCTCTCTCTCTCTCTCACTCACTCACTCTTTACATATATATATATATATATATATATATATATATATATATTGTGTATTTAGGCAGTAATCCTTATTTCATGCAAGCTTCATTAAATATGACAGACAAGGTGCTTCGATTATGTTTTTTTATATAATTTCTCATATCTAATCTGAAAAGAAGAAATTATATGGTCATATGAGAAATTATACAAAAAACTTAATCAAAGCACCTTGTCTGTCATATTTAATGAAGGTTGCACATATAAATATATATATATATATATATATATACATATATATATATGCTAGAATTCAAATATATATATGTGTGTGTGTCTGTGGGCGTGTGTGTTAACAAGACTGTTTCTCCTGTTTCTATAAGAGTAACCTGACATTAGAAACTCCTGATTAACAGGCGTCAACATAAGATGTGTGGATGGTGTCATGGAGGACCGCTCAGAATGAGCAGTTGGAGAACCGCGCTCAAATAATTGTTTCATTCATTAATGCGTATATACCATTGGGAAAAGTATGAATCCATTTTTCTCCCTCCAGCTATGGGTTAACTAGTCAAAATTGTATATAGAAAAATTGTTATTCTCAAAACGCTATAATTGCAATATTCACTGGCAAAAATAAAAAGAATTGTTCTTACAATCCAAAATGTTTCGACTTTAAATAATCCACAAATGGTTGATAAGCCGTAAAAATCAAATCTATCAATCAACATCATAATTTTTATTTCACAAGAACAAAATAAAAAATGTGTAAGACGAAACGGCATTCTGATTCTTCCCGTGAATACACAGACACACAGACACACACACACACACATATATATATATATATATATATATATATATATATATATATATATATAGCATTTATTTATTCAAATGTTATTATAGTAGATACACTTATTTTTTTTATTTTTTACTTTAAACAGTCTGCACTACGCCTATCGGCTTACGTTTTCACGAAATCTTAACAAAGATCCCTGAAAGATTCGAACCGTCGTCCCTCTTTGTAGGAGAAACCATCGCATGAGCCGGTGTCCTTTACCTCTTGGTCACAAATAGCGTCACATTACAGCAAGGCTCTATTTTCCCACCTCCTCTTTCTCCGAGAAAAAGGGACACAGGTTCAATTCCTGCAGGAGAGCGTATTTTGTTTATTGAGGTTTCTTGAATACGCCGACCGATAGGTGTAACAAACACTGCTTGAAATCAAAAATAAAAATGAGGCATCTATTTCAAATACGAGTATCCACTAATAATGACGTTTGAAGTAATAAAATGTCGGGTTAAAAATAAATCCATATGTATAAATGTGTGTGCATGTGTGTGTGCGTTTGTGTGTGTTTGCTAAGAAAAATTATATATCTGTTCCTCACCGCTCGTTGCTACTTAAAGTTTCATGCGCGTAGCACTCGTTGTGCCTGACGATTGCTATGTGCATGAAAGTAGAATCGAGCGTTGAGAAACAGATATATAATACTTCAGAGTATAAATTTTAGCTCTATTATTTTACATCGAGTAATTGTTTTAATTTTAAAGTGATTTAATTGTTACGACAAGCGCGTTATTTGATCACTATGTTTATATATGTATGTACGTATATATGTATGTACGTTATGTATGTATGTAATGTTTGATGTACAAGTATTTAAAGTCATTTTCTATATCAAACAAGCATGCCTACTTTGCTCTCCATTTTGTTTGTTTTTATTGACCTGAAATGCTTTCTTAATAATTCAAACTTACGATTCAAAAGCAGGAGTTGTTTTTGCTTTAGCTGATTTTATCTTTATTCTTGTTGTTTGTTTTTATTTGTTTTGCTTTTATTTTGTATTTTTAAACATTTTTTTTTTTTTTTTTTTTGCGAATCAAAATTGGAGTGTGTCCTTAAAACCGGGAAATCCGGTAGTTTGGGGAGCGCAATGCAATCAAACTAATGGGACTCGGAAAATTGTCCTATGCCGGTCATTTGAATGGAGAAGGCCTGATTGCCTTAAAAATCAACAATCTTTTAATAGTGCTCGAACGCGGATCTCTAGCGCTAATGACAGATACAAAACAATCTTACAGATAGAAGTTCAAATAATCAACGAAATAAGGATAGTTTATTTCAAAATGGGGAGAATTTGCCTTGAAAATCAACATTTAAATTCCCGAAACCTGCGTTCGAACACTGACCTATGATACTGATGACAAATACTAATCTACTTAAGCCATATGACTAACTCCAAATTGATTTCGTTTTACAAGATATTATCTGGTCGAGTGTCTTCATTTTTGTTGTTTACTCAATTTCTGTGATTAAGTGTTTCCGTGATATTTGCAAAATTACTGTATTTCCTGTATGATAAGATGCTACAAGTGATAAGGCGCCCCCGATAATTAGCTAGTTATATTTTTAAAATTATTTTGAGGATTGAATAACTCACCATACGCAAAAGTCCATGTTCCCGGCTCTGTCGCAAGAAATTATTACATTTTAAACCTATTATTAAATATTTGTGTTTATTATTAATTATATTTTCAATAGTTTACCATAATGATATAATTATTCACATCAGAAACAACTCTTACTTGCCGCCACAAGCCACAATATATATATATATATATATATATATATATATATATATATATATATATATATATACACGTGTGTGTGTTTAAAAACATTCTTAATGGTACTTGAGTATTGCTGTAAAGACATTAAGCTGAATTTTACTTGGCATAATTAAAAAAACTTATGGTAAAAAAACAATAAAAGTTTTCGCTCCCGCTCTTCAAAGTTCTTAATTAGGAGAAAAAGGCTAAAATACAATAAATCTAAATTAGCAAATGATTGATGAGAAGACATAGAATGGAAAAATGTCCCAGTCGCACTCTTTATTTCATCTAAAAGTACTAGAGTCAATGCATATCAAGTCTTGCAAAACCGTCTCTCTGTAAACAACGTGATTGATTGATCGGGCTTGCTACCATTAGTCTCTAGTACTTCTTTCACCCTGTTATTTTTTTTGTCTTTACATCAACATATATATATATATATATATATATATATATATATATATATATATATATATATATATATTTAAAATTGTGTATTTGGGCAGCAATCCCTCTTTCAGCTCTACTTTTTACTTAATTATCAAGGATATTTTATTTTTACTTTTATCTTTCCAAATCGCCTCATAGATCACTATATTAGACTGTTTCTTCACATCTGCCTGACCATAGCTCAGTCAGGTCTTCTTTAAATACACAAGGCAACCTATCAAACTCTATCCGAAACATACTCGTTGATAATACAAGTATAATAGCCTCGTTCACATGGAAAAAAGCTTAAAAAATAATGAAAGCATTATTAATAAAAAAAAAATTAAAAAAAAACGAAACAGCCAATACTCATTAATATCAACTATGAACACTGCCACAATGTGCTGACCGTGTTTGGAAAATAAAGCATTCCTTTACCTCTAGAGACATACATAAAACAATCCATACATTCAAATAAAATTAAAAAATAAAATCATCCTTGATAATGGCTAAAAGGTATAGCCGAAAATGCCGGGACAGACAGGACATGCAGACATTTTTACATAATCTATGTCCAAAAAAGAAGAAAATTATAAGAACACAAGAAAAAAACTTAACTACTTTATCTTGTCAGTCGTTTTGAATGAAACTTATATATATATATATATATATATATATATATATATATATATATATATATATATATATATATATATATATATATGGCATGGTACAAACGGAATATATGGCATTTATTATATATGAATGATAATTGTAGGCTTATATCATATGTCTGGGATTCGTGTGTGCTTGTATCTCGTGACCGGGGTTCGTAAGGGTTGGTAAATTGCTTTCTACAACGTGACCTTTCAGTGCCAAGATGCCGGGTGCTTTTTGTGAGCATTTTTTATGAAAGAAACGTGTCTTATCATACGGGAAATATGATAGGTAAGTATAACACAAAGCAAAACAGATTGAAATCCTGAATAGGAAGATTGTATTGCTCCAGCCTTTCCAGTGTGGAAAGCATTATGCCTTGATATTTACTATGCTTAGCTTATTATGGTATAAGGCTGAATTGTACCAATTTTTCAACTGAAGAAAGCCTTTCAGCATAGAAAATCAACCTTCAAAATCATCACCTTTATCTGGGTTAGAACACCGATCATCAGCATCATTGGAAGATATGTAATTATTTCAATTATGCGGCAGGTCACACGGTAATATATTTTTTTATAAAATATCTCTTCTCTTTTTTCGATGAGCACCTGTTCATTACTGTTTAGCTTCTGTCAAGGTTAATAATAGGTGTAATAGCTTTCTGTTGTTACTCCGATCTAGGCATAAGTAGTTATAGACGAATGATTTACTAAGTGCTTACTCCGTTCAGGGTTTGTTTTTTGTTTTTTTCGACAGCCATCGTGGCATACCAGGGACAAGATATGTTTGTTATGATATCAGGCAGTATCAAGAATATGGCCCTATACCTTTCGCATGCACTCGGTTCGCTGGTTCCATTCCCCCTCCACCCACACATTGATAACCGTTAACTCGCAACTTCATCACTAAACCTCACACTAGCGTCTTCACCCTCTTCAGGCCATTTTTTTTCCTTTCAACTGCTAGATTCTATTTTAATATGTCCAACACACGCTTCTCATTCGGATCTTCCACCTCATTTACAGCCATGAAAAAAAAAACTACCTGAACCATTTGAAG